>QGED01000128.1:0-200218 GCA_004367475.1 Fusarium camptoceras | reverse complement strand
TTGTAGTAGTTGGCCTTGTTGTTGTGGTAGTCCAGGTCGTTGGAGGAACGATCACTGGATGAGTTGTTGTAGTGGTAGTGGTCCAGGTCGTTGGCTTTGTGGTAGTTAGCCTTGTTGTCGTGGTAGTCCAAGTCGTTGGAGGAATGATTACTGGCCCAGTTGTTGTAGTGGTAGTTTTCCAAGTCGTTGGAGGAACGATCACTGGATGAGTTGTAGTGGTAGTTTTCCAAGTCGTTGGAGGAATGATTACTGGCCCAGTTGTTGTAGTGGTAGTTTTCCAAGTCGTTGGAGGAACGATCACTGGATGAGTTGTAGTGGTGGGGTACATATTGGTTGTAGCAGTGGTCTGCCACAGTTGCTTTGGAGCCTGGAAGCGAGCTGGAGAAGTACTCTGGGCAGTATCTGACTGTTGGTCAGGCTCGGAGCCTTGAGTAGAAGCAGCAGCCTGAACGGTGTTTTGGTTGACAGCATTCTTAGCAGCTCTAGTGGCAGGAGCCTGAGGGGCAGAGGAAGCGGCATCATCTTGGTTCGAGTCCCCCGATGTATCATCTTGCGATTGCGAGGAGTCCGAGGTCGCCTGGGCGGCAGCAGCGCCATTTTGACCTTGGTTTTGCTTCCCTTGCCTACTACTACCAGAGCCATTGTTCCCAGGCTCAGTGGTATCAGAATTCGACTGAGCAGCAGCACTCTGAGCAGAATTATTGTTGTTGCTGTCGTTGGAAGTATCATCACCTGAATTGGGATCACCCGACTGGGATTGGGCAGAAGTACCCTGGGAAGCATCGCTGTCGTCATTGCTAGAGGCATCGTCTCCCGGGTTGGAGGAGCCAGACTGGCGCTGAGCAGCAGCAGGACTTTGACCGTTGTTCTTGTTGGAGTTGCCCGAAGTATCGCCTTGCGTAGCGGAATCATCAGACTGAGACTGACCACCATGAGCATTGTTACTGTTGCTGTTGCCTGAGGCATCATCCCCTAAGTCAGAATCATCAGACTGGGGTTGAGCAGCAGAACTCTGACCGTTGTTCTTGTTGCTATTGCCCGAACCGCCGCTCTGTGAGGCAGAATCATCAGATTGAGACTGAGATTGAGACTGAGACTGGGCGTTGTTCTGGTTGCCGTTGCCTGAACCATCACCCTGTGAGCTGGCACTACCAGACTGAGGCTGAGAAACGCCACCACCCTGTCCGTTGTTCTTGTTGTTGCTTGAGTCATCATCGCCAGAAGTAGAAGTGTCTGAGGTAGGCTGAGACGGGGTATCCTGAGCGTTGCCTTGCTGGCTCTGGTCACCCTTTCCCCGTTTCATAACTGGCTCCGCATCCCTATTAACGAAGGCATGGGCCTCTTGAAAGGAGGGCCCCGAGTAAACCCGAGGTAAGTTACGGTAATCTCGAGGTTCGAGTCGGCCAAAGCCTAAGACACTGGCGTTAGCCGCGCCAAAGGCAGCGGCAGTGAGGAAGAAGAAGCCTCTCATGTTTCAAGTATTCAACAAATACTATAACGAATGAATATAGGGATAAGAACAAGTGTCCATAAGCAACATGAGATGCGGGCATTCTTTATATCAGAACTGACAATATCGATATGAGCTCGTCCGCTCTCCCCGTCCCCTCCCACACAGCTGCACACACACCTTTCAGTACACGAAGACACACACGCATGCCCGAGTAAATCCATTGGGTGACCAAAATTGGGAAGAGGCTATCGAATACGGGCAGCATTCATGCAATACCGTATCATGAGGTCATGAGACATACATAGACTGGGCAGATAAGACGGAACGAGAGTGTCAACTGGTTGGACAGTCTTGACAGCGTGCACAGACTTGTATGGCAGATCTATATGCTACGTACCTGTTTCTCTGTAACGTAACGGGTATTTCCAACGGTTTGACCGTTGCAGGTACACTACCGGGTCGATCATAGGAACGAAAAAGGAAGAAGAAGGTGGTCTCGTGTGATCGGTTGGTCGGCAATCTAGACTGTTAGTCCTAATTTAGTCACCAAATGGTCTCATACGAGATGCAGGAGAGATGTGTGATGATGAAGCGGCTTGTTAGTTCTGCATTGGAGGTTCCAAACATAAGATCGTGTCTTGGAATTAGCAAGCAAACACAAGGTGGACATAGCCTTCGTGTTCAAGAGGGTGTCACGTTGTGATAGCGTCTCAATGAGTATGGCACAATCTTGGGCTAACTGATAGGCGGCATTAAACACATGGTGGTAGACGCGTGCTCTCTGCAGGTCACCAACCCCGACAGCTTCACCCAACAATGAGGGTCTGCATTTCATTGGCGTGAAGAAGGTTTCGCTCAGTATAAGACAACATAGTCCAGTTCCGCCATCCTTTATTAGATCAGTAACTGCCAAGCACACTTTCATCGCCATGTAGCCAACGAGGCAAATAGCCCAAGGATGTGATTAACGACAAATGGCAGACCCTGTTGATTTCCTGCATTAGTTTCCCTTGTAGACGGGCCATAATAAAATAGTGACACCAAAGCCAGTTCACCACACTGAGAGAGAGATTACTGACAGAATTACTGGCCACCTCAACGCTACGACTACACAGAGTATTTCTGTTGATTTGCTTTAGTGTCACTATTTTATGGTGACCCACCTGCCTTGGTAGTGATATACGAGGTGCATAGAGGATGACACCGGGATTTGTGGTTTTTTACTTTGCGTTTGTTGCCGGGTTTGCCGTTTGCTCACAACCAACGAAATCACTGCCCTGCTTTCCGCCTCCAAAGTAATTTTTTGATCGGCATTTTGAAACCGAGTGTGCCAGTCCCAAGAACCCGGTACGCGGCCCGCGGGCTTGATTCTTACTGTTTCGCATTCAGAGCTTCATCACAATGGATAATTGAGTTAAGAATGAAGCTCAAGTTTGCTCTCGGGCAACCCTTGGTGTGAGCACTTACTATATTGGGTCATTGCGGATCCCAAAGAGATCGGGGCTAACTAATATTACCAATGATAATATCTCGGTGATGTCACTACCTAGCCTGTTCTTTTAGGAGGGGCATCTGTAAGCGAGCCAGCATATCTACACTAACTGTATCTGCATTAGTTTAGCTCCAAATTGCTGACGCATTCATGAGCCCCTCAATTGCTCCACGACCTCAAAGACTTATCTCGAGTGTGTCTAAATCAGTGATCACGATCACTCTTCATCGGCGCAGGAAAATGCCGGGCAATCAAATCACCAGACAGAATTCTAAGCAAGGGTGTCACCGTCTGACAAGATCCAGAAACTGCTAAACTCCGGGTTTGCCGATACATCTTTTGGTGTCCGTTCAAATTATCTCCGAGCTTGTGAGATCGGCTATCAATCATCAATTCTCCGGAGGACATTAATTAATGAATAATTATCTGGTCCGTCCTAGGTCCAGTTGTTTATAGTTTTAAGCTTAAGAAGGAAGAAGTGTTATAAGTCTTCCGGGAGTTTATCTCCTCCGGCTCTGGCTCGGACCCCTTGGAGGAATAAATATCTTGTCACAATCGCACATCAGTTACAATGTAAGTAAAACGTCCTGACATAAAAGCCATTGCTATCTCTGAATGCTACTCACTGCTCTTTGGAGGGTCTTGGATGTGTCAACAGACCGTGGCTTGGCCCAATGTTTGCTGCCACAGGCAATTGAGTTTAGAAGTGACCGAATTGTTGCAATTGCGTACATTGTGGCTGAAAACTTTCCAAGACTCTACTTCTCTGTTCTTCCATTACCAATGTACCATACCGCGTTAGATTCCAACCTTAAATTATCAACGCCTTGAAAATAGCTGTGATCCAAGAATGAGATCCTGCGATGCCAAGAAATAAGAAAAGCCTGCCTTCTTCGCCCTTCCAAACCATTCTAGGATGGGGATACAGGGAAGTTTGCTCAAGTCATCCTCCGACTCCACCACTGCAGCGAACGATTTGACATAAGCTCGCTGGTGTGCTTTGTGTTCTAATATGCAAAGTCCATCTCCAGTATGAGAATTGAGAGCAGTCTCATGAATAGCTTCGACGATCTCATTGACAGGCATGACATCCACAAAACCGCCTACTCCGTCAAAAGACGGTCGGCACCCGAGCAATTTGACAATTTGCATAAGCTCGGTGACAATGGAAATGCTTTCCTTCTCTGATTGCTGCACAGATTCGCACGTGACAGGGCGGTGGCTGAAGACGGGAAGGTTGGTTGAGTCAGCAGCTTGTTTCATGAAAGCCTCTGACGCCCATTTAGTAGCCACATAACCGTCACCGCCATCAGCCGGAGGCGTTAGCCCGCTATTGTACTTGGCAACAGCGCCGGATGACAGGAAGTGCAAAGGAATGGCTCGGCCCGAAGAAACAGCGAACTTCACGAGCTCCTTTGTTGAGTCCAGGTTGTCGGCCTTCAGTGCTTCGTACCTGTCCCAGAAGGATCGATTGGCAGCGCAGTGAATGATAACGTCCACTGCTGTCGCAAGTTGTGAATATGCTGAATCCGACACACCCAACTTGTGCTGCGCAAGATCACTTTGGAGGACCTTGACTTTGCTACTAGGATCATCCACCACCTTGTGCTCGTTCAAAGTGCGGCACAGACAATTGACTCGTGCCACACGATGATCCTTAAGTAAGCTCAAGAGGAGGTGGCGTCCAAGGTAGCCTGATGACCCAGTCAGCAGAACATTAATATTCGCGCTTTTTCCAGCGGCACGGAGTGGTACCGCGGGCTGAAGATCTTTGGGGAACTTCGTTTCTTCATCCCAATGGATGATATTGACAGGGCCACAGTCCTCAAGAACCCCAGCCATGGCACCAAGAGTGCTTGATCCCATCAGTGTCACAAGGTTGGGTGCTGTCCACAAGTCCTGTCTTAGCAAGGCTTGTAGCTTCACTAGGAGAATTGAGTTGCCTCCGATGAGGAAAAAGTCTGACTCGTGGGTGAGAGGACCAGGTTCCAGGGGTAGAACGCGGCGCCACAGCTCGCTCAGCCTTCGTTCGGGCTCTGTCAGACTCTGGGGGATTTCTACCTGTTCTGTCTGCACGGCCATATCCTGGATTGCTTTTCTGTCGACCTTGAGATGGTCGGTTCTTGGTATGTCTGGCAGTACCTGAAATACTGATGGACGCATGTAAGGCGGAAGCGGGAGCGTTTGTCTGAGCGATTTCATGACGCCTTCTCGATCCTGTTCAGGAAATTCGAGGGCAAATACAATATGGGCTGCCAGATAACGGCCTTCCTCGCTTCCTCTTACGGTAATGACCGCATGGGAGAGAGCGCCGGCAGAGTGGCTAACAATAATTTTCTCAACCTCATCCAGCTCAACACGGAAACCACGCAGCTTGATCATTCTGTTTCCTTCCAAACGGCCGTCGCAGAATAATAATCTGTCATGAAACAACCGACCCCGATCCCCACTGCGGTACACGATTCCTGGGGTACCAAAGAAGGTGTCAGGTAGGAATTTCTCCCGGGTAGACTCGGACATATTGAGGTATCCAGACACAATACACGGACCTCCGAGAACAATCTCTCCCTGGACACCAAGAGGCACTGGCCGCGTCTTCTCGTCAACAATGCAGACCGAAAAGCCGGGTAGTGGGTATCCCGCAGGTAAAGGGTCTGGAAGATCAGGATCCGCATACTTGAGGTCAATTCTGTGTGAGAGGATCGTAGTCTCGGCTGGTCCATATCCATTGAAAACGTGGAGATTTGTCAACTTCAGCGTACCAAACTCACGGGCGAGTTTGTAGCTCATTGTCTCACCACCAGAGAATGCTTGTTTCCATGAGGTGCATTGTCGTAGAGTTTTAGTACTGTATCGAAGCCAAAGATCATATTCCGAAGGAGTGGCAGTTGTATAGGTCACAGACTCCTCTATCATGATCTTACTGATCTCGTCGGGGTCCCCTCTCTTGCTGGCAGGTACAACGTAGAGGCATCCACCGTTAGTTAGAGCGGCCATGGTTTGATCAAGTGAGAAGTCGAAACTGAATGGACTCTGTTGAAGCACCACAAGGTCTTTATCAGCCCTTGCAAAGGTCTTGCTTGACACTTCAGCATAAGCCAGGAGATTTGTGTGCGTCATCATGAGACCTTTTGGCTCACCGGTAGAGCCGCTTGTGAAGAGTATGACAGCGAGGGTTCCAGCCTTGGCATGATTGATCTCAGTAGAGCCTTGATAAGTCGTGTCACTGAGACTAGCGAGCTGGAGCTTATTGACGAACTTGGCACCGATCAGTTCAACTTTGTCATCCATAGTGCCATCCGTGATAATGACAGAAGGTCGAGACGCCTTAACAATACTGGCCAAGCGAGGAATGGAATTTCGGAGATCGAGAGGAACATAGACTGCTCCAGCTTTGAAAATTCCAAGAAGAGAGCAGATCCAGTCAGCAGATGGCTCCTGGAATACACCAACGACCGTTCCTTGAACTGTTCCCGCGTCTATCAGTGCCTTGGAGATGGCGTCGATACGGTTACCCATTTGTGCGTAGGTCAGCACATTACCGTTGCCATCCTTCAGCGCAATTTTGTCGGGGCTATTCTGGATCACTTCGTCGATCTGGTGACATACGGTTGGCGGCCACTTAGATTCAAACTCGTGTGCTGGGAATAAAGGTTAGATAGCTGTACTGTATCGCAGATTTTGTTTAGACTACTTACCCTTGCCAGCATCAAGGGCAACCTGGAGATCATAGTCAGACCAAGAAGGAGCTGCACCGACGGTCTTGTCACTACCCCGAATCATATACTCAATCACGTTCAGGTAAGAACGAAGAAGAACCTGGGTATGCTCCTCAGAGTAAAGCTGCTTCTGCAATCTCAAGCTTATAAGTGTATCGGTGTTGATATTCTCCGTTATCTCCAAGGCGACGTCATATCCAGTGCCAGCATTGCACCACTTCTCGTCACTGAGTTTACAGCCGCCCCAAGAATATCTTTCTTGGACTACCTGTCTGTAGTCCATAAAGACTTGGAAGATGGGAGTGTGCTTGTCGGATCTTGGCACATTCAACTCTCGCAGCAGCACGTCGAAGGGAAGTTGGGAATGTTGCAACGCGTCGTATGCTGCGTCGCGGGCAGTTTGGATAGCCGAGCTTACTCGTGAGTGCGGTTTGCTCCGTTGAAAGCGAAGTGGGAGAAGATTCAAAAAGAAGCCAAGACTTCCCATGAACTTTTTGTCGCCCCGATTCGCATCAGCAATTCCGATGAACAGCTCCTCGGTATCGGGAAGCAGGGAGAAGAGAAGTATCTTCAAAGCGGCCAAGTAAACATGGAATGAAGTTGACCGATTTGCACGGGCAAGCTGTCGGACCTTCGCTGAGACGTCAGGTGCAATGCTCAGTTTGGCTTCATGCTGCGAGTATTCGTTGGCAAATTGTCTTGAAGCTGTGGTTGCAAAAGAGAAAAGTCTAATCGGTGTAAACTCCTTGGGAAAGCTCTGACGGTAATACTCAATAGACTTGAGAAGATCGCCATCATCATACATCTTTCGCTGTTGGAGTGCAAAAGTACGATATTGGGATTCTACCGGAAGGGGTGGCAGTCGGTGGTTGATGTAGGCAGATTCGAGGTCTTTGAAGAACACGCTGAAGCTGTATCCATCTAGATAGATATGATGCATACCAGACAGGAGGAAGTGCACCTGGTCAGAAAGTCGAAGTAAAGTGATCTTGACTCCTTCTCCACTACCCAAGTCCCAATCCTTTTCATGCAGACGCTTCAATTCTGTCTCTGCTTCCTTTCCATCTGCGACGGTTTTGATCGTCAACTTCGTCGTAAGAGGATTGATCCCTTGCATCGGTGTTCTCTCATCTCCATCTTCAGACCAAAAGAAACGGCTTCTCAGAACCTCATGACGCTCCACAACAAGTTGCACTGCCTTCTCCAAAGATTGCGTACGGATAGGACCCGTGAGCTTCAACATAACAGCCATGTTGAACGCCTTCTTGTTGACTAGATAGTCATTGAGAAACCAGAAGCCGGCTTGACCGTATGACATGATGATGGGCAGCTCGTTAGGAAATGTTTTCAAGGGTGTAAAGTTATCCATACTTGTTGGGGCATCATCTGACTTGTCAAGAGGACTTGATTCTTGACGGTCCCAAGATGTCAAGGGAGTGCCAATGGGTGAGCGGGATGAGTCAGAGCCTGTGTATGGTTTGTCCTGGTCGTTTGTGCCTTGAGAGCTTTCTGGAGGTGTGACTCTGGTGGATATTTGAGGTATGACAGTCGTTGGTTTCGCTGACTGTGCGTTGCCGGCTTCAAGCGATGACACATCAAGAATGGAGGGCGACAAAAGGTCAAGGGACTCATCAACCAGGTCTGGAACCGACATGCCGCCAAGGATCTTGAGTACAGGAATATCAACATCCAGTTCTTTGATGAACCAAGAACGAACCTCAACTGCCATTAAGGAGTCGACGCCTTGTTCAACAAGAGTGACCTTTTCGTTGATTACTTCATCAGGACCAGCTGCCAAGACTCTCCGAAGTCGAACGATGAAGGATTCTTGTTAATGTTAGTAGCTGTTTTCATACATAGGATTCCTGGGCTATACCTTTGATGATGGCAACAGCATCTGCCCTAGTCTTGATATCGGCAAGTTGTACTCGTACTGGCACAGTAGAAGTCTTTCCAGTGTACGCCTGAGTATCCGGCCTTTCCATGAGGAAATGCCCGAATTTAACATCCTTCAGATACTGATCACTGGCTTGAGCATCTGTATATATAGGTGTGACACCTGTCACAAGCTCACAGACCTCATGACAGTCTGGTCGACCGAGCACGATGGCTTCTGCAAAGAGTTTCTGCAGATCTTGCTCCGACATAGGCTTGTAACCCATCTTGATGAATGTGTCTTCATTGAGATCTTCGGCCCTCTCAACATATCCAAGACCAATAATAGAGCTGATGTCGATAGACGAAGCAGCAACACCACGCTTCTTGCGTTGTGCTGCAAGGGCGTTCATATACATATTGCCTGCGATGTAATTGCTCTGTCCACTGTTGCCCATGACGGCGGTAGTTGAAGAGAAGAAGATGAAGAAGTCTAACGGTGTGTCGTAGAACATTTCGTCGAGTAATTGGGAACCGATGACCTTGGGGTTGAGGACCTTCATAAAGTCATCATAAGGCATGTTCTCAAATAGCGCATCCCGAAGGACCATGGCACCGTTTACCACACCTGCAATAGGTGGCAATGTCTTCTTGATGGTTTCAAGGCATGCTTCGATTGAAGTTCGGTCGGTGACATCCCTAGATGACACTGTTAGTAAGGCTTACTAGGTAACAGGGCATTTGCACTTACATAGGAAGAGCCTTGACGGTGGCTCCCGTTTCTGTGAATGAGTCAAGGAAGTTTTCGGACACGTTGGGACGTCGACTGGTAAGCACGATACTTCTAGCACCTTGCTCCACCATCCACTTGCAGAGAGATTGACCCAGTTCTCCTGTCAAACCGATAAGGAGGAAGGTCTTATCAGCTCGGAAGATTTTTCCATTGTCGATAGGGTTAACCGAAGCTTGGATCGGCGTGTCTGTGCAGTCCAGGATCGCAAAGCGAACTTGTTCGGCGATGGGGCTGGGAGTGTCCTTCAACGAGATCAAGTCGGCCGATACAATTGTGTTTGCTTGAGAATTGACCAATTCGAAGGCTTTCTTGAGGGAACTTGATGCGTCTTTCTCAAACGCCGATTGCTGAGCCACATTACGTCGCCCGAAGAGATGCGACGTATCAATAGTCTCGTAATCCCGGGGCAGACACATAGAAATGATCTTGCTAGTTTCGTCCTTGCTAGAATTCTGTGACAAACTGACGAATTTGCTCGCAGACTTCGGTAGCGACGCCCTGATAACACGCAATGGTGATCGATGATCTATGTATCGCGCACCGAACTTGCTCATAGCTTCATCGGACGAAGTGTAGAAGACAGCGACAGATAGTGGCTTCGCGAGCTTATCCAATGCAGCCCTGATGTGAGGGGGTGCATCGTGAACCACAAGCGTTTCGCCCTTCACAAGTCGCTCCAAAATACTAGAGGCGATAAGCATTGCTGAAACTCCAGCAAGAGCCTTGACTGGTTCGAGCTTATCGAGAGGGATACACCAATCTGCTGGGATAGAGACCGGTGACTCGGCGATGTGTGTAACAGCGACAACTAGTTCGTTTGATGCTGTATCTACGCCCGCACAAGCCATGACACCAACTCCAGGGGCTATGTTGACTGTCGCCGGCGAAAGGTGAGTGATTTGGATGGTTCTGGTGCTTATACCAGAAGAAAGGTGAAGCTCCTGCGCAATGTGTAGGGGCGAAGCATGCTGGATCTCCCACTTCCCTTCAAATTCCACAAAGACGACCCGGTCGGTTTTCGTATCCGCCTGTTTGATAACCCTTCTGCGCTCAGCATTATATCTTGCGTTTCCAGACTCATAAGGATACAGTCTTGGAATGATGACTGTTTCCTCTTCGATATAGATCTCAGGTTCCAGTGACCAGAGCAGCTCATCCGAGCGAAGTTCCTTGGACCATTTATCTAGTGTCTCTAGCCGCAGGAAATGATCCACAATCAGTTCTGGGCATCGATCGGAGATCTGGTCGATGTCTAGAGCCTGGAGTGTGATATTGGGATACTCGAAGCGCATGCAACGTCCCACTCCTGTGGTCATGTAAGAGTGGGGATTCTCAGCTCTGGCACCAGAGGTAATCCAAAGAATACTTCCACCTTGCTTCCAAAGGATTTTCAGAGCCTCCAGTCTTCTGGGTGTCATATTGGCAAACAACGGCTCGTCGAGTTCGGTTAGAGAGAGAACGGCACAGAACTCGGGGAGACCGGTGTCATTGAGCTCTTCGATAGAGTTGAAGCGAGAAATACTGGTGTATCTGGAGGAAAGGCGGCGAGAGATTTGACCACACATCCGATGGACCTTCAGTGTTTGTCCTCCAATAACTGCAAGCTGGGTGGATTTGGTCTCTGGAAGTGTCGAAAGATGTTCCATGGGATATCTCAGGATCTCAATTCGTTCGTCAAGGGCTTGGGCACAGAAGACATGTCCAGGAAGGATCTTGTGAACGGGCGGTGTCGTCGTATCAATTCCCCCAAAGCCGCACTTCGAGAGTAGAGAGTCCCATTGAGGCAGTGTCAAGGTAGGACCCCATCGTCGTCCATGTTCAGCGCCAAGCCACCAACCGGGCAAACTACCCATGGGTAGCCCAACTCGTAGACAGTCATTGTTAACCGTCTCAAGGATAATGAGGAAGCCTCCAGGCTTTAAGAAGCTTCTCACATGCTTCATCATATCCTCAAGCTCAAGCGTCGCATGAAGTACATTTGAGGCGATGACAAGATCATATGCTCCCTCGGTAAATCCTTGGGACGCAGGACTGATATTCATGTCAAAGGTCTTGAAGATCATTCGATCCGCGTAATCCTTGAATCGGTCTTGTGCCATGTCGAAGAACCCCCCAGAGACATCAGTGTAGGTATAGGTTGAGAATGCTGAACCTAGTCGTGGCAGAATCTCTCGTGTTGATCCACCAGTTCCAGCACCTGAACCATGTTAGTATCTAGTGCTATATTAATATCGCAATACTCACCAATCTCCAAAATGTTCATTCGCGGATAGCGGTGGGCTATCTGGGCGGTCATGTGCGCAATGTACTGGTTCACGAGATTCAGACCAAAGCCTTGCTCATAAACATCTTGCAGCATGCCATCCTTTGTCATGTGCTCGAGAATATTGCCAGAGTCTCGAATGACTTGAGGGAGGTTCTCTCCGACAGACTCAAGAAGGCGAATATCCACGCGTTCGTAGTGCTTCTTCAGGAGTTGCTGAATGTCATCATAGGTATCTTGCTGAGCGCTAGCAGGGATATGGGGGTTACCGCCATTGGCTACCTGGGGAACGACATAGGCCGCCCAGTCTACAAGGTGACGGTAGTGAAGTAGAGTATTAGCCTTTTCCTCTGGTGTGATAGTCTCAACTAGGCGACGCAAGTAGTAGAAAGCAATTCGTTCACAGTCGAGAGCCATCTTGTAGTCTTCTGGTTTGAAGCTGTACTCGGCAGCGGTCAACTCGCCGTCTGGGCCGGCTAGCCTATAGTCGAACCTAGAGAAGAGGACAGCGTCATTCACTGGTGTTGCTGGAGAGAAGGGTACAAGCTCCATGCCTTCGATCTGAAGGAAGGTATCTCCTGTCTCTTCAGAAAGCAAGTTCAACTCAACCAGCACCTTGGAGGTTTTCCTTTCTTCAATTGCAACGGATTGGTACGTGAAGCTGTTCTGCTTTCCGATACCTGCCGAAGTGAAGTAAGGATTGATGGCGATCGATCGGAAACTCGTAGGAAGATGCACAGCCCACAGTCTCTCGTCGCCGGGACAGCAGAAGGCAGCAAACGTTGTCTGGAGCGAAGAGTCCAGCATTCCAGGATGTACCATAAGTTGATCTTCCCAGTTAGATCCAGATTGGTCTTCAAGTGTTCCAGTAGCAAAGTTTGCTTTGCGGCGGATGCTTGTAGTTCCACGGAATGGCCATGAGTAGTTGTACCCGAGGCGCGCAAGGAAGTCATAGAATCTGTCCACGGACACTGGTCGAAGATCGAAGTCATCTACCGCAAGGTTGGACAGTTGGTCGGATGTCGGGGTTCCCAATGAAGCCTTGATTTGGGCCGCTGCGTTGAGGCCCATTGTTGCAGTGTGGTTATGAGGGATGCTGGAATAACAACAGAACTCAGCCTGGATCTCAGTTTCAGACCGGCTAAGGATCCGGAGCTCGAACAAGGTCTCGACACTTGCATCTTCGTCGACGAATGCCAAGGCGCGAGTAATGCTCAGGTCCTCGATGGTGATTAGACTGAGACTCAAAGGTTCTCCAAGTATCTTGATCGCTTCGACAGCCATGGAGATGTAGCCGGTAGCTGGGAAGATGATTTGTCCCTGAAGCTGATGGCCCTGGAGCCAAGGAATCTCCTTGTGACTCAGGACATTTCGCCATTGGACTGAGTGCGATGTCTCGCGATCGTGGCAGCGTCGGCCGAGCAAGGGGTGGGGAGCTTCTTGAATACTGTTGAACCAGCCAGATACTCTTGACATGGACATGAACTGCTTCGCATGGTCAAATGGATAGTTGGGAAGGTCTTTAATAAAGGACGGTCGATCCTTGGAATCAGACACGACACTCTCAAATTTCTCAAAGGCGACCGATCCTGGACCTAGATGCGTCCAGATAAGACCAAGAGCATTGGAAAGTTGCTGTATGTCGTCCTTTCCGCGAGCGATGACCCCAGTGTAAGGTGGACGACTCTCTGACATTGCTTCAATGGTGTCCAAGGCGGGGGTCTTGAGTGCTGGATGGGGCCCGACTTCAATAGCTAGATCATATGGGCCGCTTTCTTCCCAAGCCTGAGCAACGGCAGGCGAGAAGAGTACAGCGCTAGTCATATTATCGACCCAGTAGCTTGTAGTGAGGCTATCCGCATTCATTATTTGACCACCGTGAACACTGGAATACCACTGTGTCTTGGTAGCGGTGGCAGTCTCAATACCGCATCTGTTCATTGCCTCGAGGTATGGCTTGACACATGGAATCACGTGGGAAGAGTGATAGGCGGTGTCGACTTTGAGTTGGCGGGCAAATTTCCCTTCGTCCTTGAAGATCTCGATGGCCTCAATGATAGCATCCTCGTCGCCGGATAGTGTGATGCTCGAGGGAGAGTTCTTGGCTGCAATTTGAATGCGGCCTTGGAAAGCTTCAAGCTCACAGAAGTCTGCTGCATCTTCGAAGGTTGTTCCGACAGCCATCACTGCAAAGAATGATCAGTTTATCTCTCAAGAATAAGAGGCATGCGTGGTTACTTACTAGCACCTTTGTGCCCGTTGGGAGACTGGGCGAGTTTTGCATAGAGACCTCTGTAATAAGCTACCCGGATTGCGTCTCTGGCAGTAAGCAGACCAGCAGCGTATGCAGCTCCAATCTCACCTATATATATATGGTTAGTCTTTGAGTCCATAAGATAACTGTGTAACTAACCGGAAGAATGTCCAACGACTGCAGACAGCTCAATGCCAGCTTGACAAAGCATGTCAACAAGCACTACCTGAACTGCAGTACACAAGGGCTGAGAAATAGCCGCCTCAGCAACACGAGAGCTTTCCGCATCTGCAAAAATCATTTCCCGCAAAGTCCAGGTCGGGCGATCATCAGCAGGAAGACTTGACAACGCATCATCGAGCTCAGCGAGTCTCTTGGACGCAAAGGGTGACTCTTCGAGAAGCCTAGCTCCCATTCTAGGCCATTGCGTTCCTTGACCTGTGAAGATGCCCAAGAGCTTGGTTGATGACTTGCTCAGCTGACGAGTGCTAATACTGCTTGATTGTTCTTCGTCGATAATCGCATCAAGCTGTTTGGATGCATTTTCGGCGGTAGATGCGGTGATAGCTACACGATAGGCCAGGGTTGAACGTCTTGTTTGAAGACTGTAGGCTAGATCCTTGAGAGAGATCTGTGGGTTCAACTTGAGGTGTTCCGAATAAGACATCAGCAAAGATCGGAGAGATGGCTCAGATGAGGCAGAGAAGGTCAATGGGCTAAACAAAGTCCCGGAGACATGGGCTGTAGCATTGGGCTCATAGGCCTCGATAATGGCATGTGCATTGGTACCACCGAATCCTTTAGAATGGGTCAGTAATCATGCCACCACCAGTAGTAATATTGTTTCCATACCAAAGCTATTGATACTAGCTCGTCGAGGTTGACCAGAGCGTGTTTTGGGCCACTCGAGAGCTGATGTTGGTACCTCCAGGTTGTTATAGAATGGTGCAATCTTGGGATTCAAAACGTCGAGATGCATGTTGGGTGGAATGACCTTGTTTTGAATCGCCAAGGAGGTTCCAATGAGACTGGCAAGACCGGCCGTACCCTCAGTATGACCAATGATCGTCTTGATGGACCCGACATAGAGCTTATCGTCCTGACTAAGATTATCTGGTGAGTAAAACGCACGGGAGATAGCCTCAGCTTCCCGGGGGTCACCCGCGGGGGTTCCCGTTCCATGTGCATGGAAGAATTGAGGTCTGTCCTCTGCCTTGTTAATGTCGAGACCAGCTCGAGCATACGTGCTTCGAATTAGGTCAGCTTGGGCAGTGGCGCTGGGCATGGTCAGACCCGGAGTTCGACCATCTTGATTAACTCCAGTGGCGCGAATGATACAGTCGATATGGTCGTTATCTCGGATGGCAGTACTAAGGGGTTTCAGGACTACGGCGGCAATACCCTCTCCACGGGCATAGCCATCCACGTCCTGATCCCACATCTTGGACCTACCTGAAGGTGAAAGCATGGAAAGTTTACTTTCGGCAACGTACATGCCTACCAACAATATTATTAGTAACTTTCTAATAGTCGCAAACAGTCTCTATTCTTACCAGGAGTCAGAATGAGATTAGCTCCAGCCGCGATGGCAACTTCGGATTCCCCACTTCTCAGTGTCTGTATGGCCTGATGAACAGCTACCAAGCTTGAAGAACAGGCGGTATCAATAGTCATTGACGGGCCATGCCAGTCGAAGAAGTACGATATTCTGTTTGACATGATACTCCGGGCCATACCAGTGGCACCGTACCGGGGAAATACCTCCAGATCCCTAGTAATGATGCCGCTCCAGTCGTCACACATAACGCCAACATAGACGGCTGTAGGTGATCCGCGAAGCCCTTCAATGGTCTGTCCAGCTGAACAGAGACCTTGGTATACAACTTCCATCAACAACCTCTGTTGAGGATCAATGGCTTCAGCCTCGCCTGGCTGGATGTTGAAGAAATTGTTATCGAAGCTTGATGGGTCTTCACTCAGAAAGTAGGAGTGTCTGACGTTGGTCGTGCCATGATGTGTGACATCGGTGTGATAAAATGCATCTGCATTGTACCGTTCCGGTGGCACTTTACTGAGAAGGTCTCGTGGTTCTTTTAGAAGCTCCCAGAGTTTGGAAGGAGAATCAGAGCCGCCAGGGAAACGGCAGGCACTTCCAATAACAGCAATGGGTTCAGAGGCGTCCATTGTCGAGTAACTCTGCAATGGGGCGGTAATAGAATTTGCAATAGGCAATGTTGAAATTGACGAATAATTCGTTGCTGAGGTTTGGCTTGGCTTGGAAGGAGAGATGGCGTATTCACATTCAGATATCTAGATATGTTATGAAGATCAAGTACACGCATGGCTCAATCAGCCGGAGTTCTTCGGCTGGGTCAATGAGCCAGTAAAACTACAATTTGTAACCGATGATAGCGGCTTCCTTCATGATAGGTGGCATCAACTTTGCCGACCATCGCAAGTTTCATCGCGATGCATAATCGGCATTCGGATAAATTCGGTTGGTGTTGATCTGGACCAAATGCAATGCGTAAGCTGCAGGATCGGACTTTGGCGGGAATCCTTCTCAGATGCCGAGCTACCGTTCGGGTTCAGTGTAAGAAGAGGAGAAATCTTGGTGGATTCAGCTCTGGGTATTGTTCTTTTATGCCAGTCTTTTGAGTATCCGAGTAACGCATTGTTTCACTCGTCATCGTCAGATCTACGTTTTGCCAGCCAGCACCATGCCCAACATCACGGTATCTACCCTAACGGCGGACAAGTCCATTGTTGAAGAACCTGTACTTCCATCGTCCTTTATTCCCGGCTCGGGCAATGTCTTTCCGAAATTTATTTCGTCTATTCCCAAAACAGCATGGGAGCTTTGGTACTTCGATGGGATTTCCAAAGATGATAAATCCTCTATTGTCATTGGAGTCACTAGGAATGCCGAAGGTCTCAAGTACGGCGGGTTCAAAGTCCAGGTCTTTGTGATCTGGGCTGATGAACGAACTTGGCATAGGGATCTCTTTTTTCCAGAATCCATTGTCAGTATTGACGAAAGCGGAGTCACAGATGGTATCTGGAAAGACGCGACAAGCAACAGCAGCATTTCATTCTCTTGTGCTGGTGACTTGTCGAAAGCATCACTGGAATTTAATGTACCTGGCGTTGTCCAGGGCGATATGCATTTGGAGGCTCTGCCAGGAGACACAGGCCTTGACACTGATGCCAGACTGGGTCCCTCAGTATACTACGTGCGACCTATAGGTAGAGCCTCAGTCAAAGCGCAGCTGTCTCTGTACTCCTCAGACGCGACGGCATCTGAACAATTTGTTCTGGGCACTTCAGCGAACGGCGGCATGGATCGCGTTTGGTCGCCGTTGAGTTGGCCTCAAGTCATGACTGAGTCATACTACCTCCGAGCCCAAGTTGGGCCTTATGCAATGCAAATAATGCGCATTTTCCCACCAGCGGGAAGTGAGGACCAGCCATCTACTATGGCGCGACTCTACCGCGAAGGCCAGCTGGTCTGTGTGGCTCAGCATGTCATCACTCGCGAAGACGCGTTGAAAACCCATGACTCATTGATTCTGAGTAAGCAATACAATCATGGCTTAGAAGACGCGGTCACTGGTGAATACCGTGATAAGAATACTGGCTACACTGTTGAGTTTGTTGCAAAGGGAAATGAGAGACAGCGCTGGAAATTCCAGGTTCGTCATGAACGCATCATCTGGAATACTCCGACAAGTCGACCTGGACCCGATGCCACTGGTAATACGGGATTTGTGGAAAGGGTTTGTGGTGGAACGATCGGGGAACCTTTCAAGGGGGTTGGCACAGGTGGACAATGTGAACTTAGCTAAACTGTCCTTATCTTATCTCTCTCTATCTTATCGGTAAGATTTATCTATACAGTCAGCAAATGGCAGTCCCTGATTGGTTAATCATTACATTTTGTTAAATTCACTTAACATCCAACTCGATTGCTCAACTCACCAAGAGATTGAGCTGACGTGCCAGTTTTGGCACCACAAGCAGGTCACATTTCATCCTCAAACCAGTTCCTTACTATCAAACTTGCGATGAAACATCTTCATAGTCATTTCCCATTTGCCTTTCGACGCGTGCATTATTCCTGTAGTATTGGGTCGGGGTTTTTCGGTCGTTCGCTGAACATACCCTGCACTATGTACCGGACATTTTCGGTGGCATCGCGAATTTGCGACAAGCAATTGTCAATCAGCCAGGAAAAGAACTGTCCGTGTCAATTTATTGTTCTAATATCTCAGAGAAGAACTCGCCAGTACATGTTGTTACTAGAATTATCCTTTATTCCAGTCATACTATAGAAATATTTCGAGATACGAATTGCTCAAGTCACCATGGTCCAGCGCCAGCAAACTGCTCTTGTAGGGACTAACAATGGTGGAATCCGCCTCTCATCAACCGAGACCATTCCCAACGTCACGGGCGACTCAGTTCTCATCAGAACCAAAGCTGTTTCAGTGAACCCAGTCGATACAAAAATGATTGGACCTTACGTCACACCTGGTGCTGTTGCGGGCTTTGACTTTGCCGGTATTGTAGAGATGGTTGGGTCCGACGCGACAAGATGTGATATACGCGTCGGAGATCGCGTCTGCACAGCAATCATGGGAATGAACCCTCTAGATCCTACAGTGGGTGCATTCGCCGAGTACACAGCTGCCGTGGAATGGATCTTATTGAAAATTCCACCAAATCTCAGCTTTGAAGAAGGCGCTTCTTTGGGCATTAGCTTCATGACTACAGGACTGGCTCTGTTCAAGAGTCTCGGACTCCCTGGCAATCCTCTCTCCCCTGCCACTGAGAAATTACCTGTTTTAGTTTACGGTGGCTCATCGGCTACCGGAACAGCAGCCATTCAGCTCGTCAAACTGGCAGGATTCGCACCAATTACAACATGTTCGCCCCGCAACTTTGAGCTGGTCAAATCATACGGCGCCAGTGCTGTGTTCGACTACAACGACCCAGACTGTATCTCAGACATCAAGAAGCATACCAAGAATAACATTCGGTATGCTTTGGATTGTATCTCTACTACACAGAGCATGCAGCTCTGCTACCAAGCTATTGGACGTGCTGGCGGAAAGTATACTGCCCTCGAGCCTTATTCGGAAGCAGTGGCTCGAACCAGGAAAATGGTCAAGCCTGATTGGATCATGGGGCCGCAAATGCTAGGCAAAGAAATACGTTGGCCCGAACCTCATTGGAGACCAGCCGATGCCGAAATGGGAGAGTTTGGAGTGTATTGGACTGCTGTTTTGCGGAAACTTCTCGATAACAATTTGATCAGACCTCATGCAATTGTTGTGCGAGAAGGTGGACTCGAGAAGGTCCTGGGCGGTATTGAAGACATCAGAGCTAAGAAGATATCAGGAAAGAAGCTTGTGTTCACCCTGTGATCTAGCCAGAGCTATATTACTTTAGTTTGATTTAATGCCCTTATCTAAATACTTCTCTTGTAACTCCATCTGCATAACGTTTTAACTCCCATGAAAAATTACCACTCTCTTGAATTGGATGAGACATGTGGTGGACTTACGTGCCTGTGATGAAATGTTATTTTACTAAATACGTGATGTCGGGAATCTTATTACCAGATGTATCACTAGCAAACGACAAATAGATGGAGGAACTATAGGTCTACCAAGCTCGTTTACAGAGTATTGAGACTTGCTGAATGTGACTTACGCTTTGCAGCTAGCGAGGAAAACAATTGAGAATGTGTTGCGGGCGTCCTTCGTTCGGAGTTCGTCGGTGAAATTCGGTGATGTCATGCACGGGACTTCGTTTCAGAGGTTGAGGACGTTGCGGCCTCTCCTTCGGGAATAACATGCAGCAGTCTAAGCCCTTCTAGTGTGCCATATTTGTTAGGGTTATCTCTAATGCAGGTCAAATAACCCTTCATAAATCAGAAAAGAGAGGCATTGGGGGCTTCAAAACTGTAAAACCTCTTTACCACAGTCTACCTCACAACTAACCCCATCATGTCATCCATTCTTTCGCGTTACCTAGACGGAGAAACTCCTGTCCATGGCTACTTCTACTCGATGGTAGAGCTAGCCGTGGTAAGAGTATTTGTCCAGCACCAAATATTCGATGTCATTGCCGATGATGGCACCTCAATCGAGGAATTGGCCACCAAGACAGGCATGGAGCTGAACCTCCTTGAAAGACTCTCCAACTTCCTGATCGCATCCAAAGTTCTCTCATCCCCAAAGCCTGGCTTCATAGGACTACCGTCAGAGACGAAGATGTTCCAGCAGAGAAGGGCTAAGCTCTTTTACTCGCACATCTTTGATGCCTTCATGGGCAGTGCAGTCAAGTGGCCTCAGTATTTCCAGACCAATGGACTTGCTGAGCCGCAAAAGTCCAATCGCTCCCCATTTGGACTGGGCGCTGGTTATCCTGATAAGTCCTTCTACGATGTGCTTGACACGATGCCTGAACGCGCACAAGCTTTCAATAGCACCATGGCTATTGGACTAGGTGATATGCCGATCACAGGCATATATGACTTCAGCTGGGTGGCAGCACATGCTGGGAATGAACCTGAGAGAACACTCATTGTCGATGTTGGTGGTGGCAAGGGACAGGCAATCAAGGCCATCATTGGAGAAACACCGAGCATTCCAGCTTCGGCATGTGTACTGCAGGACCTACCTAATGTTATTAAAGACGTCCCGGAGGAGGAGGGTATCCTCAACCAGGTACAAAAAGTCGGGTCTAGCTTTTTTGACAAACAAACAATTCAAGGTAAGCTTAATACGGTGGAACCTTATCTGATATTAATATCGTTTAGGCGCTCTTGTATACTATATTCGTCGTGTGCTGAATGACTGGCCCGACGATGAGTGCGTCACCATCCTTAGGAATATCCGGGAGGCTTGTGCTTCGGACTCCAGGCTTCTGATCTCTGAGAACCTCCTTCCGGATGAGCCATCTGTGTCGCTTGCTGCTGCTGATCTATGGATGATGAACTTTGCTGGTAAGCGACGAAACGTGCGGATGTTCAATGACCTTGCCTCGCGGTCGGGATTTGAGATCACTTCGATTGCGAAGGACAAGACGTCAAACTCGGCGGTTGTTGAGATGCTTCCTGTGGAGGTCTGGAGCTAAAGGAAACTTGGGGTCGCTTACAAACAATGAACCTGTGATGTGTTCCAAGTTGAATCGCATAATTGAGTCCACAGTCTACATCCATCACTGCACCTGACCTTTTTAAAGATTCTTGTTTAGTATCGGCTGAAATCATAGTGGCGGAAACAGTGGTAGCTTGAAGTGGATAATATGTGCCTGTATAAATGGTGTTGGAAGCCTGTAGCTATATGTACCTATCTAATGGTGATCTAGAGCATCTGAGTCTTTCCCCCTGTCCTAAAAAGTATCTAAAACTTTCAAAGCTTCATCCTTTCCCTTATCAATGCCTTGAGCGACTTTACCTTGATCGAAAGTTGTCTAATCTCCTCGCAATCTTCCTCACTGGAGCCATTGACAGTTGCTTTGAATACCGACTTCGCCAGGAATTCAGTCCATAAAGAAGCGCGATTGAACACGTCACCTGATTCAGCCTCTGCCTCCTTACCACATAATTGTTGCCTTACGGCACTCAGGGACCTCGGCAGGCCAACAACATCCTCCACGGACTGAAACGCATCTAGAAGAATCTGGACGGCGGTGTAGACCTTGGTGCATGTTTCGTCCGCGGAGGGCAGTTGTCCGAGCTGCAAGCCCAAACCCCACTTTGGGGAGGCATGGACAGTCTGAGACATATAAGAATGTGGCAAATGACTCAAGTGACTCTCGAAATGCTCAAAGACCAAGCTGTAGAGCTTCATAAGGGAGGTATAGCAACTGAGAACCAGTAGCATGGTTGGCATGTCAACCGCTGTAGCTACAGAGGAATGTGTAGACGTGCTGAAGTCGGATCTCCCAGGACTTGTCCCTACAGCGGAAAGAAACTCGCCATAGTCTAGAGCGTCTTCTAGTTCAAAAGAAGAGGGTGCATCTTGTTCATGAGTCTCAGAGGTGGCAAGAGAAGAGGATTGCTTGTAATCCATAGCCTTGGACATCCAGATGTATTCAAGTATTGCGCTGAAGTCTTGCGACAAGCTCAATACACGACCGATTGGATAGTATTTCAGCTGACTCGAATCAACTAAACCGGTCCAGAAGTTCTCTTCCAGACTTCTCGAAGTCTCATGGATCTTTGTCACGAGAGCAGACAGCTGCACGATAGCGTGAGGAGCAGTGGTAGTCTGATCCGGATGTTCGGACGAGTCAAATTGCCATTCTTGACTATTGCTAGTAGAAAGGGCCGAATGCAGCGCTATCGGCGCACTGCAAAGGTCTGTGTCCGAAAATTGCTGTCGGTTGTTGTCTGTTGGCAGAGAAGATGGTGTAAGGTCAAATAGATTTAAATCGTGGTTGGTTCCCAACTCTGCGAAAAGATCTCCATCACCCATGGATTGACCACCATCAGATCCAAAACGCGACCCCTCCACTTCCTGTCTGCCGACCCAGAGATCTGGTGAGACAGGAACTATTGTTGATGCTTGTACAGAAGTAGTCTCTTGACCATTGGTACCAGACTTGAGATCTGCCTTTTTGACATTTGTGCTCCGCTTTGACTGACTTCTGTGTCCGAAGACGCAGGTGACCTGTGCACGAATGCATCTGGTGCATCGACTGGACCCAGAGCGGGTATTCTCTGGAGCCACAGTGC
Organism: Fusarium camptoceras; assembly: GCA_004367475.1. Taxonomy (NCBI): domain Eukaryota; kingdom Fungi; phylum Ascomycota; class Sordariomycetes; order Hypocreales; family Nectriaceae; genus Fusarium; species Fusarium camptoceras. Next base: position 177,620 of record QGED01000128.1, on the reverse strand, counting down.
ATTTCAGCTTGTGAGAGCGACATCGGTCGCATGATGAACGAATGGATTGGTTGTTTTGGGTTGACATGTTGGCCGTTCACCCAGACTGTCGGTAACTGGGTAGTGGGAACTTCCGTTTTGTTTCAAACTTGCACGGACCTTGCACTCATGAAAGAAAAAGGAACTGTTACAATTTAAAAACTTCAATGTTACCAATTAGATCATGATGATCTGTTAAGTAAATGTGGAATGTAACAACGGCATGGATCCCTATATAATTGCTCTCAAGAAGGATTCAGAAGCGATCCTTGCCGTTGCTGAGAACAGTCTCACGATTTGCCTTGTTGAGAAGGATTTGGTCTGCAACGCAAGCAAGGAAGAATATGCACGGCTGTGGTGCAGCGCTTAGATTGTCTCCCCAGCTAGAACGTCAGGCCACTCCACAATAGTCCAGACTAGAGATGGACCGACGCCTGGATCGGGACGCCGAGTGAGGGGTTTTCCATGTGAGTGGTGACACAGTAGAGCCGAATTCTTGAAATACGCCTAAATACCCTAACAAAGTGTGACGTAACTGCAGGACACATTACCTGAGAATGAAATGAAACCTTTAGTGATACATACAATGACAGTATAAATGCTTGACATGTGAGTCTTCAAAAACTATTGACACAGTTAATGACTTTAGTTTAATCGCTAATCTAAGCGAGACGAATCATTGAGGCAAAGTAAAACCGAGATGCCTTCCTGCAAAATTGTCACGCTCGGCAGATGCAAGTGTGAGTTGCTAACTAACCATGTAGGCATGCCATCCAGGTTGATGGGTGCAACCACAACTTCCACAAGGGGAAACATCCGCCTCTCCCCGGATCCAATCAGACCGAAACGGCAGCTCTTTCGGATAATCCGGCAAATGATGACCCGTTCAGCCATAAACATCGGGTTGGATGTGCCGCAGCTTAGCCTGTGCATTATCTTGCTTCGCACGCCATTACCCCTGGTATCATTGGCAAATGAGCTTGGCAATGATCAAGCCAGGTAGGAAACTCGTCTCAGCACTGGTTAAACTCGCTGCACTTGCATCATATCATTCAGCTCTCACCATCATTTCTTTGACTGAGAATGATCGAGATTCCAGCAAGAACTTTGAGAAGTGGATTCGCATACTGTTGGTAAGGATTGAAGACCAGGGTACTTTGCTCTGGATAACGCAACGTCATCCGATAAGCTACTTCTATACGAACTGGAGACCTGGTAAACAATGAGGTAAAATGTGTCTGTCACTGACCCATGCGCTATGACATGTCTTGGAAATGCAGCATTTTCTTGTCAGACTTATAAGCCCTACCACGCAACTTTCTACCAAATGATAACATCCAAACTTACGTGAGAGTTTGATCACCTAATCGTGGATGGCCTCGCCTCACAATGCAGCATCATGGTGAGTTCAGGCGATTTGAAGGCTTGGCAAATGCTGTCTGTCTTGGTTGCCTCCCATTTATGGTATCGCTATTTCGGGACGGGCCGCTTGCCAAGCTGACTTTAGCGTCGCGGATACGGCTCATGAACTTGTTGTTTAGCCTTGGATTTTCGCATCTAGGACCAGTCGCTAGCTTGAAACATTGTGCCTAATGCGCCGCAGACTCACAGGGCTGAACTACTGAATACGAACAAGATAAGTAAGTTCAGTCAAAGTAACAACAATGCGGAACTCGGCAAACAAAAGGACTGCTGAGGAGTAAATTGTAACATTGATGTGTGTCTAGTGTAAGTTCCAAGGCCAATTTAAACACCCCATCGCATCTACTGTCTCTGTAGGTCATCTGTTAGCCACTGAATAAACACGGGGTCATGGTGACCATTGTGACTAACCGTCCATCTCTTCCCACTCAGCTGTTGGGGTAATCATGGGTGCCGGAATAAGATCATCCGCAATCGTTGCCCAATTTGGCATCAGAGCGGAATTGAACATCGGGAATTGAGAGCCGAGTCCACCTGGAGTCTCTTATACCCCACATGTTAGCGCTCTTGGTACTGGAGAAATACGTACCCTTGTAGAGTATGGCCTACCTTGGGTGTAATCATTGGTTGTGGAAGGTGGGTATGTCGATGGCAAGCCAAAGATGAGGCCAGGTTCCCCCACTGTATCTGCACTTGGCGTAGTGACCCTGCCTAAAACAACTGCCAGGGCTCGCACAACCTTGCGAGCCTCTTTAGAAGAGTTGCTTGACTGAAGCCAAATGTCATGTGATCGTCTGAGAGACGTCATGATAGTCTCGTCAAAGGAATTAGATTCTGGAAGCTGTGATGTTGCTCCCCGGGCATGCTGTAGATAGTAGCATAGAACGCTCGTAGCCAGAAGAAAGTCATGGTTCACTAGAGAAGATACTCTCCATCTCTCCTGGTATAGCTGACAGAATGGCTGCGTCTCCTCTTGAAGCATGTGTTGGTAATCAAGAAGCTTAAGTGCCGACTCCAACACGATGCGTCTCGAGCTGGCAGACTGTACTAGAGGCAAGAACATGTACTTTCTGTGAAGGACAATCTTGGCTCTATAGAAGACAGTTTCCAGAATAACCTTCTGCATAATGTGCTGAGGAGAATCGGTGATATTGCGCGCCATGGAGTGCCACTTGAGACATTCTGGGATTAACCTTCGTGCTTGATCAAGTTTGTCATCCATCTTCTGCACCTCTGTATATGGATATGGTCTGACATCGGCGGAAAAGTCCCAGATGTAACCAATTGTTGTCATCAATCTGGCCTTGACGAGGCGATACAGGATAGGCGTGAGATCTGTATTCAGTCTTGACGGTGGCATTTCGATTGTAGCACTGTTAAAGTCGCTGTCTTGTAGGTTCGAAGGCTCCTGAGTATCAGTCTGCCAGTGTTTGATCATACGCGGTAAACCCATCTGAGCTGATAATCCAAGATCCATTTCGACAACTGTAGCCCAAATCCTTCTGCGCATCTCCGCTGCAAAAGGTGATAATCCTTTGAAGTGTTTCGGGTCTCGATGGTAACCCATGTGCAAGGCAAGCTGGACGGTATTGCCCATCAAGATCCAGATCTCGATCTCTGCATCGCTGCTGAGAAATATTTCTGCCGCAATGTACAGCATGAGTGTCTCCAGAACAAAGGGTCCTCCCTTGGCGTAACTTCCGAGTACCAGGCACTGGGGAATCCTCAATCTGAATGTATCCACCATTTCTTGCAGCTCTCGCTCCATAGAGAGAACTGCTGGTGATTGGACGCCAGGATCAAGACGGGACTTTTCAAATTGAGTGGCTAGACACATGATGGTGAATAGTAAGCCCAACCAAATAGGTGATGTTGCTTGTGGATCTGCCCAGAAGTCTTCATACTGATGAAGGATGTTAGCTATGCCCGGCCATATTGGTGCATTACAAACTTGACATACCTCCTTCAGAAATTGTACGCTGTGTAGCACAGCTATCGCTTGACGTCAGCCTGATGTTAACCACGAACAAGACTTCGGGTACACTAACCTGGAGACATCTCAAAAGAATTGAAGTAACGGGATACCAACCGATCGACCACAGAACGAGCAGGGATCGACGAGAGAATTTCATCTTTGTCAGCTCGCTTGGGGCATCCGTACAACAGCTGAGGACCAGTGACCTGTGAACATGGAGGATCGATCTCCTGGCTATCAGAATGATGCGACTCTTCGTTATCAAGGTGATCTTTAAGCTCGGCGATGCCATCAAGTACTGCAGCCCAATGTGCGCTACCCACGTAATTGGCGCCGCCACCTGTTGACTGCATACTTCCATAATCCGCCAGTGAAACAGCGGCGCTTACCGGCTCTTCATTGGTAGATGGAGCAGCAACTGCAGCTGGAGTTGGGTATTCAGGGACATGGGGTTGGCCACGGGGAGATGGGGTTACTCCGACTTGGTCCTGGGCATTGACGTTGACGGATGAATTCTGCATCAGATCATATACCAAGCTCTCGAGATGACGGATGCGATCTTGGGTGGTGGTACGCGTCTGATGTGCCACACCGTTACTCGAAACTCTATCTGACGCATAGGTACACGACAGACCAAGTTCACGCTGTGCACAGCTGCTACAGGGTCTTTGGCGGTCGCATCGAAGCCTGTGAAGGTGTCATGTCAGCACGTGGGGGTCCGAGCGGTGAAAGTCAAAGAGTGATACAGACTTTCTCCTTCTGCAGAGGTTGCACGACAACTGCGGCTTCTCTCTCGGCCTACTTGATGGAAGACGAGCTCGTCCCTGGGGTGTCTTGCCCGGACCCCACTCCGTAGGACGGGCTTCCTGGGTTTGATCCGCCATGGATGAGATTCCTAATCTAAGCTCAAAAAGGAAGTGAGAGTAAGATTGACGCCGAGTAGTCGGCGCGGCGAAAATTCGAAAGTCGGAGAATTTCTCGACGTAAGAATGGAGAGATGAATTAAGGCTGTAAAGATAATCCCTCTAGGTGAGTTTCTTTCGTGGTACGGTTTTTGTTGAAGCTGACTGCTTATGCTTATGCAGGTCCCCACTAAACCCTCTATAGATCCCTACCTGTCATTTCGGGGCCGACCTCATCTTCCGCTCCGATCCTCCGTTCCGATCCTCCGTCGTGCATATCCGGGCCGATCCTCCACGCAACTCGCTCCCAGATAAGAAGGAGGCAACACAGTAGAATCTACACCAATATTGAGTTTTGTGAGCAGTATCGTATCATCAGTTGTCACAGCAGATCCCCACAGAAAATCGACTTACCGCATGCAGTCTGCATCCTGTCACTGCATTTACGTTCAAATAACACACACTTTCTAAGACGACATCAGCTTACATCAAACGACATCGGTAAAAATGGCGACAACAGACCCGGCTGTTGCGGCTCCGGATGGTTCCCAGCTAGAGGCGGCAAGAGGAAACACTGGCACCAACGTGGCCGATGTACTCGAGAAGCCTTGGTCTTCTACTGGAACAGTGGTTGATGAGCCTACAGACCCAGATGTGGTCGATTGGGATGGCCCTGATGATCCTGAACATCCACTCAATTGGTCCAAGACTCAGAAGAACCTTCACTTGGTGATTGTCAGTTTATTCACACTTGCAGCGTAAGTAGTCTTCCATTTTACTGCTTTAACAGTACAATGACTAATGATCTGTAGCAATCTTGCTGCCACCATGTTTGCACCTGGAGCAGAAGAGTTGGCCACTGAGTTCAGCATCACAAACTCTACCGTTACAGCTATGACTGTTAGCCTGTACGTGCTGGGCTTTGCTCTTGGTCCACTTCTTCTCGCTCCTCTGTCTGAACTTTACGGCCGTCTTGTAATTTACTATGGCTGCACCTTCGTGTACATTGCATTCACTATCGGCTGTGCTTTCAGTACAAATGTCGCCATGTTTTTGGTTTTTCGAATTATATGCGGCTGCGCTGCCTCAGGTCCCATGAGTATTGGTGGTGGTACAGTAGCAGATCTATTCCCGCAAGAAGAGCGTGGTAAAGCTATGGCTCTGTTCACAGTAGGACCTCTACTTGGCCCTGTAAGTATTCCTTTTGGTTGCTATATTTGTCAGTCTAATAAGTTCTGCAGGTGATTGGCCCTATCATAGGAGGTTTTGTGTCTGAGAATGTTGGCTGGCGATGGACATTCCGCATTATCCTGATATTTGTAAGTCGTATCTGTCTGTACACTATTACAAAATTGTTAACGATGTGAAACAGTCAGGATTGATTGGAGTTGCGACTGTAGTTTTCATGCGTGAAACAAATTACACGGTCCTTCTCCAAAGGAAAGCCGAACGAGCTCGAAAGGAGACTGGAAACGACAAGCTCGTCCCAAAGTTGACCCGAAACGAGACGCCAAAACAGATGCTCGCCCGAGCGATCGTCCGTCCACTCAAGCTTCTCATTTTCTCCCCAATCGTCTTACTCGTTTCTCTATACACTGGTATCCTCTTCGGTCTCATCTTTCTACTCTTCACCACTTTCCCTTCTGTATTTCAGGATGTATATGGATTCAGCCCTGGTACCGCTGGACTGGCGTACCTTGGTCTAGGTATCGGCATGGTATTGGGTCTGGTTCTATTTTCTGTTCTTAGCGATAAGATGCTAAAGCAGAAGAGTGGTGCTGCCAGACCCGAGGATCGTCTTATTCTGATGAAATGGTTGGGTCCAATTACACCTTTGGGCCTCTTCATCTATGGCTGGACGGCCAAGTACGCAGTTCACTGGATCGTACCAATCATCGGCACCTTCGTCGTTGGATTCGGTTCTCTCTTCGTGGTTATTCCTGGACAAATCTACCTTGTGGATGCTTTCGGAGCGGAAGCTGCTGCTTCGGCCATGGCTGCTAACCTGTTGGTTAGATCTCCCTTTGGCGCCTTCCTCGATCTAACAGCGTCACCATTGTATGAGAGCCTTGGTCTCGGCTGGGGCAACAGCGTTCTTGGATTCATATGTCTTCTCTTTACCCCCGTGCCATGGCTCTTCTACACCTATGGAGAAAGAATGAGGACTCACTTCAAGGTGGACCTGTGATTGCATAGAGCCTCAGTTTGGGGGTTGGTATCCAGCTTCGGCAGCAAGCTCAGACCATATATAACTGGATACTGAGATGGCATTTCGTTATTACAACATTCATGTATTAATTTAGATTCCCCAGCCTATGCGCAAAGGTATCCTTAACTTTAATAGACTTAGGCTTCCACTCAACGTCTGATAAGTACTAAATATCCATCCACCTTTCCCTCCCCCAATGGTATCACCAGTGTTGTTGTTCCTTTTTTACAGAATCTTCCTTCAGTACACGTCTCAATAGAACGCGAACTATATCTCAAACGAGCAATATAATGTCGTGCAATCAGATGACGTTCTCCTCGTCATAATCGCGGTCAGCGCGTGCCGTTGGAGCTGTGTTATCCAAATGCAACTCAGACGCACGGATGTCAATCTTCTTGATAACAGCGCCCAACACAACCTTGAGAAGCTCGTCCTCGGACATTGATGTACCGTGTCCACTCCATGTCACTGTATCGACAATGTCTCGTGTTCCAGCTTCCTTGTGCAGTTCGTCGTCGAGATGCTGTAGGGTTCTCTGTCGCTCAATATTTGGCCCGCCTAGACGGAAGAGCTGGACGCCGGCCTGATGAATGGGCGCCTTTGCCTCATCTAGAGTCCTGGCAGCCTCAATTAAAGGTGTCTTAATATCGTCATCAAACTGGCCCGCGGTAAGAACGATGATGTTGAGAGCAGCCTTCTCCTCTCCGGCTGTGAACTTGTCGCAGTACCACTTGAGTAGGCCTCCCAGTCTGGCACCCATGTTGCACTTGCCTCCCGGCTGGACCTTGTCGAAGATACTGCCGACCTGCTTTCCCTTGCTTGTCAGGAGCATGCTGCCGACGAAGCCACCGATGTGGGTGTAGCCCGACTTTCGAATTGACTGCACTCCAGGGATCTTGGCCAACATGCCTCCAGGTCGGTGGTTGACAAAGTACAGATCAACTCCATCGGGATCGTGTTTGGCGCAGATGGGAGCGATACGCTCAATGAGAGTTTTGATTTCAGGCCAGTAAGGCTGCATGGCCTCGGAATCGTCGACGAGAAACATTGTGTCGAAACATCTTAGCTGTAGAAGGGTCTTCTCGTACTCGCTATCATCCATGATTGGTGACGTGGGGGCTGACATGGTGATTTAGAGGATTTTACGAAAGATCAAGTTGATGCTCTGAGTTGAAGGGGACGTTTATTTGAAACAAGAAATGAGTTCACTGTCAAGTTGTTTCATCAATAAGAAATCTTGCGAAATCATATAAATTCCCGTTAAGGCGGTGAGGAAGCTTATGACGATTTTAGTGGAGATGGTGGGACACGAATCCGTATACGAGTCAATGTAATGTCACTCACTGTGGGTCTGCACTCAACAGATTCAGATTTAATGTAGATCTTTATGTTAGTGCAGTATGAACAAATGAAACTCAAGTCCTATAGTAATGAAAGTGAATAATAATCTTCAACTGATCCTCCGCCACAGACACACGATCTAATGATAAGCTAGTGACTATACAAGTAAATAAAGTTTCCAATCCTCTAGTACTCCACAGAATCAATATCCAATTCCTCAGAACGTCGTCGAATAAGCAGCTTGGCTCGCAGATCAGGCATGTATGCCATTCCGAAGGCAAATGGTGTAGGGACGGCGTCATCGGCCATTTTCCAGTCATACTTCAAGAGCATGTGACAAAGTGCGATCTTAAGCTCGTTGGCGGCAAAGAAACGTCCCGGGCATGCGTGGTTGCCGAAACCAAAACCCAAGTGGTCGGAGCTAGGGCTAACAAGATGAGGATGGGAAGTTTTGCCTTGCTCGGCCTCTTCTTTCTCTCTCATGCGCAGGAACCGATAGCCATCGAACTTTTCTTCAGAACTCCACATGTGCGCATTGGAGCAGAGGATCTTGGTTCCTTTCTTGATAACGTCACCATTGGGAAGTGTAACATCTGCCGTAGCCAGTCTTCTAAAGCTACCTGTGCAACATATTAACGGAATGAACTTGACATAAGTGGTGGAGAGGTACATACCTAGCATGACGGGTCTGAGTCTTTGAGCCTCTTTGAGAACGCTGTCCATCAATTTCAAGTTGAGCAGAGCAGTCTTCTTTAGACCTTCAGTAGACAAAACGCGGACAATTTCTTCTCGAAGCGGTGCCAGCAACTCAGGGTGCTGAGCAAGGACGAAAACAGTCTCCATGAGCAGATCGGTGGTAGTGTGGATAGCCACAAGTGACAGACTCAGCTGAGCAATAGTTGGGTCATATGTGGTGTACTCCTTCTCGAACCATTCGAAAGAATTATCGAATGGGCACGGTTCACCTTTAGCCTTTGCTTCAGCCTTGATAGCGTTTCGACGTTCCACGAGCGGGTTGAGACAAGTTCGAGCTGCATCCAGAGTTCTTCGCACCTCCTTGCAAGAGGGGAGAAAGTGATGAACGAACGGTCGAGACCATCGAGGATACATTCGCAGGTCGTCGCCACTCTTGAATCCCTGAACTGTATAGTCTCCGGCAAGCTTCACCCACTCCTCATTTCGGCAAAGCTCCTCGCCCATGAAGACGCGGGACGACATGCGTGAGATGATACGGACGAAGGCAGGTTGAGGCTGGATTTCATGCCACTCTAAGATATTGCCGTGATTAGTTATCAGAATGTTTTTGCCATTAGTGGAACGAGGTTCGTACCTGTTGAGTCGGTGATAACATGGCGAAATGCTAGAGATGCTTCTTCTGACAGTGGCCCTGTAAGTTTGTCTAAGGGTCAACGGTTAGCAGTCTAGACGCCAAATACTAGAACCAAGACTAACTTAGAGCTTTCGTCAAGTACTTAACCACGACCTTGGTCAAATTAGGATCCGCAGCGAATGGCTCAAAGCCCGGAATATAACCATGAGAATCCTGGAGAATCAGTTATCACAACAATATGGATTATCTGGGTGATATACTTACATCTTGAGCAGGAACGATGAAATTCAAGTCCTTATGGCTCTTCAGGGCGTCGAGGAAATGGGGCGGGATGATAACGACTTGTCCCCAATCTGTGTTGATCCTGTGGAGTTGATCGTTGAACAAAGATCTGCCTTTCAAGAGGATGTTTTTGCCATCTGTAATGAACTCTCTGACAACACGATTGGTTGTGAGCTCGAAGGAGCCTTTGGGATTCAAGAGTGGGTATTTTCCACCGCGGTCTAGAAGAGAGTATTGCACAATGAAGAGGGTGAAAACAGTAATGCCGCAAAGAATAGTATACTGGGGATTCTCCAGAATGGTATCCAGTTTGGTCGACATGATGATAGCTGTTGAAATGCTTGGAGTAGAAGGATTTGAATGCTGGTTGATTGATATACATATATATATCAAACGATCGTCAGAACTTAATCTGGTGGTGCCGAAGATCTACACACTAAATCGCCCGAGAGCCCGAACAACAGGTATCGGGGATCAGTAGAGTCCCGAACCCGAGTGGGTCTTTAAGTGCCGAGAAGAAAGTTTAGATATAATGATAATACAATTGGTTCGTCGGCTTCTGAAACAAACGGGTTTTGGGGAATGCCCCGGTTTCAATGCAATGCAATGTAACAACATTGACCCATACGACAGAGCGAATAATCAATCAAAGAAAAGAATTGACGCGTCAAGATAAACGAATTTGCACCTGGATACGATTTTCAACGGCTCGTATTCGGTTTGCCTTGGAAACTATTTCCAAGTTCTTATTGCTATACAGATACTTCTGAGATATGACGCAGAACGTTGCGAATAGCTGAGCCACTATACATAACTGGCAGTAACCACTGGCGGGATATGGATGCCTTTTGCAGGGTTATCGACAGGAGACACGTAGAATTTGTTGCACAGACCTATCTGCTAGCGCTCTATGTAGGCATAGAAACATGCACCTGCGTCTTACAACCTGAGCATTAATATTGTTCCGATTTCTTCAGTGCATGTAAAACCAATAGGTTATCTGCTCGACAAGCTACCTTGTTGCGAGGTATAAACTAACACTATGCTGGAATAGTAATGATAATGGTTGGAAGGGAACCTAAACACATGACACGAGAGCACTTAATGATGAAAATAACTACATCAATGCATTGCTTTTACCAAATGGAATTATGTGTCTGTATGGAATTAGGTGGACTTGCTATGAGAAATAAGGTGTATTCTCCAAATAAGAATGCGAGTGGTAAACAGTGATTATGTGGTGACAGAGGATATATTTATTGATGGGGATATTCCCAACCCTATAGTAGCAAACTCAGACCCGGTTCCCGGTTACCTTTAGAATTGCAACGGTCATCCGACCAGTACCACAATGACATTTCAAAAATGAAAACAACAAATATCAGCTATATGAACGTAGAACAGGGTGGAAGCTAGCAAAATAGTAGCCAATGCAGGTCATTGCTGCAAAATCCATTATCCCCGAAACTCCGCAAAGGCTCACTCCGCAAAACGCCAACTCCGCCAATTCGCTTAACTACTCCCCCAGTATATATAAAGAGTATGTGAGCCATATGTCACAATCACCTCATTGCAGTCCATCATTTTTCATGAACCAATACATCATGGGAAAAGTCGCTGTCGCTGGAGGTTCATCTGGCCTGGGCCGTACAATGGTCGATGCCCTCAGGGATGCAAAGACCCACGAATTTATTATCCTATCACGAACAGCTAGCGCTCCTGACACTCGGGCTGTCTCCTACTCTGACACAAACGCGTTGGTGTCTCTTCTCGAGTCTGAGCAGATTGATACTGTGATATCATGTCTACCCATCGATAATGACGAGAGTGGACAAGCTCAGCTTAACCTCATTGAGGCAGCAAGTATTTCGAAATCCACCAAGCGATTCCTGCCGAGTGAGTTTGGAATGGTCTATCGGGAAGAGTAAGCATCTTCCTTTTCTAGAGTCGTTAGACTTGAACTAACAAGCAATCAGCAACATAGCCCATATCCCCTCGTACCACTGGAAACTGAAAGCAGTCGATGCCCTCGAAAAGACCGACCTAAAATTTTCTCTCATTTCAATTGGTCTATTCTTGGATTACTGGGCTGCCCCTCGCATCCCAACTCATCTCCGCGCAGCAAACATCATAATAGACCCCGAAAACAACGCTGCAGTAATTCCAGGTGATGGAAATAGTCCCATGGTGCTCACACATTCCACCGATGCAGCCAGGTTCACCATTGCCGCGCTCGATCTTCCGCACTGGAAGCGCAGATACTCGATTGTTGCAAACCAAACCACTCTCAATGACGCCGTTCGTCTGGCCCAAGAGGAAAAAGGTACAAGGTTTGACGTCAAGTATTTCTCTGTGGAAGAGATGGAGAAGGGCGAGATTGATCTTACACCTAGTATGAAGAAGGCTTTGCCTATAGAAATGCACGAGGGCATGAAAAGTATACTTGCTCTATCAGGACTTGGAATAGCTAAAGGATCAGTTAACCTTGACGGGACTAATGATCTAACACTTGAGTTCCCAGACATCACGTGCCTTACTGTTAAGGAGGTTTGGGAAGCATGGAAGTAGAGAAGTAATTGCTTTTCAACATTATCGGTATATCCTCAGAGACAAATCTATGGAGTCGTCAATAGGCTTATTATGAGTTGAAATATACAGCACTTGAGTCACAGGTAAAGTGTTTTGTATCTTGCACTTATTGGTGGAACGTTAAGAAGAGAATATTGTTTATTTTTATCCGGAGCGTCTAAAGCTGGCGGTTAAAATGACGTTCTGATTTGCTGATCGGTGATCACTGGGTTAACGCTAATCCGAACAAGATTGTGTGCGTCTTCCTCTCCAACAGACGAAACAAAAAAAGTGCTCTTTTAAATATTCTTTGCGCTCATTCAAAAACAATAGTTGCTATCAACAGAACAAGATTGTATTGTGTTTCATGCACCTTACTACTACTTAACCTTTGTCACTATTACGCACTAGTCTTATCGCCATCGCAGAAGTGGGTTATCCATTTTTCTGCCCCTCCAAGGAACACTAGGACAGAACAACAACAAGTTTGAAAGCAACACCTAACGGAAATACACATCTAACTAACATCTGATGCGTATTTGCAGTTCAACAGTTATATCTAGGCAAACTCTTAACATTGGAACCTCTTCAAACCGACTATGGCCATTGACCAACAAACCCCCGGCACGTGGAATAGGGGCTCGCAAGAGTATCCTGGACAAAGAGTAGTGGATAATCTAGGTGGACAACAGCAACAGCAACTATTTATGGATATGACGTGTCTCGAAGAGTACAGAATGTTTAGTATCGAGGAGCACAGACTTGAAGACTACAAGCAGACAAGAACTGGTACTGTGGCAAAACCTTCTCTTCAACAATCGAACAATGCGGCCAGTGGAGAGCTCTTGAAAGGTGGAAGACTAGCTTCGTACGTCTTACAGTGCCTCCTAAATTGCCAAAATAACTAACATGAACAGTCTACGCGGAAAAGGCATCAAAGTCCACGTCGGTAGTCAGCCGCTATCCGACGAGAACACGTGGACCCTTCCTGTCAGATTAATTTCACAACACTCGGCGTACTTCAAAACCGCATGCCTATGGAACGTGACTGGTATGATCTCGCTCCCGGAACAAGATCCTTATGTTTTCAGCCTGTTCGTGGAATGGATGTACTACACAGCCTATGACGCTTGCACCTTTGGGCCAAGCCCAAGCATTCACGCAAGGTGCTGGGTTCTTGCCGACTATCTTCTGTGCAATGAGTTCAAGACCTACGCGATGAATCGTCTCTTCAAAGATCACGTCAACGGAACTACAGTATTCGGCAATGCAGCTATAAACTACGCGGATGTGGAATACGTATGCAACTCCACGGCCCCAGATTCGAAGCTGAGGGGGTTCTATCTGGACTTTGCTGTAGATCACTTTACCAATCCGGAGATGCTACGTGGACTCACAGCACAATGGGACGGAATTTTCCAGAACAACGGACAAGCTCGTTTTAGGCTGCTCGAGAAGATGAGATTCCCTTGGATTAATCATAGCAAGGGCATAGGATACTATCTGGAGACCAACGAGACCAAGGTTGACTCGCGTCTTAGGATGGATGTGGGGCTTGCCGGGTTGTCCATCGCAGAGAAGGAAACAGAGATTACAACAGCAGAACGTACGGGGAACAATGAGCTCAATCAGGCGAGTAACAGTGCCTGAAAACACGTCAACCCCAATTGATCTGAGATAGAGGGCTAGACGTTTGACAACCCATTATAACCTTAGCTAACCTATTATTAGGAAACTGAAGGTTTACAATTCAGCCTCGATGCTCCGGCCCCCATCCAAAATCCTTCACCAAAGGTCCACACTGAGGCAGTAGACACTGCCAACGGGGAGGAAAATTTCGATAGTATGGATGGAGTGAATGGTGTCATCAATAGTGGTCCGTCTCCGAGCGGAAGCGCAACCAGCAATGGGGTAGAGTCAGAGGGAATAACTGAATGAATGTTTCTCTATTATGATCTTTTGGGAACTGGCGGGAATATATTGCCGGAGTAGGGGGGTCTGTAAGTATGGCTGGCAAGAAACTGTTAATTAAACATGGTTTACAACCGAAACTAGGGCCACAGCTTGCAATGTCGTTAGAGTGCGTGTGCCCCAATGTTCTGCCTGTCTCAAAACGGCAGTACTAAGCGCCGCATAACATCGCCCCACCCATACAAACGACTACTCCATAAATTAATAGCAGCACCTGGTACACATTGATCGCGATATTAAGATACGGCATTTATAAGATTCGATTCAGTAGTCTAATAAAGGATGCCTTAAAGCCTTGAAGATGTTGGAGAGACTGCAATATACAGCGCCAATACCAGCAGAACAGTTGTCTATATATACAAATCAGGTCGCATGCTGAAACGCGAAAAAGAATTAAAAGATAGAAACATCGCCTGGTCTAGATATATAGAATGGCAGACGCGAAAATAATGTACAAAGAATAGCTTGTGTAACGAGCTTAAGCAGAGTAGACACAGGCGACGGGGTTCTTGTCCTTGGTGGTGCGGACAGTGATGGGAGCACAGTTCTTGTTGCCACCGGGGTTCTTGATGCCGACATCGGCCCAGAGAGTGTAAGAGCCACCAGCCTTCTTGCTGTTGGGGCAAGCGACGAAGCCCTTTCCATCGAAAGTGAGGTCACCGTTCTTGACAAACTTGAATCCCTTGGTCTCGGCGTTCCTAGGAAGGTTCCAGCCCTTGTCACCGTAGGTGGCGTAGCCGAGGATACCCTGACCCATTCCCGAGCGGTCAAGGTAGGCCTTCTGAGCGGTCTTGCCCCAGGTGTAGAGTTCGAGTTCGCCAAATTTGTTGATGTTGAATGTGACCTCGTTCTCGACCAGGCCCTTTTCGCAAGCGGCGCCCTGGTTCTTGAGCTTGAGAGAGAAGCGACCGTTGGAAGCTTGGAGAGCCTTGTTGTTGATCTCTTTGTTGCCCTTGGAGAGGGCAACGGCGTTGTATCCGTTCACCTCGCCGGGAACAGAGGCAGAGGCCATGCCAGCGGCGAGAACGGTGGTGAAGAGGGTAGAGAAATGCATGTTGATGGTATTTCTAAAATGACAAGTAAAAGTGTCTTGGTAGGTTGATTGAGTGCTTGAAGAAGGTAGAAATTGTATGTTTGGAGGTTGTGTGTAGAAAATGAAGTCTGGACGTCGAATATATCTGGTCTTTATATGCATTAACATATGCCGATCTTCATACCACTACGTAGTATGCCGTCACTGCCGGCATATCTTTTACTGTACAACGGAGAAATACGAGATCGGCTGATGTGGCGGGCTGGAACTCGTGCTGTTAGCTCGTATTTAGGACAAGGGGCCCCAGTTTAGTCTAGAACCTACTTCTAGAACGCACCCGGCAGTAGGCAGTGTAAACTATAAATAGATTCAGTGTTTATACTGTTTTACTAACAATTGAAATTATTTATAAATGTTTACTGGTGCTAATGAGTAGTATAAAAGTAAAATGCAGTAACTAAGAAGGTAATAGTTAATATTTAAAAGATAAAGCTTAAATACTTCAATATCTGGACTATCTCTGCAAAGAATTCTAAGACGTTCTGTTAGACCGGTAAATCTGATGGCTTAGCATATTCTTTGCAAGACACTCGTTGCATGTCTTGGATGAGTTATCTAAACGGTTCTTTCCACAAACCTTACAGTATCCTGCACTGAGACGACGCTGTTCGAGGTTATGCCTTATGTTTTTTCGGTGGGATCTGCATTCAGTACATGACCCGTTATATGGGCCTACCTCTCGTGAATAGCAAACATGACAGACGCCTTCTTGATGCAAGTGATCTATTTCTGGTGCAGATAAATTGGAGCGGCCATGATGCGCTTGGCAAAATATGTTAGGAGCTTCAATTACGACCCGGCACTTCATGCAGTGTCGTTGATAATCGAAGGTCCAAGGGGGACGTGCCTGGTTAAAGGATGTACAGTATTGGCAACGCACTGAGTTGTGGGCAGGAGGGTTCTCGCAGTTTACACATGCAAGCTCCACTCGAGCACGGCGGGTGACCGTGTGAGGGGTTATGGAAGGATTGCTCGGGCCATGTGTCCCAGGGTAAGTAAGCCTCGGAGGATATTGTGTGTAGCTCTGAGCTGATGCGTAGTAACTTTGACTTGGTGGATTCGGGTTGTATTGTTGACTGGGGGGATACTGGTTGTACCCTTGAGTCGCGGACAGTGGAGGGGATGACCCAGTCCCGAAGCTCGGGGCCAACGGGTTGTCGGGGCGGATATTCCCACCGTCGTTCTCTACAGGGAGAGATTGGAAAAATTCCTCTTCTCCATATCCGAAGCTTGGCTCCTCCCACTGGGTCTCGTCAAACTGCTCAAGGTACCGGACTGGAGCACTGCTACTACCAGGGTTGCTGAGTCGATAGTATGGTCGGGTGGGATCCATGATTGAAGTTTGGTATACTTAATGGGGTGGACTGCAATATACTAGTTTAGTAGCCGAGAATGATATGTATTGTATTCTAAGGTAAAGTTGTATTAGAGGAGGAGGGTGGACCCTTTGCGTTCATTTTATACTAGCAGGCTCTAATTGATGGACTGATGGGCATAGTTGTGAACGGAAGACTTATCTTGTTTAGACTCTGATCCAGATGGCGGCTAAACAATGTTACTCACTGCAATCAGCACAGTCTTGTGGTGGATTGTGGAACACTATGTTTGGCGGTTGCCAATGATGCTAGTGAAGTGATGGATAAAAAGAGCCTGGAAGGTGGTAAGCAAACAAGGAAGGGCGTTTTGTGCAGCAGAAACCTTACGTTCCGATAGGGCGGAACAGGTTCTGTACCAACCTCGGAGTCGTGATGCTAAATAAGTAAATTTTAATTAAAGAAAATCTAAAGATTGTTTATCCTGGGTGCAAGGTGTATTACTATGTATTACTATGTATTGCTATTGACTGGCAATTTCCATCCTCACCGACTTTACGCGACCTTCACTGAGTTCGATATAACTAAGCAAGGAAGAAGTAGCACCGAAAGAACGGATACATAGTGAGAGTAATACAAAGTCATGAACTGATTTTCTACCCAAGAGCAAGTGGAACTGTCTTGAAATCGAATTTCTGCCACTCCTCTGCTATTGCCTCCCCACTTCCAATTTGATATGCGATGCCATCCTTCCACTCTATCCAAAGTAAAAGGTAAGTGTCATTAGTTAGTGGCTTGCTAAATGGAGTTGTTTCTATCCCCATACTTCGGAAAGCGATTCCTGGATTGCTCATTCACCAGATTAAGACTCCCAGTCTTTGTTCCAGATCTGCCCAAGACGTCTGCTTCCAGGCTTCAGGGGTTTCGCAGCTTACCTTCATCTATGGCAAACCCGTATAGCGTGGCCGTTGCCGTCTCGCAAAACAAGTACCTTCTCTGTTTGGGCATGGAAGGACCTGTTGATTCTTTTATGCTATTTAAAAGGAATGGATATAACTATTCCAAAGGTCGGCTGTTATGCTCAAGCATCTATTCACGCTGAGAGACGTATGTGTCGTACCCGTCAGGGTAGAGGTGCGCTTTGTTGCAAATTGATGAGTCAATTGTGAAGCCTTGCCGAGTCCAACCAGAGGGCATGAACTTACTGAAGTCTTTGTAAGCCTTGCGGTTCTTGTACCAAGTTAACTGGATTCTTCGTCGTTGCTCTGATGGGCCTGGTGGTAAACCACTTGTGTACCACTCGGTAATTGGAAACATCTCTTGAATACTGTAGCTGCGTGTGACCTCAATCGCACTTTGACACCGCAGAGTCACAGCATCTTTCCAGCCTAGCCATGACCATGATAGAAGTCCAGATGATGCAAACTGGCTCTCAATATGCCCCTCAGATGGCAAACGACGTTGAAGATTATCGACCCAAGGTCGCCAGCCTAGGCTATGCCCAAAAAACAATTCAGGAATCCTATAAGAAATCCTCCTTCAAATGATCGACTGAATACAGACAGAAGACCAGAGACAGCTGGCAGGGTGTCTCCCTCGAATTTTAACAACCTCCGATTATACGTGACCAAACATCTGTTCATAGAGAATTCATGGGGGAAGCTAGCCACATCGGACCAAGACCAGAGTTCTTCATTTCTTGTCTTATCCTACCCAGCCATTGCATGGATGTACTTTACCATTTTTGAACAACGTATGGTGACACCAATGAGTAGTCGATATACTATTTAAACTACTACGAACCTAGCCTTATCCTTTGTTAAGGGCGTTCATCTCCTTTGCATGCTTAAAAACTAGTACCTTAGCCTCCGGCTCATCCAGGTAGATAGTGTTTCCATCATCATGGTTTCTTCCATACGAGAAGCCTGAGTATCCGAACTGCCAGTACATATCAGGCATCTTCTCTTGCACTTGAATCTTCTGCCATTTTCCGAGAACTTGCACTCGAGTCTCAGGCCTGGTTGTGTTGTACTGCTTCAGCCTCTCCTCGGGGGTGAGCCATCCGTACTCTTCGTGGATCACAGGCTTGCCAACCTTGCGTGCAGCCTTGGCGTGATCTCGAATCCACTGGCTGACCCAAGGAATAGTTTTGCTCCATGCTTCAGGGTAAGAATGAAAGGTACCAAAATCGACGTTAGGTAGAGTAAGTTCGTGATCAAAGTCACCTCCGTCAGCACCATTGTAAGCCCAATCCTCAGAGTTGCGGTTGAAGCCTCCCTCCCCACCCCATGTAACGAGATGATAAGGGTCAAGCTTCTTGATATAGGCTGTTATTTCCTCAATCCATTCTGTAATAGTCTCAACGGTACAGTTGTCGCTTCGTGGAAGATTGCGATTTCCATCGGCGCCACAGCGAGGTTCATTGGCAAGCTCCCAGGCCATGATTGCAGGTGAGTTTTTATATCGCTGGACCATGGCCTTAATGTACTTCTTGAAAGCCTTCTTAATCTCCTTATTGCTGTAGAACTAAACGAGCATTGTTAGCGAGTATTTTGTAGAAGATGCAAAGTCTTACTTACATCATCATGGTACTTTCCTCCGAGGTTCACCGTATAGACATCCATGCCTCCATAATCAGCCCAATTGTTAGTAAGAGCGACGATAAGCTTCATGTCCGTCTTCTCCGCACCCTTGACGACCTTGTCAAAGCCTTTAAGGTCGATCTTTGCCTTCCCATTCTTCCATGTCTGTAGAACAATATTTGTCTCTCCGGCACCTTCACCTCCATATTTGGGAAAGCCATTAGGGTCGGTTGTTGCGTTTCTATCGTTGAAGCCCCAGGTGCGCATCACCTTCAAGCCAGCTTTTTTCGCAGCACCAAGTCCACGTTCAACATCTTCCTGGCTCTGAGAAGTGTTTGTCAGTATATCGATGATGATGTGCGGTATGCCGTGATTGACTAACCGGTTGGAATGGGAGGTAGTAGGCATTGGAGCCTGCAAAGTAGAAGTCTTTGCCATCAAGTTGGAACTTTTCACCCTTGATGGTAACGAAGCCTTTTTTAGCTTCAGGGTGAGCTTCAGCACCGTGCAGGGATGCTGTGAGTGAAAGAAACAAAGAGATATTTAGTCTCATTGTAACAACCGGAGTGTGAAGTCTACCAAGTGAGGCTCGATGCACCCGCAAGAATTGTGGCCAAACAGCCCTATTTATACTATTTTTCTATCCACTGCTTGATCTTTTCGACGTCAGGAAACCTTCCTAAGGTTCTGCGGAAAGGTTACATCCGTGATGATCGAGCCTACTGTACTAAGAAGTTGAGATGATCATCGGCCTTCCGGACCGCCGGGAGTATTGGCCGATGCGGGGTTGAACAGAGTCGGTGCATATTGTCTTCTTTCCCTTTCTCATCTACTGGTGGAATATATTAAGTACGCATTGCCGGGAATCTTATCACTACATGTGTTACGAGTAAACTCCTAGTAGCTACTGGTGGAATTATTATTTTTGCTATCGAATCAGGCTTTAAGTATCGGGGATATGGATCGTACAAGGTATTATTCAATCTCAACGCAAGTAATGGCGTATATCAATGTACACGCCTCTTATATAGATGCATTACTAAAAGTCCGTTATTTACCGTAGGAGAAGCGTAGGAATATTTAGGTAGACTTCGCCTCCGCCTGATGTTATGCGTCCCTTACATCACCGGGCTTTTCCAAGTAAAGAAACGTCTCCTCGCATTCATTTCTTGACAATTTCGAGATCAGCAAAGTCCGTGTTTAGCAATCTTCCATTGCCCGGATAGTTGTCAGCATTGTCCTCTTCACTAATAGCAAAATTTAAAGACAGCCTCCTCCAGATAAGGATTGAGTCATAGCCACGCTGGAGCCTCGAGGAGGTTGGTTGAACCCAGCCTCATCGTTATTATTTGCAACTTCCTTAAATTTGAGAAAATTGACGAAGCTCTGCACGAGTGGTTAGTCATTAGGGCATGTAGTTGAAAGCGCTTTCTTATAAGTCCCAAGGTTGATCTCGGGCGCAGTCTCAGGGTCTGCAAATTGGTACCAAATTGTTTTGCAAGTGGAAAAATCAGCTATCCATCTTGGAGAGTAGATTGCGGGGTTTTTAGTTTCAGGTAACGTAGATAAAGCCCGCTGGGGGGAAAGATAGACAGTACTAGGTGTAGATAACCCAATCGACTCTGGATTTGTGCAGTGGCGTGTGTCGTTAGCCTGCTAAAAGTGTGGCGAGTATGAAAGAGGTCAATCGTAAGTTTGCTAAGCAGCTTGAATCAGATTGATCTGAATGGGGATAGGATAAATCGCGCACCATGTCCGCTTGATTAGAAGACAGATGATCTGACTGGACCTTTTGACTGGATGCCTAAATTCGAAGCCGTTTTGGGTCCAAAGAACAAGGATTCGGACATTAATTCCGTAGAAGGGCGGTGTATTTCCGTTTTTGTCTCCACCCAAGATGTGATATACAGCAAATCAGCTGGCAACTTTATGCTTGAGGCTCTTAGACACCAATCGGAGTTAATCGTTCTTGTTCCAGGGCCACTTGGTGATAACTGCTGATCTGTTCCATGACCCTACAAATGTCCAATCATCTGGACCAGCCTGGACCAGGTAACGGATCCTACCCCTTCAGCTGAACTGACCCTGGACTCATCGGGCAGAGTTGGCTGAGGTAATAGTCTCCTCATAACCCAAAGACTTCTCTCATGACTGACACCTTTCCACGTTGAATCCAGATTCCTCCTCTATCTCTCTCCCACCATGCCTCGGTGCCTTTCAATCTTGCGTCTAGTCAGTCTTCTGGCTACCATCAGCCCTATATTTGCGGCTAAATATGGGTACATTGAGTCGAAAGATTGTGTGGACCCATCAGGCTATGAACAATGCTACAAGTCCGGAGACGCCACGCGCAACGACTGTATAACCAAAAATTGTAAAAATCAGAACATTGATTGCATCAACGTCTGCGACTGCGTGTTCAACTTGGACGTCATTGACTGTGCTCTTACACATTGTTGGAACAAGGTAATCGGATTCGGCTAGCTGGGGGAACTCTAGTAACAATCAATAGGTGTACAGTTGCGAATACCAAAACACAGTCCTTGAACTTGGTGGTACTTGCATTGATGAGAAGTTTGAGAATATCCCCTTCTTTCCGGCACCCGATGATGCACCGGACGCTTGCTCATGCAATCTTGGCAAGGTGGCAACATCTCTGAACCGTGCTGTGGAGGAATTGGACACATGCATCGAAAGAAACCAGGGTACATGGGACTCACTGTCTATCGAGGAACACGAGGTATTTATCAAGGCTTGCAAGTGTTGTACAAGCAGCGGCATACTTTCGAGGTAACAAACTCCAGAATCCTGCATTACGTCCAATACTAATTGTTAAATTAGCTTCTGGGATATCTGCCCCGATACAAAGCCTTCGCTCCTAGGCGCTGACGAATACTGGAACGCACTCATCTCTAAAGACGAAGACTATCCTCAATGCGGCGATTACAACGATGTCTACAGCTGCGCGAACGATCTCAAGTTCACACCACCGGGTAAAGACAAATCAGCAAAGTTCTACGGGCCTGGTGAACTTCCCAAGAATGGAACCAAAACATTGTCCAATATGGAAGGCAGTATCACTAGTCCTCTCAGTGGCGCCACGTTTACATGGACAGATGGCAAGATTTTACATGCCATCACTGCGGCGAGTGTCGACGCGAAACCAACAGGCAGCTCGGATAAGAAGGACAGTAAGGATGACAACAAAAGTGACGAGGCGAATGAGACCGGAAGGGAGGATGAAGAGGACGCAGCCTCAATCACCTCTCCTCCTGTGTGGGTCCTGGTCTGTTTGGTCCTTGTTCTATTATCTTGAATAATGCGCAAGTAGTTTGTACCGACAGAGGGATGCTATAGAAAAATGTCTGGAAGAATTTCAATAGAACCCGATTACGACGGCTTTTGGAATCAAGACACCGTCCCTGATTCCGTTTTAAAGGCCATGTTAGACCGCCTTGTCTCCACAGAATAAAGTCTGCCCAACGGCCTCTAGCTCCTACAGCGAGTCATTGGGACCCAGCAACGAATCTTGTAAGATCTTGAATCATGAATAGCTGTGAATGAAGACAATATTTAGGATAACGCGGAAATCTTTGAGTGGATGCGTGTCAATTGAATCAGTTTGAGGTCACTGGAGGCATCCATCGCGGAACCCGTTGCATTTCGCCCTAAGACAAAACAAAGTCGATGACGTGGTAGACCAAGTCGGACCCATCATAAAGAGCAGGTCTTGCCGTCATTAAGCAATCCACTGTTACAAATCCAACAACGTTACAGCCTCTATGCTTTTACTTAAATTTGCCCGTGTGCCATTCTGTTCTCGCACAACACTACATCTTGCACGACCTCACTACATACAGAATACAAGACTCAACAAGTTTCAACAAATTGCCACTGTCAAGATGGCCGCTATTCGTATGTATCAACAAATAGTTGGATGGACCTTTGGCTGACCGATTATAGACAGAGCGAACAATGACGATCTCAAGGCTGGCTCCTTGTTTGATGTATCCCATGTCACTGCCGTGGTTACAGGCGGTGCTACTGGCATTGGACTGATGATTACTCAGGCTCTGGTAGCCAATGGAGCCAAAGTCTACATCACTGGTCGTCGAAAAGAGGCTCTTGAGCAGACTCAAAAGGTCTATGGTACTGGACCTGGAAGTATCCATGTTCTACCTGGTGATGTGAGCTCCAAGGACGAAGCCATCCGTCTGGCGAAGGAAGTCGGTGAGAAGGAGCCCAAAGGTATCCATTTACTTGTCAACAATGCTGGTATTGCTAGAGATGACGAGACTAAGTTCTGTGAGTAAAATGGCATTAATTCCCATTGCGTATGCTGATACGTTTGCAATATAGCTTCAGTGGGCGAGCCAGATATGTCCGACGCCCAGGCTATCTCTGATCACTTCCTAAGAACGAAACCCGAACAATGGGCTGAAACACTTCAAACAAACGTCACAGGGCCATACTACATGTCCGTAGCCTTCCTACCACTTCTCTCTAAAGGCCGCGACGCCGTCCCCGGCTACACCTCCCAAATCGTCAACGTGTCATCCATCTCAGGAGCCATGAAAGGCTCCAGCATGGGTCAACCTGCCTATGCTACATCAAAGGCTGGCCTTACCCATCTCAGCCGCATACTCGCCACCCTGTGCAAGGACGTGAAGGTCCGCGTAAACGTTATTGCACCGGGCCTGTTCCCCAGTGAGATGACGACCGGGGAGTCGGATGAGGGAAACAAGAGTGTGATTAACAAGAAGATGTCTAACCCTGCTGGACGACCGGGCAATGATACTGATATGGCTGCTACAATTCTCTTCCTCGTTGGAAAGGGTGGTTTGTTCTACAATGGACAGATTGTGTATCCCGATGGAGGTAAGTCTTGTTAATTGTTATGGAAGTTCACAGTACTAATCAATGGCATAGGAAATATGATTGTTCAGCCGGCTGTTGCCAACTAGAACCAGCCATAGAGATCATGTGAATGGAAATGATGAAATATCGCTTTCCATAATATCATCCCAAATTGCAAAAGTGACAGAATGTCGGGGTCATGTTAACCGCGGGTACAATTGTTTCAATCGCCTCGCCTTTAACACCTAAGGACACCGTTGTCGTTGTGAACATATTCATGCGCTGTTGCCGCTTCTGAACACAAAGTTAGATACCACGTCTACAAATAGCGATGCCTAGAACTTACCGATAGGGACAGTTGCTTCCTCAGCACTACCGTTGCACGAACACCCGAGCCAGTATATCCCCCCACCCCACCATGGATCAGGCGCTACAAACATGCGGCAGTTGTTGCAGCTATCGCTAAAGTTCTTCTTGTCTGGCTGTATTCTGATAAGTAATCTCAACAGTTTCCTGACTTGAGAACAAGGATCTCTTACAGTAAGCTCCTTGCCATCATATCCGAAGCATCTGTTAAGGTCCAAGGCTGTTGGAATGTGACCCGAATTATCGCGGGGCTGGCAGCGACCTGAGAGTATATTGGTCTTGCCGTCGAACTGTATGTCGACACAGCTACGGTCAATAGCAGCGACGGTACTGCCGAGCAGGCAAATGAAGACTGCAATTTTGTTCATCATTTTCAATTGTTTGACAAATAGATTCTGGGGTCAGAAAAGTCGTTCGTGCGGATCGATGTGGCCTATAAGTAGGAACGGGTTCTGTAGCAGTGTTACACTAGGGCGATCCTTCTGAGGATATTCATGTAACGTTGCGGAGACTTTCCTACGTTGGGTGTGCTTTAGTAATTCCTTCTGGGAACGCTAACTCCCTGTGACATTCGGAAGATGGCTCCGTGGATGAGAAGGGATAAGAAGGATCGTAGGAAGGAGTGAGCTATACCGTTGGGAAACACAATTCTGACATCTGACTGTCAGATGGGCAAAGGTATTGACGGCTGAAGTGCATAACCATGGCGATTGGTCGGATAATTGAGAAGCCTACCCATACACTCGGGTATGAAAAGCGTCACGGACCCGAAAGGATTCACCCTGTGGTACTGGGGATGCCAATCAGTCAATTTTACTGCATCGCCGTGGGTCAAAGGATTTTGTTCTGAGACAACTTCCCACTAATCTTGACCATCCATCAACGGTTATATAAAAGGATTGATTCTTCTGGTCTTCACAGAAGTTGATAGTTGTGGGACATGACATCAATCAGTACATAGAGTCAAGCTAACCACACAACGTAAATTTAGAGCAGCCTTGCAAGATCTGTTTGCTGAGTCCCATACAGGTACCTGATCGATGCCCACCATTTCCAACACTAGCAACCTCTCCCACAAGACCAATGGTGGTCATAACAACTTCCAAAGCTAGCTGTCTTGGTGCATTTGACACCGCTTGTTCCCACCGCGGAACATGAATTTCCACCGGACTGAAGGGCTGCAAGAAATGTGTTTCGCGCTTCGTTGGCGGAAATACGGGAACAGACGTGAGTGCAGGTATAGGTGCAAGTCGAATTGCTGGCCGAAGTAGCAGAGCAGGTTCTCTTGCAAGCTTGTACTCCTGCTGCAACGGATAGGGCGTAGATGATGAACAGTGGGTTCATCATTGCGATCGAGTTCTGGAACAGCGTTAGCCGGTCTCTTCAGTGCTTGTCTGCAGGCCAGTCTTACTCGGATAATGGATGTACGATAGTGTTTGCAGGTTGAGTGGTGGTGTGAGGTTTAAGTTGATGGAGACTATAGTAGTCGGAGGCAATAACGATTATATATGTAGAATAGAGGTATCGCTTACTCATTATCAGTGCAAAGGTTGTTAATATTACGTCGTTACACTAATATTTTCCAAACGTAACTAACGCCAACAGGGTATCACGAGTGCGTGCACAAGTCTCTGCTTCCTGTACTTGCACGTGTTCAGTTTACGGTGGAACTATTCGCATGTGTTCTAGCGGCTTGGGTGTGTGTTACAGTAAACTGTCTATTCTTGAGTGGACACTATATTTTCATCGATGTCGTTTCACCCAATCTTTTGTCACCCGCACCTTCGCCTATGTCGTCTGAGATGGGAAGGAGGACACGCCTGACAAGGCTAATAATGTGTAGGGCAATATTGGAAGTGGATGGAATGTGTCTCAGTAAGCGAAAGAAAACAACTTCATTTAGAACTAATGGCTCAATGTTATTTGTTGATATGTAGGACTGTCATATGCCAAGAATATTCAGGGATATGGGTAGGTACAGGTACGAGATGCAACATTCTCCATCAAGACCCATTCCCATCAATGATCAACCCCATGGGGAAGTCTGGGTAATATTTGATGTCGTCCATTGAAGCTTTTGCTGATCGCATCCACCAAGTCTTTGGTGCCTTGGCTCAGACTGGGCAATCAGCCAAGGGGATCGGCCAGCCAAGAAGTCTTGTGTCAGATATCGCCAAGGTCCTCCACCTTTCACAAAGCGGAAGGACCCTGAAGATCTGTCCAACAACTACAGTTTCTACATGAAGCGATTGTTCTTGCAAGGTGTCACCAGAAACACATGTGTCACAGCGGCGAACGAACAGTAAAGTAATATAATAACGTATTAACTTTATTCAGAGTTCACTATCTAGTACAGCTTTGTCGCCATTCCATATGTGTCGGGTATTTACATCCAGCCTCCTTCGTATCATTCATACCACTCTTTAAGCAAGAGTTCGCTCACTCTTCTCGATAATTGGAGGAGGTCGCTCAACCTTCTTGAAGAGCACGTACTTCTTGAACATGTAAGGAAGCCAGACCTGAGTCTCGTAAGACAAGAACTGCTTGGTAGGAACAGAGAAGACCTGATCCAATTCCTCAAGAGTCATCTGCTTGGTCTCGCGAACGAAGCAGAAGATCATACCCCAAGCAATAAGGTTCAGTCCAGCGTAGAATGCGAAGGCTCCAGTAGGAGTCATAACAGTCCTCATACGAGGGAAGGTCAGTCCAAGAACACCAGCGAAGGTGTTGTTGATGCAGACAGCCCAAGCCATACCCTGCTCACGCTGGATGGTGGGGAAGACCTCAGCGGAGTACTGGAAAGCGACGGGTCCTTCTCCGAGACAGTAGGCGATGGTAAAGAGGTAAATGAAGAGAGCGACGGGCGCGATCTTGGCAGCCTGGTTCGTGGTATCGTTAAGAAGGGAGAGACCAGCAGCCAAAAGGAAGATACACATGAAAGGGAAAGTAGCCAGTGTCAAGGTTCGTCGTCCCTTAGTATCAATCAGGAAGAGAGTGGGAATAGTGAAGACGACCTGAATGGCACCATATCCAAGAGAAGCGTACAGAGCTTGATCGTGGGTGAAACCACTCTCGGAGAAGATAGTAGAGCTGTAGAAAGAGATGATATTGATACCGCACATTTGCTGGGCCAACATGACAGTGCTGGCACCGTAGTTGGCACGTCGAATGCGAGGAACAGCGAAGCAGTCCCAGAGACGCTGGAAGTAACCAGAACCAGCGGCCACCTTAAGCTCCTCATGGTAGATGACGTATGAGTAGTAGTAATCGCGGGCACCGATGATTGGGTGAGCTCGGAGCTTGGCCATAGAGACAAAGCCTTGGGAGATCTTGCCGTGCTTCATGAGCCAACGGGGTGATTCTGGGCAGAAGTAAATGCCGACCATGAGGAGGAAGGCAGGAATAAAGGCAGAGCCGAGCTCGAGACGCCAGGCGATGCGACCGATGTCTTTGACGATGACGTTGGCGCAGAAACCGAGGAAGATACCTGGTGCTGTTAGTATTACTGTGAAGGCTGTGTTGGTTGTGAGGATAGCTTACCGATGACGACCCAGAGTTGCCAGAACATAACGAGGGCACCACGAATTCTAGCAGGAGCCATCTCGGCGGAATAGATAGGCACAGTAGCGTTCTTGGCACCGATACCGATTCCCATGATGAATCGAATAGCAAACAGCTCCTGCCAGTTTCGAGAAAAGCCGGAAGCAATGGGAGTAGCAGTCAAGCAAGCAGCAGTGATGAAGATCTCTCCACGTCGGCCAAAGTAGTGGTTGAGAGGATCAACAATGAAAGCACCGATCAAACCAGCAGTCAAGAAAATGATAGAGTTGATGATACCGACAATCCACTCATCAGTTCCCTCACCATCAATGCCAAACTCCTTGGGGAACGACAGGTTAGCACCATTGGCACCAGTCTGATCCCAACCCTGCGTAGCAGCACCGACGGCACAAAGACCGATAGAGTACCAAAGCATCTTGGATCCATGCCACTTGTGATCTCTCTCGTAGATGAGAGCCTCGCGCTCGTCATCGAGAAGGTCGACCGACTCGAAGTTTTCGGGGTCACGAGCGATGAGGGCGGCTCTGCCGAACATTTCGGCGTGTTCGGACATGCCATTGCTTTCGCAAAAGGCGCGGGCGTCGGCGATGGTTTCTTCCTTTGTTTTGCGCTGAGGAATAAACGTTAGTGGTAGTTGTGTTGGTCTGAGTGATGAGTCGTACCTGAAGAGGGTTCTCGACAATGTTGACAGCGGTAGAACCACGACGACCTTGACCGGCGTGCTCCATCATCTCAGCACCGCCCTGAGTGCCAGTCTTGTCATCGTAGTGATGATCAGCCTTGCCATCGGAAGAGTGGCCGGGGGAGATATCTCTGTCAGCCATGATGAATTGAATCAATCACTGAGTAGTAGACAAGTGAATAAAGAGGAGAAGACTGCAGATCACAAAAACAAGTTCATGGCAAAGAAAGGCCCTGTATATATAAGCTTAAAAATAAAGATACTGGTCTGGCAGCCCTCTGGAATCCAACTCGGCAAGCCGAAGTGCCAAGCCCAGGCAGCAAGTTAACAGTCTTGGCCGGCATGATATCACCCTGCCGCCAAGGTTGGGGAGGTGGAGACGTCTAGTGCTACCCCATGGGATCAACGCGGAGAAAGGACTGGGCTAATTGGTTGGGGTAGTGAAGGGTGAGATTACAGAGGGCGGGTCGTGGAACCTTTTGAGACAATATGCTTGTTTTTTGCTTGGATCATCAATTCCAGCAGATGATCATTTCCTTGTGTAGAGAGTGTTCACATTAAAATCTCACATGAATGCTGCAGAATAGAATAATACATGACCTTTGTGATTGTTCTTCATCTTGTTCTCTATGAGGCATATCTTGCTCAGCTGAGATCAGCCCAATTCTTTCTCCCCCATGAGTCTCATCTCCAAAGAATAAACTACCGTTAGATGCGGAGAATAAATGACTCTAGCCTCCAGGCAGCACAATTCTTCTCCCTCTCGTTCGGCAAACAAAGGAAAAAAAACCAAGCTTTACCCCTTGCAATATCCCCGCCATTCTCCACAACTCTGCCAAGGATATCATGTCTTGGCTCGGAGCAAGTGACCAATTATCTTTGAGTTTATTTCACTGCCTGTTTTTTAGATCAGGAATTGTTGCCCGACGTTGAGACTTTTACGGGCGTTTGTTCCCGGTGTGAAACTGTAAAATTTTTGCTGATCCTCCATGCGGAGGAAGTGGAGGTTGTCCACAGAATTAGCTCGTTGCTCGTTTAATTCTCAAAAGCAATTGACTTTTGTGGCGATGGAGCTTGAGAAGTAATTCGGATGCCTGGGAACTAGCAGTATTTTAGTACAAGAGTGGTTTTTAGTACGGTTGCGGCTCTCGCTCAACCATTGACTAGTGGCGACCTTATTTTTGTTCCATCGCCTGATCAATTCGTGGTCGATTGACAAGGGGAATCAGCGGAGTGGTTCAACAAACCTTACAAACGATTATCATCTTACTCTGCGATTTAGTAAAATACGAGGAGAGACTTGACAGAATTCAAAACCAGCTCTCGAGATATTTATTTTCCTTCATAAGGTGGTGTCACAGCGCCTCTAGTCGTAAAGCTCATCGACCGTTGAGGAGTGCAGGGTAGCGTGTCTCGCTTCAAGACGAATGATCCACTACTACCAGTTGGATCACAAGCACAAATCAGTGATGTCACCAATAAAGCCCCATGAGGTTAGGTTAGACTGCAATAAGCATGCAAAATTCAATTGACGTTTTCTGTCCTAATAAAAAAAACATGTGGCCAACAAACAACCCAGTCCAGCCGGATGTGCGTTTTTGGATGATCATACGTCTATACCCTGGTCTCACCGTCATCTACGATCATGAAGACCTCGCTTATCCAGGCTTTTTGTTTTATTTCTTTTTTTTTAATTTTTTTCTTTTTAACTATCTTCTTTTGTCCTTTTTTTCTGCTTTTGTCAATAACAAGGGAATTCTTACCTCTAGTGCCTCTGATCGATCTGGTTAACAAATGAAATACAAGCATCCACAAACACATCAGGTACCACCATACTCACCGCACTGCTTCTTCAAATGACAGTTCCTCCCACCCAAGAAGTCCGACGAAAGGATGTTCCTCATCTGGATCTCCCATGTAATCGGGATCATTGCGGAGCAGTTGGTCAAAAGTCCATCTGTGCCCCCACAGGGCCCGGACAAATGCCATGGAAGAAGGCTGATCACGCCCGGCGGACTGAACATAATCCCAGTCCTCCAGTAATTCTGCAGTAGGGACTTGATTTTCAAAATCAACAACGACTTGTGAGAATTTCTTATCCCTCGCGTAGAAATTAAAAAGGTCATCGTCCAGGGCCTGGGCGTCATTCTTCCTCTTGAGAGATGTGTCGATGATCCAGAGATTAACATAAACCTCTTGCCCACGGATCATTCTCCACATGTTACGGAAATTCTCGTCTTCCATGAATCGTGCCGTGTCGTTTTCTTGGTCATACCATGCTGGATTGAACTCGATGCCGACGTGCTCCACTGTCCGGGGAATTATGCCTTGTAGATGTTGGGGTGTTATCGGCCCTCTAGCCGAGTCTCGGAATTGCTCCATGTGGAAGATGAAGAGATCACGAGAAGGAGCACCCGTAAGACCTTGTCGCGGGCCGTCGTCTGAGAAATATGTCGAAGGATAAATCAACTGGTTTGGGTTGTAGGCGAGAGGTCCTTGTCCAGCCAGGGGTTCAAGTAAAAGCAAAGGGTGTCTACCAGAAGCCTGTTCTACGAAACGTCTAGAGACGGTGAGCCGCGATTCACGGCAAATGAACCACAGAGCACGGTCGATTGAATAAGTCGACATACCTGTGGAGATGTTGGTAGACAAACCATTTTCCGCATTGCCGTTGTTGGGTACATTGCTGTAACCAAAGACATGAACACCAGGACGATCGTCTCGGAGAACGAACCGCCAGATGATGGTCTGAAGCTCAGGGGGAAGAGGTGAGACATTCATGATTGTCGATGCTTAAGAAGGTTAGACTAAACAGGATTCAGTAAGGTGTGCTGCTGTGGCGGTTATAGTTGACGTGTGTATCTTGATGTTGTGGTGAAGTAAGAGTGGATGAGCTGCAACTGGAAACTTGAGAGAGGTGGAAAACTAAATACTGTTTGGGAACAGACCGTCAAAATGGACATTACAGAACACAGCTGTCACTGCAATGGGCATATTGGAGGTTCAAGATAACAGTGATACCTTTCTGACCGTGCAGGCTGAATTGATCTCTGGGCCAATGCTCATGCCAGGTTCACACAACGAAAAAAAGAACAAGGCTGGGGAGAACTTCGTGTAATACAATAAGCTATGCATCAGAAATACATGAACACAGTCCCTTTGTCATTGAAAAGTCAAAAGACTACTGCACACACTGAGAGTAGAAGTTGTTCGTCGCCTTGCAGGTACCAGTAGCGCAGCACTTGGGGCCATTCCAGCCACTTCCACCGCACTGAGCCCAGAGAGAGGCGCACTGTAATCAATCAACATTTGTTCAAGAGATGATAAAAGAGTAAACTTACGCTACCAGGCTGAGTGTTAGTAGGGGGATTCTGCGTAGACGAAGAAGGGCGGGCAGAAGTTTGAAGAGTGGTAGTGGGAGGGTTAGTGCTACCACCGTCATCGCCACCAGGAGCGCCGTTGCAAGAGAACTAGAACACAGTCAGAGTGGGACAGGCAAAACTATTTTATGTTTGACGTACTACTGGAGGACCAGGAATGGTGTAGCTTTTGAAGTTGGCGTAGATCTAAGATAAACCGTTAATCAACTATGCCCAGCCACTTAGAGGCAAAGAGTGACTTACGTTGGCTGTGTATCCAGGGTCGGTGGCCTTGATAAAGCCGGGAATCTTGACCTGGTTTCCAGGAGTCACGCTGCCTCCACCAGAAACGCTAATCTGGGCACAGCTGATGTAGAACTAAGTTCCAATTAGTGGCTGTGACGAACAATACTTTTGCGACTTTGCTTACTTGAGGGTCACCCGCGGGGTAAGGGTTGTGGATGCCCATGCTCTGGATACGCAGAAGGTATTCACCGTTGGCGATACAAGCGGGAAGGTTGAAAGTGTAGCTCAAGTACATGGGCCAGCTGGATGAATCACCGCTGAAAGAAGGGCCTGTTCATCCTTGTCAGTCGTCTTTACCCACATGGTCTTTGTTCATAGCATACCCCAGTCCTTGATCTTGAACCAGTTACCGCTACCATCGTAAGAAGCAGCAGAGCCAGGCGCCTTGGACATGTATACAGAGATAGGTCCCTGATGGTAGACGGCAGTGTCGAGGGTGAAGGTGATGGATTCACCAGCCTTGACCGCTACGGTCTGAGTGTTGGCTCCTGAGGCGCCGACGTTGCATCGAAGATCGTTGGAGGCGAGGTCTAAGAGTATGATAATCAGTATACTGTCATCAAATGAGGCAAGACAAGAGACTTACCAGTGACAGGAGAGTTGTAGTTCGAGTTCTGTCGAATGTACTGGAACACAGGGTACTTGGTTGATCCAACACTAAGCTGCTGGAAGATGTAATGCGCAGAGGCGCTCTGCACCAAGGCCACAGCGGCCGCGAAAGAAGTAGCGATCTTCATAGTGATGTTTGTTCGAGGTTGGAGATGAGAGACTGGCGATCCTGAATTGTTCCTGCATGGAAGAACAAAGCAACATATAAAGGCATACCAAGAAACGGGTTAAACGGCACAGACTGACAGGTGATCACAAATCCTTGGTCATTTGTCAATAACACTGACACGATGGTACCCTGAGTGGCCTCAATGCGTTGTTTAACCGTTATTGAGGTCCGAAGGCCTAATGGGGAAATGTGCCATGGATCCATACCGTTCCCAAACCGGAGACAAGATGGAGCTCTACATGGGAGTTATAGGTTTCTCAACAGTCGCAGCTAACAACATATTCTACATAGAAGATTCAAATTTGCCTAAGGTCTTTGTGTTCGGTGAGAAATTGATAGGGGCAGCTTTGTGGCTCCGTACGCTATGTTGATGCATGCTCACTTTAACCTCACCTCTCACTTCCTACACTTCGAGAATGACTACAAGGATTTAAAACAGAACATGACGGTCTGTCGGATAAATCGGGCGTCCAAGCCGGGAGTTCACTTTGTCATCTCGGACCGTTATGCTCCGTGCTTGAAGCAGTAATATGGACATCCACTATCGGAACATTTACCCGGAATCTGGGAACTTGGGCTTGGCTACGATTGGACCTTTGCCGTTTATCAAGGATTTATTATAACCTCCAGTATAAGCTACAACAGAAAGTATTCATGGTGATAATTTTGCTTAGACGTGACTTTCAAAAGACGTAGCCAGATTATCACTAACCCTATAAAGGATTAGCGTCTAAGTAATGCAGTGACCTCTCAGAAAAGTCTCCGCTCTTTTCATTAGTCATGAGTAGAATTTGTCCTACATCAAGCCATAATGTCCACTTCGAGGTCAAGAAAACACAGGGAGCGGCTGGCTTGTGCAGCATGCCGGCAGAGGAAGCTCAAATGTGACCGTGAAAGTCCCTGTAGCAGCTGTGTTCGCAGGCGGGATGTGGCATCCTGCTCCTATGAAGTTTCCATCGATAACTCGAACCGCGAACGTCGCCAGGCCCAAGCGCGTCTTGAACATCTGGAGCAGCTTGTCGGGTCACTTATGGGACAACGTTCAGCTACTACTGTCGGAGTTCAGTATGGCACCATGGCTGCTGAGTTGCCACGCAGTTCGGATCCTGCGGAACATACAATCGCTCGGTCGTCTTCTCGCTCTGTACCTTGTTACGAAGCTGGCAGCGGTACAACACATTGGTCAGCCATGCTGGATGACATAAGAGCTCTCAGATCTACGTTCGAGCCTTTTGAAGAAGATGACAGAGATAAAAATGCTCCTCAGACAGGGATTGACATGGGAATGGGTGTCATGTTCGGTGCTACTCTTTCACAAATGGTCAGCATCGAACAAGTACTCAATACTCACCTCCCATCGCGAAGGAACGCCGACCGCCTAGTGTCTACATATTTCCGAGTTCGCTCGTACGTTACGCCATACATTCACTCAGTGCAGTTTCAGAGGCAGTATGAGGCTTTTTGGCGCGATCCTGGCGCAGCATCGCCGCTTTGGATATCGATTCTCTTCTCAATGCTGTTCATTGCCACCAACGTTTCCCGAACGGGTAAAGAGAACCAGATACCAGGCCATGGGCTTACAGTTGCTGCTGCTCAGCTTCTCGCTCTGGGCGGGTATTTCAGCCCTAAAGCCTTCTGCTTTGAGGCACTCCTACTTTACATACATTCGCATTTCATCACCCGTCTAGAGATCTGCCCTGACATGGCTGGTCTTCTCAGCATACTTGCCCATATTGCCACGGTCTCGGGCTATCACAGAGAGAGTAGCGTTCTAAATCTCACTCCCTTCGAAGGAGAGATGCGACGTAGAGCGTGGAGTTCGTTCATACAGCTTGATCTTCTGGTATCGTTCCATCTAGGCGTTCCTTCGAGAATCAGCTTCGCAGTTTCAGATACACAGCCTCCAAGAAATCTTCTCGACTCTGATTTTGATGAACACAGCGCTCAACTACCCTCCTCACGATCTGATACTGAGCTGACTGGTGTGACATTTTCCATCCTTAAGCACAAATTCATGACTATATTCGACAAGATCCTTCAACATGCGCTGGCGAATCCCTCAAGCCGGGCAACAGATGCTTACATTGACTCTTTGGATGCCGAACTCAAGGATTTATATGAAAGTCTCCCAGAGTTGTATCGACCTCGTCCAATGGAAAATTGTATCCTCGACCCCCCGCAGCTTATCGTCGCCCGCCTTTGTATCTGTTTTATATACTACAAGAGCCTATGTGTTCTTCATCGTCCACATGTGATTCAAAAACGAGACAAGAGCATTCAACAGTGCTATCTAGCATCATCCGCCCTGATAAACCACCTCCTACAGGTTTACGAGGAGTGCAAGCCTGGAGGTCAGTTGGAAACTGAGGAATGGTTCGTGAAGAGTATCACTTGGCATGACTTGTTACTCGGGGCAACCACACTGTGCCTTGTGGCCCACGCAACAAAGCTGTTCACGGAAGGGCTTTACCTTGAACCAACGAGCGTACAGGCTCTGTTGGAAAGAGCCAGAACGATGATTGAAAATGAAAAGTCGGAAGATGGGGCGAGGACACGATCTAGGATATTATCAATAGTGGAAGCTACGGTCTCTCGTTTGTGGGCGCAAAGAGGCAGCGAAGGTATGCAAATGATTGAGGACATGCCGGCATTCCCAACCACCAGCCCTATGCGAGAATCCCCAAACGCAAATGGGGACAGCGGCCAGAACCGTGGGGAGGTTGAGCAGATACCATACGAAACTGATTGGGACTATCTCAACGAGCTGTTTGGTATCTCTCATCACGGGATGTTTACAACATCGGAATTATAAGGATTGTAAAAACAGGCTGATATAGGTATAGAAGTTGGTTTATCGCAATACCTAGCGTTATTCGTCATTTAGGATGAGTATCTATGAGCGACCTTGGTAGCCTCTATCGTGGAAGGACTAAATCCTACCAAGACTGAATGCCTTGCTTTGATACGACTTTGCCAACGTCTTTATCCCTCGCTCCTTCCAAAACATCCTTGACAACTGCAGCTCCAATAGCAGGGTCAATCGCACCTTGTGTTTTGTTCTGCTCCTGACCAACACCGAGACCAGTTGCTAGGTATCCAGGGCTAATGGCCCATACTTTGACACCATCCTCTCCAAGAAGTCGAAACCATTCCCTAATCCTAAGTTAGCCCTGTTCTCCAATAGTAGCCTGCTTCTAAATACCTCATGATCATGTTCATTGCAGTCTTGCTGCTTCGGTATGCAGGCAGATGGACGTTGGTCAAGGTCTTTGGCCAACCTTTGTTGGGCTTCTTGTTGGCTAGAAAGTCGGGATTTTCAGACACGGCAAGAGAGGATGTACCACTGGCAATGAACATGAGACGGGGATCACTGGATTCGAGAAGCAACGGGGCAAAGCTCCAAGTCAAGATATGAGTACCGGTGACGTTGACATCATAGGTCTTGTTCCACATGTCTCTTGCTGTCATCTTGCCAGCAGTCAGTTGTTGATCAAGCTGAGTACCTTTGATTCATCGCCTGGTCAGTATTGCGGAAGGTATTCCTGAAGAGATTCATCTCACCTGCGTTGTTGATGAGTGCATCAAGTTTCCCATACTTGGCCTTGACATATTCAAATGCAGAGGCAATAGATGCATCATCTTCAATGTCAACTTGAATTGCATGGAGATGGCTGGCGGGAAACTCGTTCTTGAGGTTCTCGACGGCTTGCTCAGCCTTTTCGATGGACCTTCCTCCGAGCAAGACCTCATAGTCTTTATCAGAGCCGCAAATAGCCTTGACAATTTGGAAACCGAGACCGGTGTTGGCACCTGTCACAAGCACGAGCTTTCGTCCGTCCATTTTGCTGGAGTTCTTGTATTGCAGGATTGATATTAGTCTGAAAATGATATGAATTGAGAATATAGTAATTCTAAAGTGTTTTGTGGTTTTATGCCGGATATTTATAACTGAGAATAAAGAATGGGTTTGGAGAAAGCAGTGTCCTGCTGTCTATCTCTAGTATGGCAACCTTGGTTGTTACTGGACGGTATTCACTTTCCCCACAGTTTCTCGGCCGTCAATTCCGTTCTTAATGCGTGGAGATAATTGTTGTATCGGCCGACAATCTCCGTTGCAGCTAAGTCCGGTATGCGAAACCCAGTCTTAACTCTCAAGTCAGTTATTAATATAACAATATAAATCCCCGGATGATTATTGATGATATCATTGGGCCGTCTCACCGGTGCGATTGAGAGGTCACGTGATCTTACCCAATTAACGCGCCGGCCGAAGCCTTTGACTTCAGCCCCCTTGACTCTGACTTTGACGTACAGAACACGTATTTCTTCTAGTTCCTTCCACAAAAATCAAACTTCCGAATGAGCAGCTTGTTTCGTCTGGTTGATTGAAGTTGGGATGTTGAAGGAGAAAGAAATCGCCTTGTGTATAGCTTAGCAGCTGTTAATATGTGTTCATTGTTAGTAGTGTTTAGTAGCTAATCCGATATGTGTACCTGACTTATTGAGATTTAACTTTACCAAAAGGAGTCGCTATTGATTATAAATTGGAAAGGGATTTAACCTGCGACTCACAGTCCAAAGAGGATAATATATAACAATATGGATTTAATAACTTTTACAAGTAACTTACTTTGGTTTTCAGTAACATGCACAGCATTGATCTAGATATACGGAATCTTTATACTTCATCTCCTTTAAACACATGTCTATTGAACACATGTCTAAGTGTTTATTCAGAAGGGATACGCTTTTCGAGAGGTCGGAAGATATTGCCCTTCTAGGACAGGCGGCCGATTGACCCACAAAGAACCGAGGTGTATATGCTAAGTGGAAATTCGAGACAGAAGCTTAGTGCTTCTTGTGCCAATGTTGAGGACATCTACCTGATTGTTGGGGCAGAAAAGAATAAGCATAAAGCGAAGGCTTTTATAAGGGACTTAAAGATAGATTGATTTCGTTTTATTTTCTCTGTTCTTAACTTCTTTGAATTATCTATACACAACACGGAAATGATAGTTCAGGTATCAGCGTGGATCACCACCACCAGCAACCATGTCCCCCTTGTGGTCGTGTTACTGGCCATGTGCTATTTCATACGAGTACAGGTCCTCCGATACCGTCGTAAAACACAGATCGAGGCCCCATTTGCTGGCGACAAAAGACCCTTGTCAAGCATGACAACAAAAGAAGCCCACGATATTGTGGCCCAGTTACAACTGCTAGAGTTTCCATACGCGTTCGAAAAGGCCCGTAAGATAGCTTTGCTTAAAGTGAGAAAGAAATGTTTTGCCTCTTGCAAAGGATATCTTTGAGATTAACAGTGCATCAGGCTGGCGGCATACCAACCATGTCGAAGCTATTCGCCGCAACAGGTCAGAATAACAAAAGAAACGCAGGGAAGCGCGCCATCGATACCCAAATTCTTCTTCGCGAATCCCAGTCTCAACCCCGAGACTCAGATCGTTACGCCACCGCCGTCGCACGAATGAACTACCTGTATGTAACCTTGGAGTCGCCGAACTAGTGGAAGTTACTAAGATAAACAATTAGGCATGCTCGATATCGTCGCGCCAATAAGATCACAGATCCGGATCTGTTACACACTCTTGGTGATGGGCTTGGGGAGATACTCAAGGTCATCCAAAGAGAGGAATGGAGAGAATTAACCAACGTAGAAAAATGTGCGCTTGGAATATTCCACAAGAATCTCGGGGACGACATGGAAATTCCATTTGATCCTCTCCCTAGTAACAAGGAAGGATGGAACAGCGGCCTTGACTTCTCCGAGGAGCTGGACGCCTGGACACATCAGTACGAGGAAGAAGTGGCTCGACCAACAGCCACTAATGACCAGTACGTTCGAGTATATGTTGATTCGGCTGTTTCGAAGATGCCAAGATTCGTGGGAGTCACTATCCGAAAGGTTTTGGCTGAGAGTTTGGATGATATCATGCGCGAGAGTCTATGGTAAGTTGACTTTTGGAGTAATTAACTCCCTGAAATGTGCTTACAGACGCTAACATTGATTTTCGCTACTAGCCTCGAGCCTCCAGGATATCTTCTCAGTGGACTCATCAAGCTTATCCGCGTTTTGCGCATTACCTACTTGCGATATATGTCTCTTCCACGCTCTCGTCCCGTTGAACTTGTCGCCAAAGGGCCAAATCCAGGTACCAGTCATTTCAACTTTGACCAACTTAGCTTCCAGCCTTGGTATGTAAAGCCAAGTTTCTGGGCTTCATGGGGGCCTGCTGCTCTATTGCTCAGGACTTTCGGTGGCAAGGTGCCTAGTTGGTCGAAGGAAAGGTATCAACCGCAGGGGTACGATTTGATGACCATCGGTCCTGACCCTCAGAAGGGGAAGGGCGTAGAAGAAATGATAACAGCAGTGAGTGTTATCAAGGCAAGAGGAACGGCAACATGCCCTTTTTCTGAAGGTCTGGGTTCTTAGGACGAATGGAACGGTCGAGTAGTAATTCAGATTGACTATTACAAGAGGACCTTGAACTCTTGGACAACACCCGCAATGTTGGATATCGGACTTGAAATTTCTATAATTGAGCCTTGCACCGTATTTTCCTATCACGTATATATAGAAGTGAGCGGTGACCAAGCTTTAAAATGTACGAAATTAGATATTATGACCAGTAGGAACATTAACTCTGCCCATCCCATATTCCGAAATACAATTTGCTTTTCTCAAATATCCTGACGGCTTTGAGGGATCAGGCTCGCTTTACTGACGAAGCTAGGCCCCAAGATACGTGATTCACAATTCGATGGAAGGAGAGGGTAGTAAAATAGCTATACAGGCTGGTGGTTTGTCAATAATTATCGAACAGTTTTCTTGTACTTTTCGACGTTTTGCCGCGTTGCGTTACCTGTTTTTTTTAGAATGGAGGCGATGACTTTCTCGAGAAACTAGCAGAACATTGTCCCAACTATCTCCGTTTTATCTTCTGTTCAGACGGTTTTTCAGCTAAACAAGTGATTCGGGCTTTATATACAGGTTGGAGATGTTAATTTCAATCCAATAAGATAATATCCATATTTCTCATTTTGTTGCTATAATTCTACGATATGCCGAGACTTCCTTGAATACAAGTATTAAATGAAGACTCTCCTACACTTACTGCGTCTTTTCCTCATCAACATGGTTAAAGACGTTGGGTAAACTGTTGAGTCGGTGATTTTTCTGGCGACCCACATCGTCCCGAAGGCCGAGGCACATTACCCTAAACTGGAGACATCATGTTAACAACCTAGAGCGTGGGTCTTCAGGGTGTAAGAACCCTTCCACGTTGTTCTTTTTCCTTGATGGCTTATTCGGGGCTGAGGGACTTTTGCCCGAATTCAACTCCACTAATACATCCACTTGATAAGATTCTAGTCTAGGGATTATCTGTGGAAAAGTCATCAGCCACAAAACCAGCGAATGGGGTCCAAAGGTTTGACAGAATTCCAGTTGATGCAAAACCAAAGTCCTCAGAACTATTGAGCCACTGCGTAGTCTCGATACCCCGCGT
Organism: Fusarium camptoceras; assembly: GCA_004367475.1. Lineage (NCBI taxonomy): Eukaryota > Fungi > Ascomycota > Sordariomycetes > Hypocreales > Nectriaceae > Fusarium > Fusarium camptoceras. The sequence continues at coordinate 137,179 of QGED01000128.1, read as the reverse complement.
TTCCGGTGACACCACTGGCTCTAGTGACATGACCTTAGCTTCTCGAAGATTTTTCTCGACCATGATCCTGGCGTGGTTAAATAATTTGTACGCAGCGTCGGCAGAGACATACGATCTTCGCATCTCTTGTAGAGCTAGTAGACAGACGGCCAGGTTGTGCTTTGCCAGTTGGGCAGATGATGATTTGGACGACATCATCTCGAGCAGAAGAACTTGGATTGGAGGGCCGATGGTCAGGACGCTAACAAACTGTCAATGTAATAATCAAAGCTTGTGTCAATATACATACGTAACCGTCTGAGCAAACTTCATCAGATCCTCTGCCATCATAGAATTGGCGGCCTGCGTTGCGTGAGAAGCGGCAGTTCTGATCTTGGTTTTTACAAAGGTCTTCCAGGAATCCTCCTCGCCTGCTGGAACTCCATACGGTGTTTCAAGGAGGAAAGGTCTGTAAAGAGCTATGATTGCCGCCCTAGAATCATTTAGTGGCTGAATATTTTCTGATCCCCTAGACTTACTGAATATGGAGCCGAAACTGGTATAAGTGGGTTGCTAGTACGGGGCTTTGGTCGTTGTGGTCGTCAGGAAATCCGTTTGAACGAATTTCCTCTTCGTCTCTTTTAATGACCGCCTTCGAGGGCCTTGCACTCTTCATGCTATAGTTGGTCGATAATATCTCTCCCATGATGCGTGTCACGTCAATCAGTCTAAGCCACATTCTGAGCAGTCTGCCAAGCTGTTCAGGTAGGTAGTGTAGATATTCTGGGGAGCAGTGGAGGCTTGTATCGTAAAGCCCAGGCATCGAAGTTGAGCAGTGATCCAGGGATATCCGCATTGGGCGGCCCTGGCCCATTGACAGCCATACTTCGCGGTAATATATGCACCACCAGACCCGGCGCCATAGAGGCTTGAAGCCATCTCGTACCGGGGATGTTAACATGTGAAGGCCAACGGTATGTGAGAGACTGATGGCAACTCCGTTCCAATGCCAAGGGCCCAGACGATCCTCAGCATCAGCATAAAAATGGCCCATGAGAAACACAGACTGGATCAGGATAATTTTGTCCTTCTCGTAATCTGCATCATACAGTGTCTGGCCAATTTGTCAGCAAGGTCGATTGGGGCTGAGATGGTGGGCACGTCGAGTTTCAAAGTACCTTGGCTCGTTGAAAAGCCTTGCGCTTAAAAGCAAGCTGAGAATCGTAAAAGCTTGCGGAAAATAAACTGTCCTCGATGAACTAAACCCGTCAGAACGCGCTCCCTTTATTTGCCCAGTTGAACATACACTTGAAGCACACAGAAATATGTTCCATAGTAGCAACAAACTGAGGCGACCCTTGCTGTACTTGTTGAAAAAGTCCTCCGGGTCCAGGACTGGCTCAAATGGATGGATGTAATGGAAATAAGCTTTGATCAGAGCTTCTCTAAGCGGATGAGGAGGTAAGGAAAAGCATCCTTTGAACCGAAGGTACTCTATCTCCTCTGGCGCAAGAGATTCTAGTGAGGGCATGGCCACAAAAGAATGATTACTATTATTTGATCTTCCGGGTTTGCAGACGTCTATGACGAAAGCTGGTCCTCTCTCATCACCTAGAACTGTCAAGATTGAAGATTTCATGGGTGTAAGATGGGTTATCTACCTGGGTAGAACGGCACTCGGTTGCCATCGCTCTCACGCTCCTCTAGAATTTCGGCCCATGCTGATGTGGCGTTAGCAATTGGCGATGAGCTTACTGTATCGACGCCTTCAGCTTGTCCGGATTCAATAAGCTGTGTGTCCAAAACTCCAGCAGCTTCAAAACCTTCTACGCTGCTGTCGACGGAAATCGCTTCTCGGCTAGCCGAAACGGATGAAGGGGCGTTGGGCTGTCGTAAGTGGCTGGAAGATGTTTGACCAGTCGTATCAGAAGGTGGGTTCCAAAGAGGTGAGTCCTGACCATTTGGTATGACGGTACCCTGGTGCGGAATCACGCTTTGCGAAATACTGAGTTGTGGCATCGAAGGGCTCTGTCTCGCAAGTGTCGGGCTGTCTCGTGTCACCGAAGTAGACAGGGTAGGCAATATATCCATATTACTATATTCATTAGCTATGTAAGACAATTCCAGGTGAGAGGCAGTCTTGCCGCCGCCGCTTCCGCTTTTGCACCTCGCAAGGGATTTCATCCACAGCGCAGTTGGCGCACGGAGGGCCAGATAAGGTGACAGTACACCTGACCTTACGAGCATGGCAAGCCTTGCATGCTACATGGGCCCGGTTATACGGCCTGTCAGTCATTGGCGGCAATATGATTGTCGATCTTGAGTTTTAGGGAGATGAAGGAGGATAGTAGAAGGGTTCGAAGTAATTACCTACCTATAAGTGAAGATAAGATTTTAGCTACTATGAGCTTATCAGGTATAGCGTCTTACAGGGTAGTAAAGCCGCTACATTGAACCAATCAAATTCCAGAATTTCGACGACTGAATAAAGTATGATCGCCGTGACGCTAGTGGCTCATGATCTTATATCGTAATGAACTGAACTTGATTCGCATCAGGAATTGGATGGATGCCTCATTCACAACTAAAATCGTGCCGATACATTTTTCTTTCGCCATAATACAGCCCGTTGCGTCATGGATGCAGTCAATCTCCCTTCCTGGTCTCAGACTCCTCCCCGGTGTACATCCTCCCATTTCTGCCACAAACACTCTTCATCTTCCTAAAGAGCCAACCATCAACCTTCAGGTCAATCGCAAACAATCTCAAAGCAAAATTCACAGTCGAACACGCCGCTACATTGTCTAAGAACATCTTCTTGTGGGCCAGTGGGAAGAAGGAAAGAAATCTGCCCATCATGAAAATAAGTGCTGCATAATGGTCATCTGAACTGCATAGTTTCTGCCAAGAACGGAGTCGGTCTGCAGACGTTTTCTGGGTCAACTTGATGTCATCCTGATCCGAGTTCCGATGCTTCGCGATTCCACTAAGATTGTTGGCCGCAACGCCCTCAGGAGCTTGTCGGAACTCGAAAAAGCGATGCATAAGGCCGAATAGTGACTTGTAGAGTTCGAGACACTCCTCAGGCAACTCGCCGTTATGGATTGTTGTCTTCAAAAGGAGCATGACATTTTTCGAGTGGGGAGCATTTTTCTCTGGGGTTGGTAGATATGTTGAAACGACTTTTCCGTCCTTTTCTGGAAATCCGTGAGCATGACCATGCACAACAGTACGGTGCAATCCCTTTGCTTTTATTTGACTTTGACCTGACTCATTCTGAATATTTTTGTGTCACGAAGCCGGCTGGTAGTGCATTGAAGTTGCAAGTCAATTGATGAGGAGACAAAAAGGTTCCAGTAACTGTAGAGAGGATATATTGCGACGAAACAGTCTCGCTCGCAGATCTCACACCAACTCCAAGGGCATAGCCACCATAGGCAAGGTCGGTCATGTTTCCCATCCGGGACGGAAGGCAGCAAGACTGAAACTGGTTTGGGCCATGGGCCTCTACAGAGGCTTGGTCGTTTATCGTGGGATCCCACCCGTACCATCGGCTACCGAGGTGGCTAAAGACTTTGCGTAAGGGACTGAACAATGACGCATACTACAAGTACAGCCCCTTAGATGTCAGCCTCGGTCGGCGGAAATACCATTCGAAATCTTTTGTTGGGTTTCCTCGGTCAAGTGATCCATGTCGGCCTCGGCAACTTGTGGGGCTACCTATATAGCGGCTCGGCAGATTGTACCTGGTAGCAATCCCATACTCACCTGCTTGTGTATATTGTAGTAGCGATGAAGATTTTGGGCTCTGTCGTAATAGAGATAATACGAGCCATCTCGAAAATCCAATATCCCATTAGACAATCGCAGGACTACTACGTTCACTATTATCATGTCGTCAACGACTACTACCCCAGCTTCCTATTCCTCACTACTTTTTAACGAAATCACCGTCGCTCACGTACCAGCGGATGCTTTCAATCGCCCGGGAAAACACGATGCCGTCACTAAAAACCTCCCAACGGAGCTTGAAATAACCTATCGAGTTATTTATCGATCAAGATGAACGAGTTCGCGCTATCGTCCTAACCGTCATGGGCGAGGCATTTTGTGCCGGAGCCGATCTCAAGATTGGATTTACCCTGCTACTGGCTCATAAAGAAAGCGAGGAGTCAATCTCCAAGTATAGATACCAGTGCGTACTTCAGTGAAAGACAAGATGCTGCAAGTCCGGGCGTCAACTTAATAGGTTCAGATGCTGCGGATCGTAGATTCCGGAAGTCCGCAGCTAAATCGGAGTGGAGTTCTCGTAGTAAAGATAGATTATCCTAACTACCAATTAGGTACCTACAGATAAGCTATGGGCTTTAAAAGGTTTATCCACATGTCAAAGATGTTTTTAGAGTTAGGCAGCAGGATTAGATGTAGGCTCGGTTTGTAGTTAAGACTCTAGATCCTCCTGAACATTTAGTGGGGTATAGTTGTAGGAACTTACACGGGCTTTCGAACCTTCGCTTTAGTAGAGGTAACTAACCATTTAAACATTACAATTTAGATGGTGTGAAAACTTAGATAAATTAAATTTAACTTGGTTATAAACTTTCTTGGTACAAGCACTATGTTATTAGTCTGTTTTATAATTAAAGGAGTGGCTGTTAGGGGTAGTGTTGACATGAAGTCAAAACTCTAATTTATAGATAATCCTTGCGCGGAATTTGCAATTGCCGACAACACTTCTTTGAAATGACAAGCGCATCATTGTACCTTTAACTAAAAGTTAGAGCGCTTCTATAAAAGAAGAGATAACCGCACTTAGAGCTACATCACTCCAGCAGACAATTCACATCGTCCCACTATTCTTTTACCACTACTTGTCGCAAAATCCTACCTACATCACCATGAAACTCATCAACATCTTGGGTCTTTCCACACTTGTGTTAGCCGCACAGGCTGCACCTACTGAAGCCGAAGACGCTCAGTTGCTGCGCGCTGTGCGTATTCTCACCCAAAACATCGAAGAGATTATCTAACCCTGACTTGTAGCGTGACGTACAGACTTGCAGGGCACCCGGCCAGCACCAGTGCGCAGTAATCGTTTGGGCCAGTCTTGCAACACTTGGCATCCCCGGGAGTACTGTCGGCGGTTCTGGAGTCAACGTTGTCGATGGTAACTGTGGCACCATCGTTGCTGCTGGCAAGCTTAAACGCGACAGTCCTGGCTTTAGTGCCGACTTTACCACTACTTATGGTCCTCACTTATACTTCGGCGCAAACAGTATCGGTCTTCGAAACATCGGCGGTGTTAGGTACCAGTACAATGGCAGGAGTTACAAGCAGGAGAATTGCTTTAGCACTGCTGGTACAAGCGGAACTATGGCTGTTGATGCTATCCAGTGCAACTTTGACTGTTAAATAGACTATAGCACTTCGGAATAGGCAGTAGCTCTACTCTTAGTACTAGCCAATTGGTAAACAATAAATCTGGGGAAAGCGGAACATCTTGGGTTATGAACCACGTGGTGAAGCAAAGACTTGGCTAACTTGGCAGACGTATCAGTGGCAAGTCGTAATAAAGTACAATAAGGTTAGCTTGGAATCGATGAACCTGGAAGTGGAAGGAGGTTTCTTACCGTGCCAGGTTGGTGTCATCTCGCCAAGTCCTGACTAGCTCAATGGGTTATGTTCTGTCTACGCTTACAAGTGATTTCTAGCCTGCCCCATGCCCTGACAACAGTGAGGGTGGATAAATGTTGATGAATCCTACGTACCTTTGTGCTTAATGCGGGGTGCCCAGTGGAAACCATTCCATTTTCTAAAAAATAGATGAGTAAGAATAAATTGAGTAACCAGGGAATTGGCGCCTTGCACCTGCTGTGCTGCATGTGTACTTGAAGAAATTCATAATCAATATTCTATAATTGGTTAGAACGATCAATTAGCATCGGCCCGGATAGTCCCATCTATTACTTCTTTGATCACGTACCACATGGCCTGTGGGTCTCCGCCGGAGAAAATTCCGGATTAAAACAACAACCTCAAACACTATCCCTTTTAAAGTAGGTATTAATGCAAGGTAACAGGAACGATAATCAGACGAAACAAATGTATAATCGAGGGTATTAAGAACTGGCCACCAGGATTATTTTTCATGGGACTGTAGCGCCAAGTTCCAACATCTGCCTACCACTTTTGGTGCTTATCTACATTAGTTGAAACGTAGAGTTGACGGACCAGTCCTTGGGCATACTCTCAATGTGGAAGGTCACAAAACATGAGTATAATCTAGGTACATCCCATGACCTTCTTTCCACAGGTCGGATTGGTCAATGGATCGAACTCAACCGTTAGAGATGTGTATCATCCGAAGTGGTCGTATCTATATCATGGATCCAGTATCCGCATGGTTGCAATTGCACACCAAGGCTGCACGAAGTACATCCATGATGCAACCACTATCACCGACGACGTTCGAATGAGGGATTGACCATAAGATCTGAACTATTATATAAACAACCCCGATCCCGAATGTTACTGACTAGGAAGGAGATCCTCTATCCCCAGAAGTTTCGTCTGATATTCCCGGCAACATAGGTCCTTGTCATGGCATCAACTTCCGAAAATAGAGGGCCAGAGCTTTTGGCTGTCATGGTTGCCTTCTTTACCACTTCTTTTGTTTCTTGTTTGTTGCGGCTTTATGTGAGAGGTTTTATAGTCCGTGCAGTGAAACCAGATGACTGGCTTATGGCCCTCGCGATGGTACGTTCACCTGTCAATTGCGACGACGATCCCAGCAGAGCATGAACCTTGATTGATTTTGTTCTAGACGACTTTCACCCTCTATAGCGCTTTCTCGATTTACGGTGTCACACAGGGCACTGGACAACGCCATCACAATCTGGAGACAACACAGATCACTTCAGCTATGATGGTAAAATGTTCGGACCCAAGAAAATCGTACACCCCTAACGCCTTTCTGTTTATAGTGCTTCTGGTTCGGCTATATTTGGTACAGCCTAACTATGGTGGCCTGCAAGTTATCAATTGGCCTTTTCCTACTGCAAGTAGTGACTCGCCGACTACACAGGTGGATAATCTATGTTACGATGGTCTGCTCCACCATCTCTGGGGCTCTCTTCTTCTTTATTTCTATATTCCAATGTGAACCCATATCCTTTGCCTGGGATAAATACCAACCAGGGAAATGCATTGACCTCAACGTTGCTATCTCCCTTACCATTTCATACAGCATCACGGCGGTTATCACCGATCTCATTTTCGCAATACTGCCGGGGTTTATTATCTGGAAGTTGCAGCTTAAGAAAAAGACGAAATACTTCCTAATCCCGCTACTCGCTATGGGCTGTCTGTAAGTGAAAGATATGTTCTGAGCTCGGTCCCTTACCGTTGTACTAATAATGAGTATAGTGCGAGTGTTGCTGTTATTGCTCGGTTCCCATACCTAGCATTGTTTAAAAAACCCGACTTCCTTTGTACGTCGATATCAACGGTCCCTTTCCTGAAGTTGGCTGACTTGTTATTGCTAGGGAATACAGTAGATGTTGGAATCTGGTCAGCGATCGAGCAAGGCTTAGCAATCACTGCAACAAGCTTAGCGACCTTGCGACCGTTATTCAAACTAGCAGGATTTCGCCTTGGCCTCACTAGTGAGCCTTCGTTCAGCCCATCGAGCTACAGATTAACGACACGTACCGCCAGGCAAGAGCAAGGCCAGGGCGGCTTATCAAGTCACGACACTTACAGAATTCCGTCGATCAAATGTCCGCCAATAGTTCTAGATGGTTCACAGATTAGGTGGAGCCCAGGATCACCAGAAGCGGGCCAGAACAAGATGCAGGGTAAGACAAGATGGTCAGTCTTGTCTTCAAATCGGATTAAGAGTGAAAGCAAGGAAGAGCTACGCTGGGCAGGGCGATACAATGTCCGATCGTAATTCTGATAGACATTTTACCGTTTTTGGAAGATAATCTATTGCTGAATAGAATTGAGCAAAATGTAAAGTTTTGTAACAGCTATTTAATACCGCTACCGATAAGAATGTTACGGCTGTGCCATATGCCAATGCTTGTTTTACTCTTCTTCATTCGCGCTTTCCCATTTTGATGTATAGACTCATCTACCGCGGCCTTTATGTATGGAAATATAGCCTGGTAAAACAAGTCAGGACTGATCAAAATGATAATTCTTGTCCTATGGACTTACTATCCTGTAGATCTAGATTTGACATTGGAATGTCAAGTTCTCCTGGCGGCCTCTCAACAGCTGGGTCTACTACCTCTTCTTGAAGCTCAAGCCGTTCAGCTGGCGGTACCAAGCCCGTTCCCATGTCACGGAATGCGAGTTCCTACGAGGTCAAGAATGTCAGTAATTTGCAAGCCGAACTTTGGCATACTAACATTGTCTTGAGCGTCCAGATGCTCTTCGTCTTCTTCTTGGATCTCTAGTATTGTAAAGAGGCTGCGGAGGTTTTGGCAGTCTTTTGAGTCTCGCGGCATGATGCGCAGAATCTCGGCACAGACTTCGTCAATTTCTGCGCGGTCCTTAGCCTCGACGACGAGCATTTTGTCGCGAACAAACTTGAGCAGCTCACTAATGAACTCTGGACATTCGTTCTCTTCTTGCAAGTCTTCAATCATCTGAAAATTATCAACAATGTCTTCTTGAACCGTTTGAGGTTGAGATGATAACTGGGGCCACTTACCCTAACAACAACTTGCTTGACCTCGGCGCGCGGCTCCCCTGTCTTGTCGCATGTTTTCATTGTATAATAGTGGTCTGATAAAATGTTTGGATCATCCTTCTCATATTTTCGATTATCTTTCTCTCGTTGTCGCTTGTCATCGAACCTGTCAAGACCACCTTGTCCCCGAAGATACCACACGCAGAACTCTAGGAATACGCAACCGAGGGACCATATATCATACCGTTGGGAGATGCGTCGACGCATGTCCACCTCAGGAGCGCGATAAGCCGTTGTGCAGCCATCAATGCGTGATACATAAGAGTTTGTCAATTGCGAATGATATCGGGTTAACCCTAAGTCAGAAAGGACAAGAAGATTGTAGTCCTCTTCGCGTTTTTCGAACCACAGTATATTGTTGGGCTTGATATCGCCATGCCGGCCTCGAGTCTTTCTGTTGTCTGTCCCATTCGATTGGCTTTCCAATTGCCAAGTTGACAATCCATGGATACGTTTCACTGCCCGGGCCAGACCGTGGCATTGTAGGGCGATCCAGCAAGTGACTTGTGTTGTAACCTGCACTCGTCGGTAGGTGTCCCAGAACTCTGCAAGGTTACTGGTTGCCCATTCAAAAAGAAGGTAAAGTCGATCTCTGTGTCGGAAAGTGAGATGCAATTTGATGAGATGTTTCTCGGTCTGGATCTGGTGGCTGTCTTTTTGTAAAGCTTCAAGCTCTTGACGGACCCTCTCAACTTTGTAGGACGGGATCTCTTTCACGGCGAAAGACAGGTCATCATCTGCTCCCTGGACTGGGTTAACGTTTTTCATGGCGATCTAGCTTGAGACTTACTGGAGAGCCTTCGTAGTTGTGGTGGCTTGGATGTATTCGCACCTGGTGCACTATCCCTTCACCTCCTTCCGTTTTATGTTCATACTTTTCCCACGGAAGTGTGACGTTGTGATCCAACGGGTAATAGCAGACATTGATATCCTTGAAGTGGAAATATGGAGCAGTGAAAACTTGCTGGTAATCGTAGAACAAGCGGATCTCATTTCTCGACCATTTCTTCAGATCCTTTAGATAGAAGAGCGTAGTGTTCTCGATTGCTTTGGTCAGACCACTAGAAGAACGTTCCGCTACATCTCTCGCAATTTGTGTGCTGAAATGTCTTGTATTCGATAGTGATTTTCTGAATGGTAAATCATGATCGCAAAGACATTCTTGTACGAACTTCTGCAAATGGTGAGTTCCGTCCATAGCCACCAATATTCCAAAAAGCTTTCGACGGGACCCTTCGATGATCTCATTTAGCATTTTCACATGAAAGTCAGACTCGGCGTCTGGGAAAATTGCTTTCACTAGACCAATAAGCGAGTCCATTCCAAAGAGCTCTTCAAAAGCATCAAAAGGCAAGTACTCATTCCCGTCTAGGGCACTCTGTTTGAATCTAGCGTATAGCCGCTCCTGGAAGACGTCGATGGATAGAGCTTGCGCTCTTCTGACAGCCAAAAGTCGGTCAGACATATTTTTGTGGCACCAAATACTTGCGGCGGCCTCTTGAAAAGGGCTTGGAGCCACGCTGAACCCCTGGTCGGTGACAGAGCTGACGGCCTCACTGATCTCTGATTCGGACGGCTTCAGGGTCCCATGTCGGGAAATATCATACTCACCCACGCCAGGCGAACTTGAACTGCCGAGACGACTAGACTGCCATGATATATCGGGCGCACGCTTGTCGATCATGGTCTCTTCGAAGGCGATGTTTTGGAGAGAGGATAAGGCTTCCAGTGAGGGAGGGATTGGAAATTTTGCAATTGTTGTGGTGGACTTCTAAAACGAATTGAAGCATTCATTCGAGCGATCTGCTACTGGTCATAGTGCAAATAAAAATCACAACTCATACATCATAGTTTAAGTATTCTACCAGTGGCCGGTGAGAGATTTCAGAAATTATCTCAGAGCCTTATGGCTGATTTTCAAGCAATATTGGTGGGATCACCCACAGCCGACAGAGAAATGCACATTTAGCAACCTCCAGAATGCAAGCTCATCTTGAGCGCTAATAGCATCGCTTCAAGCTTATTTGTTTTGAATGATATGCCTTGTAGAGTTACGTTTATCATTAACACTGCAATGGTTAATATGTAGATTTAGCTATTCCGTAAGCATTTGATATTTAACTGGATCCGCAACAATGAGATATGTTTGACCTCAAGTATAAAACGGAAAAGAAAATGAAATTACAATAATGTTTGTGATTCCACAATTCCAGGGCATGTGTCATGTCTCAGGAGGTGCCATGTCAGCACCAATCAAGGGGCGGTGAGATGCGCCTGGTCGGGGTAAGGCAGACAAGCAAGATCAGACGTCAATGCTTCCGGAGTAGTACGTATAGTAGGGAGGTTGAAAATAGGTTTCGCATGACATCTTCGGCGTCAGCGACCTCGGTCAGGCCGTATACAGCGATAGGGTCACAACAATGCTTTCTCACCTTATGATGAAGCACAAGTGCAAATAGGCTGTATGATGTGGCGGTTAAAGGATTCGATTTGTCAAAGCCTGCATGATTATTGCCTTCACGCGCAATATAGCAACGCAAGCAGGCTGCGTATTGGCTATGACCAATCAGAGCCAGGGCTTACCACACCCATTTCATGCTGGGTGGTTCGGCCCCTACGATAGGCTAAAACTGGAATTGTGACCGGATCCCGCATTCCTGGCAGGGGCCAAAGCAACGTACCACGTAGGACTAATTCCAACCACCACGAAAAGGCGCCTTGGCTTGCTTTCTGGTAAATAAAGCACGCTTTCGCCATTAACCCCCTGGTCTCTAAATTATCTTCACCGCCAAGTCTGATATCCATCTAAGTCATGGGATTGTCCCGGTTCATCGAAGTAAGAGAAGATGAGCATGTCAAGGTGCTCGCCGAACATCCAGATCGCATACATCCACGGGCGCTGTCCAGCCAACTCTCGTCTTTGGTGGGCGACAATCACTTCAAAATATCACTAAGAAGAAATATATATGTCATCTACCTCTTCCGTCCAACTGGGGATGGCTGCTGTGTAAGTTGTCCCGTGACAAACCCGCTATAAGGAAACCTCTAACAGGCGTATGTAGGCATCGAAGACGGGCCCCGACGATGACAGCTCCGACGAAACGAGCGCTGACGAGTTGGTCGATTTCAAACAACGTCTTAAGGACTTCAAGCTGGCTAAAGAAAAGTTGAGAGAGGCACGATTATCTCGGTTCTGAGGGCAACGAGTCTATGCCACTCGTAGCTCAATATTGCAAGGAAGGGAGACGGGGGAACTTGAAGATTGTATGGCTGTCACAGGATGCGAATACTTGGGATAAACCGGTTAAGTTGTACAGTGCAGTATTCTTGCCGCATGTATTCATATTTTATCTTTTTTATAGTGTAGGGTATTGTGAAGTGCGGGCGCTTATCTGTTAGAGAACACAACAAGTTCAAAGTTGTAGACGTTTGAGGGCTCTATGCGTGGAAAAAAGACATCTTCTCGCTCAAATGATGCTGAAAGCCTTCTCACGTTCTATTTATTCTATTCTAACCCAAGACCCTTTATCTGCCACCTGAGTTGGGCTAAGTGATGCCACTCCAACCCTTTCGTAAATTTCGCTCCCTGCCAAACCTTTGCCTCTAGTAATAACCAGGACATGATATTTTGGGTCCTCAAGGACATACTTAGTCTTATCATACCCAATGACGACACATCTAATATTTTCGACTTCATAGCAAGTGTCATCATCGAAGATCGTCTCTGCCATCATTTCCTCTTTTGTCACATCCATCCTCTTTGCGATTCCGTGAAGCACTGAGGCACAGTCAGGGAATCGCAGGCTCGATCCTCTGGCAGCCTTCGGACCTTTCTGATTTGAGAAGACGTTCTTGAACTCGCGGGTCATCCAGTCGATGCATTTGAACTTCAGGTCCATGTACTGGATAGTTCCCTCTCTTGAGAACCAAGACCAACTGGGAACATGACGACCTTCTGGTTGTTTGATTCGGGGTAGCCCTTGTGCTTGGCCACGCCTCCATAGCAAACCTCGTGCAAAGTAAACTTCGAAGAAGCCATACGCAGCCTTTGTCTCGAATGCTTGCGCTAGCCGCTCCTGCAGACCAAGAATAGCAACCGCCCGGTCTGAAGGCATAGTAAAGGCAAGGCTTGAATATCTCTCATACAAATCCTGTATCAGCATCTGTCTTCCATCTCGATAATATTCTAAAGCTGACTTTGGAAAGTTGGCATCGCCAAGAAAGGCAGCTTTGTAACTACAAGGCTATTAGTGGACGAAACAGCAAGGTCACCGCTACTCACTTTCGAAGTCTACCCAAAGTCTCACAGTGAACCCCAGTGCCGCACTCCCAGTACACCTGGGTGGAGGTAAAGAATATAGAACGTCGAGCAAGGACCCTCTCTTGCAGCACCCATCCACGCTTGTTGAGTTCCCCAAGCTCGACATCATGTTTAAAGTCATCGATGAAGGGGCAGACATACAGTAAACCTGCATGTTGTGTCTCAATTTGCACACATTCTCGAGGTCGACGGTCGCCAAGAAACCCGTCTAGTGACGACTTAGCTGAGCTGGCGCCAATGACGAAGTATGCGAGACTGAACACTTGTTCCATCCTTGCCGCCTCCTTTTCCCAGTCGGTACGGTCGTCTTGAATGATGCAAATTGAATCAATCCACAGATACTTTATACCCAGTCCGATCGTAATAGTAACTGCGTCCTGGAAGTTCTTAGGCAATCGACCATAGTCGATGCCAGCTTTAAGTTGCTCGATATTGGTTAATAAAGTACAGAACTTCTTATCTTCGCTCAGCCTTCCCCAACAATGACTCAAAGCCACGTATTCATCAGGTTCAACGGCCATGGTTTCCACAAGCCGAAGTGTGTTCTGAACACAGATCAACCGAGTGGGCATGTGATCGGGCTGCTTGCTACTGGTAGGTTGACACATGGTATGATTTGAGTTGCACGTCTCAATCCATTTGTTTATCAAGAGGAGCTGATCAGAGCTACCAGACTTGAAGAGCTCAGGCAACCCAAGTTGAGCCCCTTCGGGTACGGCGGGACCTATAAAGCTTATTATACATCGCTCGAATACTAATGACACAACTCTCATGACTCACTTGGAGGAGCGTAGATTGAGAGTAGGTTCAGGCCATCTTTGACACCAATCGTGCCATTGACGTGTTGTAGTTCTACAATGCCAGATTGCTTGTCCTGCAGATTCAGGACTCTTAGCAGTAGGCCACATAAGTCACAGTCAGGTCTGAGCGATGAGACATCGAAAGAAGACTGGAACAACTGAGTTGTTTGAATGGTACGGCAATTGGAACATAGCCCGTTCGGTCCGTTGGCTTTCTTGGGTTTGATTCGATCCCATTTAAGCAGCCCTAGAAAGTCCTTTGCAAAATCATCATCCGGAAACGCCTCCCAATCGTCATTGAGCTTACTAGATTGCTTCAGCACATTAGCAAAGGAGGCTTGATCCTTGAAACGGTCAGACTCACAAGCTATTGTCCATTAACGACGGCCCTCAATGATGCCATACTCAACTAACCAACTGCTCAAAACATGTTACTAGCCTGCCACAATAAAGAAAAGAGAAGAGAGCTAGCGTACATTCTGCAGTCATTAAACCCATCAATCAGTACCGTTCACCTTAGAAATAAGAGAATGTGAAGAACCGACATACTGAAGGTCAAGTAATTAGTAACATGTTAATAACTCTTTCTCAGTCTACTTACTTGTTCTTGTCCTTCCGGGGTTTCCACTTGCAGAGAGTTGTTCGAGGCCTTGAACGGCATAGTGGCCTGTCGATCAAGTTTTACATTGTCAAATTGAAGATCCTGTTGGTTAGCAGGGAGCTTGGCAGGCCTCTCATTCTGGTCCGGTACTGCCAAAGCCCCGTCCCTCTTGTGGAGCACCGGCCTGGTGTCCTTGTTGCTCAAGTAGCCAGGAAGTAGCAGCTTGCCCTCGAAGGTAACAAGATAGTAGGCTTCACCCTTACACTTGGTCAGTATTCTATCCATCTCTTCATGGACCTTGTCGGCAGTCAACCTCTCTGCCGTTGTGCTATGCCCATGAACAACTAGTAGGTTCTGTCGCACAAGTTTCAAGAGAGCCGCGTGAGCTGGATGCCCTTGAAATAATCCCTCCAAGGCTTCCATACATTCCTGGACGACATCATGTATGACATAGATGCCGTTTTTTATCTGCCAAAAGAAATCGAGCGTGCGCGTTCCGAAGGCTACCACGGCAGCATTTCCATAGCTCAGCCAGATCAATAACTCAAGTAAGATACATCCCATAGACCAGATGTCATATGCTCTTGATCGAGGTTCATTGCTGTATCGATTCTCGTTGGTTTCCGGTGGTTCGTAGCGTCTAGTTCCGGATGGGGTCATAGTCTGGACGGCACCCTGTCTTCGGATCTGAGTATTGTCTTTGTGAAATGCGGCAAGACCGAGGTCAGCAATCTGCAGTTCTTCCTTGGTATTGCCGTCTTTATCTTTGCCGTCCTTGAACCATAGAATGTTGTCGGGTTTCAGGTCTCCGTGTCTGCAATTGATGTTGTGCAGGTCTTTCAGGGCACGACAAATTCCAGTGAACTGACCTATGATCCATAGTGAACAATTCTTGTCAGACCTCTGCCGATCCTGGTCTTCCCAATACCTTAAGAGGCTTCCTCCAGATGCCCAAGGGAAGACAATGCAGCGTTCGGTGTTTCGTTGGTAAGCAGCGATGGGTTGGATCAAATTATCCCACTTGTGGTCTTTGAGCCTCTCGAGGTTCTTGGCTTCCTTGTCAAAGAAGGCTGCAAGCTCGTCCGGGTTCAATGCCTTCTTGATGGCAACAGAGATTGGACCTCCTCCATTCTGCAATCGGTCAGTCAAAGCATGAATTTAAAAGGTGATTGTGACCTCACATTAATCGAGATAGCTATGTGCTCCGGGTGTATTTTGTAGTGAGAGACTTCTCCGAAGAATCCACTGCTAGCCGGTTTTGGCGGTTTCTCCACGTATGGTAGGATCGTCGAATTGTAGAAAGAGAAGGTAAAGTTCTCCTCCCCAAATTTGGGTGCCGTAACCTGCCATTGGTAGAGCTCAAACAGCCTTTTGCGTTGACGCCCCCATTGGTCTTTTGTCAATGCGACCAACGGCTTTGGTGAATCTGAGGCAGCATATCCACTTGATGGAATCTCTTTCATCGAATAGGCGTACCAACAGCCATTTTTATCAACCCATTGAATTGGCAGCTTGTCATCTGTGAATTCGGCCTCGTGGAACTGTTCCATCAACGAAATCTGTTCGCTGCCTTCTTCTGACATAAGCATTAAGATAAGAAAGGTTCGCCGTGCCTTTTTGGACACGGTGTCACTGATTTCGGTTGCATTCTTGACTTTTGCAGCCCTGAGTGCCTTTTCCACTTTTGGGCGTTGAGTCAAGTCTGCTACGAGGTGGCAGGGAAGAAAGTGTGACCCATCACAGTTGGCTTCCATCCTCTTGTTGATGGAGTCCCCTTCCTGGTTAATGTAACCATAGTTAGGACCTTTCGTCCAACTGCGGAAGCTGGGGCACATGCTGGACGTTTTGGAGATCCAGTCGAGCATTGGAACGGGGCAAGTTGTGGTAGCTTGGAAACGTGGTATGTTGGGACTTCTGAGTCAAATGGGTCAGGGTCATGTGTTTGGGGTTGAAAGATAAATTTGTTGTGCGTGATCATAAGACCGATGGAAGCGTGAAGGGGATGTTGGTCACTCGCATCCTTGAGTGAAACAGCAAGTCGTAGGAATCGGGGGGAGGAGGATATGTATTTAAAAGACTGCGCAGTTGCGCAGAAGGGCAGTGACATTACTCACATATCACGGCTGAGCGTTTGTAATTCACCGCCCTATATATCTATCACCTGCAACCAGCGCCATTTCCAATCTGTTCAGTGGTATCATAACTCGGGTCTTCTACTCGTATTGCGCCCAGAGTACTCAAGTCGCCGGGCTACTAGGCAGGAGGCGAGGCTTTCTGTTCTTCATCAAGTGACAGGGTAGTGACATGAAGGTAGGCTTGGCTGACACACTCATACAATCTCTATGGTCAGACCGGGCACTTTTCCCACCACTAGCAAAACAGCACCAGGTACGTACATGAAAAGGCTCTCTCAAAGCCTGGTGACATAGCCCGGTCATCTGCTCAATGATATGACCTGTCAGCCGCATCTTTCAAGTTGTCAAGCGCGCGTTGTACGACGGATGGGACACATTTTGTCAGAGGGGGCAAGCAGAGACCTAGGCATCCCTGTTGAAAATCACGATTACCTGCCCGGGAAGTCCCCGGTGGAGATCTCCCGCGCTTGGAGAAGACATTTAAGCTTACAACAAGCCCGGAAACATGATCCTGCATAGCAAAACCGCGCAACACGTCATAGCCTCAATTATCAGTCATCAGAACCATGGATAAGGCAAAACGTCCAAATACTGAGACAGACGAAGAACGAGATAAGCTTCTGGAAGGCCTTTCGTCACTCCCTTATCATGAGCGCTTAACCAGGTTTCTCCGCGGTTCCACGAGGCACTGGGTTACAGGCGGTGTCAACGTTGTTGACTTCCGTCCCCTTTATTCGGTTACGCTCCATCATCTCCAGCGCCAGATGGCTCAAGAAATCCATGATTTGACCAACAATGAAGTTACAGATCAACAATTGGTCAGAATCAGAGACATTCTCCACCACTACAGTATGTTCATCCCTGTCTTCACCGACTCCGCGTCTGCTTACTGACATCAGGCAGCCAATGCCCTACGAGATTTCGAGTTTATCCATGCAAACCGGTGGAACACTTTCTTTGTCAAAGACATCGCAGCGTCAAGGATGGATGATGGACCTGGATCCAAACTCCATGCAGCTCTAATGTCGGACCTGGACCTTGCCGCCGGTGACTCACATCGCAGTATTTACCAAGACGCAGATCTTCTCGGCTCGTTTAATTCCAAACTAATGCAGCACAGCACCGCCATCGGGCGTAGTCTAGGCACAGGTTTAGCACAGACATTTTCAAGCCAAGAACGACGGCTGAATGCGAGGAGGGCCTCAAAACGATTTGGCTTTGCTGCTATTGGTGGCCTGATTATTGTAGTGCCCATGCTTATCTTGGCGTCGGGTACCGCAAATATTAAGATGCAGGCCGTGATTTCAGCTTCAATATTCGTATTCGCAGGAGGGGTTGCGTTGTTTTCGACGACAGAGCCTGAGAATCTACTTGTTGTTACTGCTGCTTATGCGGCTGTCCTGGTGGCATTCATAGCGGATAAATGAGGTAGTCTTACGTATCTCGATCTCGTTAAAAGTGAGTCGCAGATACTGATACCATCCCTCTACTGGGAGATTGGGCCTGCACAGCACGGAAAAGATATTCTCTTCGAGGTCAAAGTTGTTTATGTGGGTAGAGAATTTTAGCAGTTACTTAATGTTATGCTGCCTTTTGTGAGCAAATGCGGCGTTCTAGTTGGTTAGGAATAAGCTACCTAGGTGCACTGCTCATCTAATCGAAATGGTGCGTCTTGTCCCCTGAATTAGTAAGAAGAAAAAAAGTCTCAGAAATCTCTACCGCAGAGCATAGCTGCGACTAACAAATACGATATGTTGTCTAGATTAGGGTCTTGGACCAACTCTAAATTGTACTGTGAAACGCTAAATCCGCCCATCGATCCAGTTTTCACCTTACCAGATGAGGACAGGATCATATGTCAGCATCGGATCAATCTCTTATCTGATAAACGATAAGAGCTTGCCCCTCTTCTCAATAAAATTCAGGTTCGACCAACTTCTCGTTTGCAGAGAGCACAAATATAGGGTAAGCTGCGAAGAATCCATCTACACAGGACTTTATTACAGATAATGCCAATCGAATATGTTCTGGCAAGCAGAGTTACTGAAAACTCACAAACTGTATTTATCCGTCTTAAGAGCCTTAGCATAATTCTTCTAAAGGGCTAGAATTATTTTGCAAACGAACCAATCCTAAGCCACTGGATACCCAAAAGCCTCTGCCACTGAGTAAATCCATCACGTCGCGATAATGTGTATCTTTTGCAACATCGTACAAGTATGACCTTAAGTAGATCAACTGTAAAGCTGTCAGTAGTATATTGCGAAAAGACCTACAGGTTCCACTAAGTAATTTCTTAATAAACATAACCATAAGACTATGTCTAAGAGCAAGTTGAGATAGCGTAACATTTTTGAGTGTAATCATTGCAAATTTGTCTAGTTGAATACAAGCACGCCGTCCTCATTACTGATACGGTCATCCAGATCAATGCCTTGTCGCTCCCTGTATCCACCATCCCGCATGGGTAGTTCTGCCGTGAGAAGAGTTCCCTCCAGTTGAGCATCCTGAGCCGAGTGCGACCAGTCTGTCATTAAAACACATTAGACAATGGGACGATGTAAGTAGAAAGCGCTGAAACATACCTTGGCCATCCCACATAAACCAACCATCTTGGTTTCCGATATATTGGTCAAGGTCGAGCTCGGATTCGCAAGGTTCGCCTTCCATGTTTCTGACTACAGCCTTGAGGATATGTCCTCTATGGAGGTGGAAGCTTTCAGCGGTTGCGGAGAAGGACATGATGAAGTTTAATTTGGCTGGTGAGGAGTCGATATGGTTATCAAAAGTGTATAGAAGCGGTAAGTTGTAATTGTCCTTGGCGGGAAGGTAATAAACATTATATATGCCATTACAACGGGCCCCGTTCTGGGACTCTCCACTGAGCTAAGGTAGTTAAGTGGTTCCATTATCTATCAAACCAACTTACCGCATTTTGGGGCCAATTGTAATCCGCCACGCTCGTGAAGTGTCTCCATAGGCGTCGATGGTCCCTGCGTTTTACATTGCAATAAGCCGTTGAGTAGCCGCAGTAACCGGTAGATGAATATCCAGAATAAGTTTGTATCTAAAGGCTATCTCCGTTGAAAGAATGACTGAAAATATTAACTTTGACGGCCCTTGTTGTTGAATCAAGCTGTCCTCCTATTTTTCCATGTAGTGCCTCCGACGGGAATGAGAAAGTTGATATAAAACTCCAGAGCACTCTCATTCCAAAAACCCATCCTCACGTAGCTGTGCAATTTTGCTGTCAGACAGCGCAGGCTTGCCCTTGCCCTTGAGCTGTTTCTGAAGTTCTTCCTCAGAAACCCGGAGAACTCCGGCACCAAGACCGTGATGCGTACCATCTGGGAGCTCAATGAATGACTCTACGTCTGGACCTCCAATCTCTTCACACTCCCTGGCTTCCCATTTCGTTCCAGTGATGTCAACGCCAACGGGAGGGCCACCGGATCGGGCGGCGGCTGCCTGCTCCTCCGGGCTCAGTTGCAGGAATGCCCGTTGAGCAGCCTCCGGATCATGCTTGAGGTTGTCCTCAGTCACTTTGTCGTCCTTGCTCGCCATTTGTGCACGACCAGGTTTGTGAACAATCAACCCGCTAATGAATTTTCCCTTGGCAGAGCAGCATCTATTTGTTAGAGCGTTGAACGAACAGACGCTATAATCACAAACTGCGCCGCTCTGTCTTCGTCGGTATGCTGTCCACCACTCGTTCGCAGTACTGTCAGCCCAGATGTTGCGAGCGTAGCCGTTGGGACACTAGTAGCACTTCTTGTACTCAGAGGCACTGAAGGCACGATAATATCCTGTGCAGTCGGCGCCGTAATAGAATCGGTCGCCAAGGACGGTTTCAGAAAGAAATAAGGCAAAGATCAAGGTCTTGGCTTGAAATTAAAATGGTTGGGGTGGTGGCGGGGTATAAATAGGTGCACAGGTAGCTATAGGTGTGACTCAGTTGTCTTAGAGATGTAACGGTATTTGTGAATGGATGGGTGGATTGAGCTATGTTTGATGGTGTGTCGATGTAACTCTCGCTATAAGTAAGGCCAGACCTTTTGCCCAACTAGCTTTGCATGAGTCACTGAAGCTAAGCAAATAAAAGCAGCAAAGTTTAACAGCTCTTATAAGTATCACGATGCTCTAACAGACCGGAGTCTTTGGTCCATCTTTTCCTCTATCCGCCGGGGGAACCTTCCGTGCCTCATGCCTTTAGCCTAAACTCCTTGATTATTGAAGGCGAAGGTGGGTGGTGACGCCGACTGCCTGGCTGTTGGTGCAAAGATTTACAAGTTCCTCTCATATCGGCAGGTGGGTAATTTACTCCCCGACAATGATGACAATGCTGCATTGTGACACAATGATCTGACTGTAGTGCATCTAGGATCATTGTGTTGTCAGGTCTTTGGTTGCATAAATGAGATTTAATCAGCTAACAAAATTTGACACAGAAGTTACGTGTGGTACTTACTTAACTGGCTCTCCAAGACATCACACTTTGCCCTGCGGCCGTGAAAGCAAAGACGACGCATTTAGTTAATGTTTGCCGATCCCGTCGCGCTTACAGCACGTTTTGGATGTACCAAGGTTTTGGAAGTCATATCCTTCAAGATTCTAAAGTACTATGGTTGTGTATGAAGCCCAACTGGTTAATTGCCGACCCAAAAGTAAAGCAAAATGAAGGGAAGTGGAAGGTCTAACAGACCGGATCGCTGTTTTTAGAGCCGGCCGCAGACCAACAGCATAACGGTGCACAGGGGGTCAGGCATCGTTATTTGTGTCCAATCGTTTGATGAACTTTCGCCACGAAGCAAAAGCTCGTGGCGGGAGAATGTTTCATTGGTGTGTTAGTTTCAACTCTCATTTGGAACTGTCCGGACATGAATTATCAACAAATGCGAGCCGGTAACCAGTGACGTTGAGTAGAAATTCACATTGCAAAATAAATTACAGTAAATTGGGTATTCAAATGAAGATTGGAGAATCCTCGGTTTTCTATGCAGAAAAGAGGAATTCCCTTCGTTAAGCCAGGGGATCGCTGTAGAGGATTGAGCCAGGGTGGAAGAAAATGTCCACTAAATACCGTGTATACCTGAAAAGTTCACCATCATATCATTACGCTTGATTTTCAAAAGCCAACTGGGCCAGTATTCAGCAACGTTCACAACATATAGCACATTTCGTGGTGGCAGATGTATACGAGATATTCTCAGTACTGATATTTCACCTGGCAGTTGAATTCTATCGTCTTGTTTCTTCTTTTAAAATTCATTTCAGCAATAATCATCAGGGAAGATTTACAACATCAAAGGTTAGGTAAGATACCGGAAATTTATTAGCAAGTTATTTAATTTTATGTACCGAAGGTTAAGATAATATTTAGACACTAAACTAAAACGTTACATTCATGTTGATGATAACTGATGATGGCCTCTGTCAAGGATAAACCGTAATCAATCAAGAGCCAGTTTCCATGAGGCAACTCTAGCCTTACTAGGCTGCGAGGATGTTGCCCTGCAATCTATCACAAATTGCCTTATCCTGCCATTTCACTGCTACAACTCCAATATGGTTTTGTGTCTAAAGCTTCTTAATAATCGAATGTTTGCATCGGACATAAAGAGCATAGTTTCTTCAGCCGGTTTGCTGTTGTGTTGAGCAGTACCTAGTTACTCCGAATCCCGAGTCTAGACTGTACAAAGGCCCTTTCTGCTGGCAGGGATTAACCTGGAGTTCCCATCACCATGTGATCGCCAGACATGGATTGAACTTCCCATGTGTCTTCTTGTATACTAGTATCGTGATGTTTCCTCCTGTGTGTTAATGTTAGTCATAATCTCACATGTCAAGATCAAGAATGAATAAGACATCCGCAAATTAGCTCCTGTTGCCCTGCATCCATGTCAAATCACCAACGTTCGGAAAAGGACCAACAAATGACGCAAAAATGGATAGCCGCGTTGTACAAGCCGGCGCTGCATTATGCGCTATCGCATCGTTGCAACTGCCATCCTCTCATATAATATTGACAGCATAATTTTGCCAATCGTTTCAATATTCGCAAGTGCAATAGAACTAACAGTTTATAAAAAGTAGAAACTATATGTAACGATTCCTCGACCGTCAAGTTAAGACTACCCTGTATCGAACAGTTTAACACTACTACAAATGCTTATCCAGGGTCCACGGCGACCAATAGCTATGTCCCCACCCAATTATGCTAAATGTGCCGGACATCCGAAGTAACAAGGATCTTCGTGTGGAAAAAGAGCTGTTGGTCCTGCATCAATCTGTTGGTTCTGACAAAGTCTCTTTATCTTGACAACATCGCGCGATTGTGACCTTGCGTCCATCAACCGGAGCCGACCAGTCCCATTTTGACCGGGTAAGCGGCACATC
Source organism: Fusarium camptoceras (assembly GCA_004367475.1). Lineage (NCBI taxonomy): Eukaryota > Fungi > Ascomycota > Sordariomycetes > Hypocreales > Nectriaceae > Fusarium > Fusarium camptoceras. The sequence continues at coordinate 114,189 of QGED01000128.1, read as the reverse complement.
TTGGTTCGGTGCCTATGGAATACCCCCGTTGTAATTTCACAACAGCCAACATTTCTTTCTCTTTCAACATCGTGAGATTCCGATCAACGTAGAACAAATACCTATAAGTAACAAACATTTCCTTTGAAAAACAATATTGTTTCTCACCGCAATGACTTCCACCGTTCAATCCGACACACCCTTCCTCAACAGCTTCATTCAGGCATCATCCGGATACCTTATTCCCGTCACTTGTTTGGCAGCCAACCTCGCTGCCTACCTCAACAAAGATGAAACCAAGCCTTATGAAATTCTTGGCCTTAACGTCCTTGCCAACCTTTTCCTCCTCTATGCCTACTTCCGAGGCGATCGAGCCGCTCCTCATGGCCGGCGCAGCGATGCCAAACGCAGTGGCACTGTATCATCTTGAAGACTTTGAGCCTCAGAACTCCGCACTTGAGAAGCGAAGGAACGTCAGGGTTAGTACCTGCCATCTGGATATCGTGTAAGACTAACAATTTGAAAGGTTTGCGAGAGAATCCTGGCTGCTAGTGCGTCATGTGTTGTCGTTGGAGGTTTTATCAGGGTAAGAAATCCTTCCATAACATAAAACCAGCATTCTAACATCCTTTATCAAGAGTGCGGCCATTCAATTCAGTAAGTAATAATCTGCCGCCCTGTTTTTGCACAAGCATTGCTAATATGGTATCCAGGCTCTGTTGTAAAACATGCCTCAAACGTGAAGACTTGTTCTACTTTCACTGGTTACGCTGGTCCAAACCGTGAAATCTTTTACCGATATCGTGTATGTAAACCTGGCTGACTTTGCCCTTTATCGAGAAAACACTGACGATTACAGTCTACTGGTAGGCATTGCGACACAACCGCCGAACAGGAGACTATCGCTGGCGCAATCGAGCATCACATCAAGAAACACGGGTCGAAGCTTTGCGGCACGGAATGTTTAGATCTGAGCCATGGCGGAACTTGGAACGGCTACCTTGCCATCGGGCCGGCGAAGTCATTCGATCACAAGGCGTATTGTGGGCCAGAACTGAGTTTTGGAAGCTGTGATTCAGGAGGCAAAGGCGACCTTAATTAAGACGCCCTATAATACCAAAGACGCTTTGGAACCATCTGAGGCAGTTCCATAAGTCCATGATGTAACTGGTTGTATAGACATGATTCTAGACTTTAGGCTATCTTTACTGAACACCACGCCCAATTAAGTAGTCATGTTAATATCAGAAGCCAAAGAGTCTGGGCCAGATTCGAATGAGGTTATTGGCTAGTTTACCACAGTGTCCTCGTATATAATGTTAACCCTTATCCAGATGTGAGCGGCACCCTTGTTCTGCTCTCACCCACCACAACCCTCCACTCCATATCCGCATCTTCTCGTTGAGTGATCTTTACGCGTATATCATCTCTCGGACGCGGCAAAGTAGGCAACTCCATTGACCTCAAAACAGGATTTTGCTCCCATCCACCTTCGCTGATGGGTGTCAAGTCCACCCTAGCAACTATCAACGCGGTAATTATCAAAATCTCCGTCGAGGCGAATTGACGTGCAGGACACATGTGTGGTGGTGAGCCCCAAGGTAAAAAGCTGCTTGGAAGGATTTTCGTCTTGGAATTTCCTGGGAGGAACCGATATGGGTCGAAAGAGTCAACGTCAGAACCCCATATCTTGGAGGCATGGTGGACTGGCTTAGTCGGCATGTGAAGGAAATTTCCCTTTTTAAGCAAGTATTTTCCATCTAGTAAGGTATCCTCGGTGATTGCCCGCCATGCGACTTGAGAGTGTCTGATGCGTTGCGTTTCCTGGTATGTAGATAGCAAGATGGGACATTGAGTCTTGATAGCTGTGACTTCAAGCTCAAAGCTGCTACCGTCGTCAGACTTTCGCACTGCGTTGCTCATAACCTCTTCGCGTATGGATTTTAAGAGCTCCGGGCGCGAGAAGATCTCAAACACAGTCCAGAACATAGTAGGAACAGTATTGGGAAACGCAGCATCGCTCAATGTGGACTGCATCTGGGAAATGTCCTTCTCACAAATACCCTGTTTACGGAAGATGTTTTGACGTTCACGAACCAAAGCTGATGCATCCTCGGGAATATCTTTCAGGTAATTCCGGAATGCTTTGAAGACTCTAGCTTGAGCTTTGTAACCCTTCCGAAGAGGGTCCCAGCCGACCATGTGACCTGGTCTATGATTGTCCCAAGTCCTTTTATTTCATCAGTGTCAATATTGGGAATGATCGGGCCGTTTCAGCTTACCAAAGGGCATCCTCAACCTCGGGATTTCGAAAAGGATGCTGTACACCATATAAACCAGCTCCAGTAGCTTGGACGATAGCATGGCGAGCCCAAGCAAATAAGTCAACGTGGCTCTTGTTCAACATATCATTAACCTGAATGAGCGACTCGTTTGCCATACGTAAATTTTGAGCATCGAGGTGGGGGCCTGGAGAGAGAATCTCTTTGGTTCGAGCTCGAAGAGTTTCGAGTACATCTTGGTCGAATAGAGCACAGGTCTCTTTGCTAACAGCACCATGTAACTTTGTCCCGCCCTCAATCAAAGGTGCAAAGGATAGTGTTTTCGTCTTTTGGACTGAGTGGGTTAGTCGAGTGTCGTGAGTAATGTACAATTTGAAATTCAAGATGCCAATCGTGTAGATCTCAGCATCGGTGCTGTTACTGCAAAATGGCTGTGAGCTTTTGAATCGTGTTTGGCTGTGTTGCTAATTTCATGTTACCTCGTTTGCTCGTAGTAGTTGAATCCATTCCGAAGGAACCCCAAGATATGCCCGATGATAGGTATTTTGGGGGCCAAGCGACGTGGCTCCCGTGGGTCGTCGAATCGTGAGAAGAGAAATTCGATGGCGTAAGCTAGGATGGCTGCCCCAGCCAGGACCAAGGAGATCTCGCGCAACATGTTTAACAGCAATCGGGAAAATGCACTAGACGAAGTTTGTGGCTCTTTGTCGTCTGAAAGTCTTAGGAAGGTTTAATTAGAAGAGCGCTGCCTTCCAAATTGATCCACTACCGTGGTCGGGTGGTGGCACCACTTGTCTTCAAGTTGGAGGATTGAAGGATCTTGGAGAGCTCAACCACAGTAAGATAATGGTGGTGTCAAGGCATGGATAAGAAGAAAAAAGGTGAGATAAACACGATGGTAATAAGGTTAGAAATGATGACCTGATGTCAACTGAACAGATGGTTTGGCTTATTTCTTGTTTGTTCCTGTTATCAAGGGCGATCCCCGTCTTTTCTCACGTACTGTTCTTGCGACCTCTTGGCAAAAAGGTAAGGTCAACCATACTATCACTTATTTCACCTCCACGAGCCGTTCGACATGATGTTCCTTCCTCCCTCCTGGTTTCAGTCTGTGTCTCCCGACACCAGCGGGATTGCCACCGTGGGCGACTTTGTCCTCCGCGACAGACCTAACGCCTCACTGGAGGACTCAGTACTTATCTCTTCCGACTCAAGCGCATCTAAAACCACCAAACAACTCGCAGATGATGTCGAAGTACTTGCTGCAGGCCTTGGACATGATCTAGGATGGTCTCCCAATGACCTAGTGCAAGGTGGAAAAGTTATCGCAATCCTATCTGAGAACACGGTAAGATATTCTACTTATGTCATCAGCGCCTGATCTGATGTGATATTGAAGGTTGATTATTTGACCTATGGGTGGGCGACGCATCGGCTACGAGCTACATGTCTTCTCCTCCATGCCAGTACTGCGCCGGCTGAAAATGCAAAGCATATGCAACATGCTGGTTGCAGTACCATGATTACGTCTCCTGCACTTGCTGAGTCTAGTCAGGCTATTGCCGCTGCTATTAGTGAACCTGTTAAGTTGTACTTGACTACGGCCACGCCTACAGATGGAGGTACCAATGGCAATGATAGGATCAAGACTATAGATGATCTATTTAAGCAAGGGAGATCGCTGGCGCCCCTTGCTCCTCTTGATTGGGCACCCGAAGAGGCACAATCCAGCATCGCCTACCTCTGCGCAACTAGCGGTACTTCTGGGACACAGGTAAGAAACAGAGGTATAGTCGAAGCGCTTTTTTATTAATATATGATAGAGATTAGCTCGTCTGACACATCGTGGCATCATTACTAATATCCTGCAACTGATGGCTCTAGAAGACATGTCCCGCAAGCAGGATCATCTGGTGACGCTGGGTATCTTGCCTTTCAGCCATGTCCAAGGTGTCGTGTCGTCACATACTTCTGTCTTTCTCCGAGACAAACTTGTTGTGCATTCCAAATTCGACATGCAAGCAGCCCTTGCTTCAGTGCAGACGCATCGCATCAATAGACTGTATCTGGTACGTCTCCTCAACCTATCGGATAACAAGGTCTAATATACTAGGTGCCATCCGTGCTTGCCGCTTTGATCAGCAATCCCTTTCTTTTCAAAGTGTTCGACTTATCATCAGTCACGGAGGTCTACGTTGGGGCTAGTATGCTGAGTGCTGATCTCCATGCCAAGGTGAAGGCAGCGCAACCAAACTGGAACATTGTCATCGGCTATGGTAAGTCTAAGACAAAACAAGCTTAACAAAAATATTGATTAAGTATTTAGGCTTGACAGAGAGTTCGGTAGCTGTTGCCATGAGCAGTCCCCACGAGTATGTTCCTGGCTGCGTCGGAATACTACTACCTGGATACAAGGCCCGTCTTCTTCGCGAAGACGGGAGCGAGGTCCAAAGCTTCGATGAACCAGGTGAACTACTTCTCTCGTCACCTAATCAGGCTGCTGGCTATCTTGGTGACGACAAAGCAAATTCGGAAACCTTCCGAGATGGGTGGCTGCATACCGGTGACATTGCCATGTTCCGCCAGAGTCCTAAAGGAGACGCACATCTCAGTATCGTTGACCGGTTAAGAGACATGATCAAAGTCAAGGTACGTCAATAACATAGTTTCGAAACCAAAGCTAATTTCCCCCAGGGCATGCAAGTCTCTCCCATCGTTATCGAGGATTGTCTCCGGCAGCACCCCAGTATTGCGGACGTAGCTATAATTGCGGTTCCAGACTATCTGGCTGGTGAACGCCCTAAAGCCTTTGTAGTATTGGCAAAGGAAGCTGCCGAGTCACGAGATATGGAGGAACTATTTGAAGAGTGGGATGAGCATGTCGCTAATAAGTTGACGGAGCCACATTGGCTGCGTGGCAGGTATGAGCTTTTGGAAGCGCTGCCACGGACTCCTTCTGGAAAGGTGTCCAAGGGAGTTTTGCGGACGCGTGCCTCGAAGAAATAGTTGGGTTTGAAACATGGATTCGGAACAGTGGATGTTCTTGCACGGGAAGATGATGTACAGCGGCTTACATTCGTTATGACTAAGTTTTTGCAACATTCTTTGTAACCATGAGAACGTTCTAAGAACGTCGTTTTTCAATTCTTCAAGCCCAAATATTTTACGTTTGGTAGACATAGCATTGGGACTTGAGCTACTTCCATACTGACAATTGGAGTGTTAAAGGGTTTTTACTAGATCTTTCTTTGTTTCTACTACTAGTAGTATGTTGCCTTGGAGGTGAGGGGCTACCTAACCGAAACATCAGGACCATTGTTTTTCGTCAATCATTCGCTCTAGGCACAGTTCTCCTTCGCCCATTCGAGTACCTCCGAATCCTATTACAACTCCCCCTCGCAACGTGCGTATTGCGCGCTGTAGTTCGACTGAAACTTGCCCCACACCGAGAACATCGCCAAACTGGTCTGGTCCGAAGTCTTTCTCTTCTGTGACGTCTCAGGTTACTAAGTGTTGTAAACCTTCGTCCATTACATCCGTGGTCCCAGCAGCAGAGATCTGTATTGCTCTCGGTGGTCTGTATGAGTTCTGGTGAAGACGACGCTTGCGTGGGAAGTTGTATTGTTGTTTCTCGATTGATGTCTGATGCTTGTTGTGGCTCTCGTAGATAATCGTTTAGTTCGTCCGTCTCGACTGACCCCACACTATCTTCGTCTTCTTGATCATCATTGCCATCGTTGTTGAGATATCCGTTGTCCATTTCATCATCTCGTTCGTCCGTCGCTACTTCATCCATCTCACTGTCCGAATCAGACTCCCAGACTTCACCGTCTTCATCACCACTGGCGTCGCCCTGTGATCCTACTTCTCCGGAATCTAGAGATGGCGAGTGGCTTATACTTGGCGTCGGTAAAACACGCCGTTGGATTCTATGTTGATTTCTCAGAAGAGTCATTACTCTCATGAATCGCCGGAAGAGTATAACATCTTGTTCCAAGAGTGCGTCTGAGTCCATGTTGGTACAAAGCAAACTATTCGGCTACCAATGTGACGTGTTTCATCATAACTGCAATCTAATAATATCACTCTCATTCAACTCCATATGGGGCTCAACACATATTGTAGCGCATCCAATCAGACAGACCGACTCTCGACAATGTGGAAATACTTCCGAAATGGTGCCACCCGAAGGATCTCGAAGGTGGTGCCACCCTTCGGCAATAGTGCTTACGTGGGTCAGCACCAGGATGAGAATGCCGCCAGCACCAAAAATCGGCGCAATAACCAGGCTCAGCTGACAATCCTTTTTTGCGATTAGCTTAGTCCCTGCCACACTGAAAGCTCATGAGATTTGTTACTGTCCTTACCAACTTGTGACCCGGCTCACACACCCCCGGCCTCACGAGTCAGCTCTACCCTGCCTTGGGGTACCTAGAATATCACTGCGAAATTGCCATTCACTGTCGGACATTCCCAAGGAAAGCACACTTGAAAAGTAGGACAGTCACAATGCAGCCTTTAGCTAAATGTTCAATAGATGTCCAGGATGATTGGGGCCCTCAAGTCACAGACTGCGGTACCGACTTTGACTTGACTCTTCTCTTCCAAGAGGTAGTCCTGTTCATCACTCCGCTTTGCGCAACTATGAGCTTGGCGGTTTGGAAAATCTGGTCGCTTCGTAAGCAAAGGACTTGTGTTGTTTCGCCTATACTCTACGGATTTAAAATCGTATGTCTCTTTCGAAGCCCACCTTCTATCAGCCTCATGCTAACCCGATTAATGAAGGGCGGCTATGTTATTTTATGGCTACTTCAAATAGCGATACTAGCCCTGCAAATAGTTGTTCGCACTAGTCTGACCAGAGCTACGATTGTAGCATCGTGTATTGGCATCGCAGGTATCATGGTTCTCATGGTCACATCGCACTACGAACACAATCGCTCTGTGCGGGCTTCAACACTGCTACTTCTCTACCTTTCTTACTCTACGATAGCAGATGCATTGCGGAGTCGTACCATTTGGAGCATGGCTGGCAATGATCAAGTTGCTGGTGCATGGACGGCATTCTGTGTTTGCAAATTCGTGCTTCTGGTGATAGAGTTTCAGAGTAAAGCACTGCGGCCAAGCATTCGCGAGCCCACTCCCGAGGAGCGAGCAAGTATCTTGTCACAGTTGTATCTCTGGTGGGTGGTTCCTTTGTTCAAGCTCGGTATAGGGCAGAAAGCCTTGACATCCGAAATGCTTCCGGAAGTAGGGCCTGAGTTGACTCGTCCGGGAGGTATTGGCCATGAACAACAGACTCGTAGTGCAAGGGCGAGAGATTTGAAGGGTCCATCTATCTTCCATCATCTCTTTGCAGTACGCGGGTGGCTATTGATGCGCCCGACCCTGCCAAGGCTGTTATACACGGGCTTCATGTATGCTCAACCTTTCTTAGTCCAAAGAGCAACAGACTACATGTCCGAGCCGACAAACGAGAACACTTACAAGATCGGAGGAGGTCTCATCGGAGCTTATCTGATAGTCTACACAGGCATAGCGGTAAGAATAAACAAAGAAGAAAAGTCAGGAAACTTTCTAATCATGACCAAATTGGTAGGTGTCTCAAGCTTTCTACCGCCAATCAACAGCCCGTGCCATTACCGCCGTCCGGGCTGATCTCGTCGCACTCATCCACAACCATACGTTGAATCTGAGCTCCTCATCCTCGGCTCGAGATGCAGCATCAACACTGATGAGCGCACACGTGGAACGTTTTGCAAGTGGCTCGCGGAACATGCACGAATGCTGGGCATGTATTCTTGAGGTCGCGCTCGGTGTCTGGCTACTGGAACAGCAACTCCACATCGCCGTTGCCGCAACGGGAGCTCTAACTGCTGTTTTTGTCATCCTTACCATTGCGGTTCTTCCGGCTGCTGGGGGAAGACAGGGACAGTGGCTTAAGAGCATGGAGGCGCGAATCGCTACTACAACGCAATCTTTACAGGCCATCAAGGGTGTTAAGATGACTGGTGTCACTGCAGCAATCCGAAATGATCTAATAGGTCTTCGCAGGGCTGAGGCTCGTAAGTTGAGACGATTTCGGTATGTGTTGCTGGTTGTAGCTTGGGCTGCTTGGATACCTGTCATCATGGCTCCCATTCTTGGCTTTACTCTCTACGCCGTTGTTGTCGGTCCACGAACCGGACGAACTTTGACCCCGTCCATGGTGTATAGATGTTTGACCATCTTTACCATATTCGGCAACGCAGTCGCTGCTTTGATTGACGGTGCCATCAATCTTGGTCTCTCTGTGGCATCACTTTTGACGATTCAAGCATTCTTGCGCGAGGATAATACACGAACCGATATTCGAACTCTTGTCCCAACGGATGCTTCAATTGACCAAGACGCTACACCTCTACTTGCTCAGCCAGGAAATGATCATTCTAATTCCATGGACCTCCCGCGACTGAACGGAACTTCTATCCATGCCCCAGCAACACTGCGTCTCAGTCAAGCTTCAGCTGGATGGCAAGCTCAAACCTCGTCTATCATACAAGAGGCTACGATGGTCGCTTCATCACCAGCTATCATCGCTGTTGTTGGTCCCGTAGCTAGCGGAAAAACAACATTCCTTCAAATGATCCTTGGTGAAGCCCAATACGCTACTGGCTCAGTCGAACTCTCAACCACACGTGTCGGCTACTGTAGCCAAACTCCCTGGCTAACCCACGGCTCCATCAGAGCCAACATCGTTGGCTCTGGAGACTTTGATCCAACCTGGTACAATGAGGTTGTACGTGCTACGGCTCTCGACTACGATCTTGCAGCTATGGCATCAGGTGATAGTACTATCGTGGGCAACGAGGGGAGCAGTCTGAGCGGTGGTCAAAAGAAGAGGATCGCCTTGGCACGTGCCATCTACGCGCGCACATCGATTGTCATTTTAGACGATCCCTTCAACGGTCTTGACAGTCGCACGGAGAATAGTGTCCTAGAAGCTGTGGTGGGACGTCGAGGCCTTCTGCGCACTCGTGAGACGTTAGTCGTGTGGGCGACGAGCACAAGTAACATAATTCTCACTCCTTCGAAGGGAAACTGCTAACATAAAATAGTCCAACAGGTTCGGGTGGCCGACCGTGTTATAACATTGTCAGAAAGTGGCCATATAGAGAATACCCAACCTCTCCCTATGACTCTGGATATTTCGACAGATCCGTCATATGATTCTGAAGACACTATGGCCGATGCCGACGTTCATGCTTGGAAACCACCTCGTTCCACACTAGAATTAATCCAATCAATGGCTACGGAATCACCGCCTGAGAATGGTCTTGACGCCACGGCTGAAAGTACGGCGGTCTATAGGTATTACCTCAGACTTTCGGGTAGAGCCAGATTCTTCACTTTTCTTGTCCTATGTGCCATATTTGTATTCGGCATGACTTTCAATCGTAAGGACTTACTTCCTCGTTTCCACGCCCCGGTATAAGAACAAATAATCTAACCAAACGCAGAATATTGGATAGTCAGATGGGCTACGAGCAGTGTCCATAACCCTGACCATCGACAGAACCTCTATATCGGGCTGTACTTTGCCATAGGAGCTGTTCAACTTCTTGCTTGGACAGCTGCAGCTTTGTATGCCACCTGCCCTTATCTACGGCAAGCTTGTTCTTCTAATGCCATTTTCTGTAGCTTCTTCATCATTTTCATCACTGAGAAATCGGCGGATAGTTGCCACACTCTCCTTCTCAACACTGTCCTCAGGCGTGTATCCAGTCTTTCCAACTCAGTACGAAATTACTAATCGACTATAGAGCACCAATGTCTTTCCTTGACTCAACAGGCTCCGGAGAAATCATCAACAGATTCAGCCAAGATCTACAGCTCATCGATACTGAGCTCCCACTTGATTTACTAGGAACAGTGACACAGGTCATGATTGTGATTGGCATGTTTGGCATCATCATATACGGGTCTCCATGGTCGGGTATCGCTATCCCTATTGTCCTGGTAGCAGTCTACTTCATTCAGCGCATATATCTCCCTACATCCCGTCAGCTGCGAAGACTCGAAATCGCTGCCAAAGGACCTCTCTTCTCCCACTTCCTGGAAACTCTTAATGGTCTTGCCACCATACGAGCTCTACAGTGGACGTCAGCATATGCGCGGAAGAATCTCGAGGCAATCAAGGTCAGCCAAAAGCCTTTCTATCTGCTGTTCTCGGCACAGAACTGGCTTAATCTTGTTCTGGACTTGATTACAGCCGGTCTAGCAGTTACTATCATTTGCGTAGGAGTAGCAACTCGGTCTGCTGCCAACTCAACTCTTGGCTTGTCACTCTTCAGTGCGTCTAATGTCGGATTGTCGGTGAAGCAACTTATGTCTCACTGGACTCAACTCGAGACTAGCATGGCTGCTATCGAACGCGTGCGGGCCTTCACCGAGGAAACCCCGACAGAAGAGACCATGATCTCGGATTTCGAAAGGAAAGACGATTTGAAGAAGTGGCATGGAAGTGGGAGCATTGCCTTTTCCAACATATCTGCCAGATATGGGTGAGTTTATCATTCTTTCTTGCCAGCTTTTACGATGGTTCCCGATCTTAACTTTATTCCAGACCATCTCTGCCGTTAGTTCTACGTGGCGTGTCGCTGAAAATCCAGCCGGGGCAGAAGTACGCGATATGTGGTAGAACAGGAAGGTGAGTGATTTACCACACCTCATAGAATCAATCTGATCAGGTTCTTACGGCTTCAGTGGCAAGAGCACCTTACTAGCAACTCTGCTACGTCTTGTCAACCTGGAAAGCGGATCTATCTTAGTAGACGATACCGACATCCACAGCATGAGTGCTGACCAAGTTCGAAACCGTTTCATCACTCTCCCCCAGGAACCTGTCCTCATTAGCGGAAGCGTGCGTCACAACATGAAACTGTACGAGTCCGACTCTACAGACGAGGACATCATCTCAGTACTGGATGACTTTGGTCTATGGCAAGCAGTCCTCTCCAAGGGTGGCCTCGATGCACCTCTGACGACCGAGCTTTTGTCCCACGGGCAGAGGCAACTATTTTGCTTCGCGAGATCTACGTTGCAGAAGGGAAACATTGTTATCTTGGACGAGGCTTCTAGCCAGTTTGATCTTGCTACGGAAGAAATGATGGAGGCCACTATCCGTGACAAGTTCAAGGATCATACTGTTTTGTGTATCGCACATAAACTTGCGAATATCCTTGACTTTGACGCGGTGGTTGTTATGGAAGCTGGAAAGGTTGTAGAGAGTGGCAATCCTCGGTCTTTACTTGAAGTTGATACTTCGCTGTTCTCTAGGCTAATGAGGAATGGACTGGATCATGAGTGATGAGTAGTACAACTGTATTTTTTGCTCTCTCATTGGCGATATATGACGAGTTATCATCATCAAAGCCGTGTCAATTCGACCCCGCCACTTGTCCTTATCTTGTATCGCTGACGATGGCAGTGTCAAATTCATCAAGCCAAAGCTTTAATCTCCCGTGTATGTCATTCCGCTCCTTCTCATACTTTTCATACGTAGCGACAAGGTTATTGATATATTGTAACGCCCTGTCCAAAACGACAGCCTTTGTTGGCACTTTATCTGCCTCTCCTGTTTCTCGTTCCGCTAGTTGCTTACCATTTTCTGATGCAGAATAGGTATTAGATGGAGGGACTAAATCATTGAGCTGCTTGATCTTCCCATTAATCACAGATCGATATTTCTTCTCCACCGCCGCATGGGGTCTTTGTTCTGGAGGATGTTGTTGCGATACCTTTTGTCGCTTTGGTTGCTCATTGTGCTCTTCTTGTGCGTGTCGTTGGGTTGGTGTCTTGATTGATCTTCTTCTGCTTCGTGGGGTAGAGCGGATAGATTGTGGTGTGACAGGAGGGCCTTGGTTGAGCAAGGGTCCAAATAATTGGGGGTCCAATATGCCGTCTCGCCCAATCTTCTCGTCATCATCGTCATCTTCGTCATCCTCATCCTCATAGTTGTAGTCATCTTGTACGCTTGGCATCAGCACATTGACCTACAGTAGCGACGTGTCTTCCTATGAAAGAAATAACTCACCACTTGGGTGAACATGTTGAGTACTAGCGGCGAAAGCAGGTTCGGGATTTGCTGATCGCATCAGCACAAGATTGAATCGAGGATATTTGGAAGGACACTGACCTAAAATACTGCTGTTGTCATGTAACTCCATCAGGCGTGCAACTCGCATCAAGCGTCTGAACAGCTCGAAGTCCTCTCGCGAAGCTTCGAGCTCTTGAGGTAAGGCGCCTGTCGAAGAGGTCATGACTCTTACGGTATCTGTTCTTTCCTTAGAAGTTCCTGGCTCCGAAGCTTTGCGGTTAAAAGTCTTTTAGGGCTGGTGTGATAAACACGAATGAGATAAGTGACAGACTGATTTCTCATGAATCCTCAGGCAGAAAATACCATCTGAGCCAGGAAACTGGTGAATGCAAATCGATATTAGAGTGGAGTATATGCAGACGGCAGGGAGGATAAGTTTTTCCTGTCGGACAATCGGACAATCGAATCTCGCATTCTAGCTCACAGGGGATTACAAGATAGTGGATACCTACTCCGTAGATATATGTAGAATTCTCCGCTGAAGATGATGACAATGACGTGATATCTGTGGATACCAGATTTACGGAACTGTATTGCAGTCCGTATCCCGTAGGTACTCTTAGCCTGGTCAGCTTTGTGCCTTGATCAATGGATCAGGAAATTAGGTTTTGTCCTTTGTCTTTTAGGAAGGACACACTCACGTAGGATTTTCGTGCAGGTAGATCCACTATTGGCGATCCTTCTGCGGGAGGCTATGCGGGAGCTAGACTATAGCAGCAAGGGGAGCCCCCCAGCCCCTAGGTACTGCTGGTGGCACCACATTACTTCCCTGTTTTGTTCGACACGGTTCGCCAATGAATGTCATTAGCCTGTTTATGATTCGTAGCTTCCAATTGGTAACATCTTACGAAGTTCCAAAACCAGATTGGCCAAGGTCTGGACCGTAAGCCCCTGTCACTCGGAGGAATACATAAGCTGACTGATATTTTAGTACCGTGTAGCATTGAGATGCCGGATGTTCGGCAATTGAATATCCTCATCTACAATCGCAAAATACCTGACACCAAACATGGCACAAGTCATCTTTGTGTAACCGCAATCCACTACCAAGGCGAATAAGCTTATCATAGCCATCCAATAGTAGCATCATTGCGCGACCAATAAATACGCCATATCTCACCTGAGAAACCAGTAGATGGAAGCCAATGTAAGATTATCTCCTCTCATCAGGAGAATTTGACGTAGTGGTGTATTAATAAATAGACACGGAGGTTCTCTTTCGAGTGTTTCCAGGCGATGTAACAAATACGGCAAAGCGGCGCAGCACCCATCTCCTGCTTAGTGGAAGGAGTATCTCTTACCTGAAGGAATTGAATCGATGTAATAATTGCTTTGCCACAGTCACCCGGGACTGCTACGCGGTGTAACACAAAGCGTATGTATATAATGATTGACAGGACAGATATTCTATTGCAACGTGAAAAAGCAACCCAAAGGCTCAAGTGAAAATGTGCATTGACGATGGTGACCTGGGTACATCGGCTACCGACCCGACATCGTGCAAATGCGTTTTTCCAAGCGCCACAGACATTGCCGATGCTGACCTATCCACACTGGACGGATTCAACTTCGGCGATCTGCCCAACCAATCGATTCTACCATCGATATCGGACACTACATTTGATCAAAGTCTGCTACAATTGCTTGGGGACTATTATCCCAGCCCTATAGGGCTCCCGACCCCACAATGGCCGATGCAAAACGATGCATCAACACCATTACTTCGTAAGGACCATTGAGAACCTACTGCCGCATGACATTCATTACTGACTCGCACCACTGCCACAGCTTCAGCTTCTTTTGAGCCAACGAGCCAGCAATCCGCCATTTCTCCAACAGAAGGCAAAAAGCCAAAAAAGCGTCGCCTAGACGAATCAGATGAAAACAATGTAGCGTTGGCCAATCATCTTTCTTGTCAGGAATTGAAGCTAACGGATCCCTCCGCAGGTCAATGAAAAGAACAAGCCGGGAAGTAGTCAGCGCCCTCACTACGCCGTTGAAAGTAGGTATAGGTCAACACTAAATGAAAAGTACGCGGCTCTCACACGCGCACTATCAAGCGAAGCTGTGCAGAGGATTTGTAAAACTTGGGACGGATCAGAAAGCAAATGTGCAACCTCTGAAAATAGGGACCAGCAGGGTGCAAACGCCAACAGACAGCAGAAAACGGCAACACTTTCCGAAACAATTTATACTATCGATATACTCAATAAATGTTGTGTAAGGGAGGAGCAGGGTCTACTTGAACTAAGGCGTAGACTTGAAGAGACAAAGGTACACATACAGCAGATGTTAGACGTGAAATCGTCTGTTAGCGAGGAAAATAACAAATGAAAGTAACTTATTCTATTTTAAATTGTATTTTAAGAAGCCTTTTCTTTCAATATGTTGCGCCCATTCTCTGTTTTTGAATTACACTTTACGTATGTAACTGTAAGTAGTGGTATTGCATACTGATCCTTACAGGCCATCAGGGCCCTGAATACCAAAGTGGGTGTTGTTTATTCAGTGGAGCAATACTTGTCCCCCACCACCCTACATTATAACACGTTTGTAGATGCAAGTTCAAGCCTCCATAAGAAGATAAACATAGCCTACTAAAAGAGACACATTTACTACAAATTTACTTAAATGCCTCCAGTTAATGCTTAACTAAGATATTACAAGTTTAGTTTGCTACTGGATAAGTGGAAGTAAACTCTCGCCACGTCTTATTTTAGGCGTTGTTCACTTTTAGGTATGTTAACTTTTCAGAACGATTTCGATTTAAAGGATAACATCTGATTCAAAATAATTACACATGTCGTAGATAAATGTACTCCTAAGCCTTTAACCAGAGCGCCTCCCAATAAAGTCTTTTAGCATCTAGAACAAATTATCCTGTGCAATTTATACACCACATAACCGTCTAGAATTCGCCTCTAATCGAATCATTAGGCGATGTCAAGATCCTTTCAACAGCAAGACCCATCTCCTCATGAAGCCATCGTGCTGTTTCCTCCGGAATCCTATCTATGGCATAAGCCAAGCTGAACTCGAGTTTGTTGTCATAATCAAGGTACGAAATTCGTGCTTCGCTAAATGTCCACTGCTGCTCCTCCTGCTTCGGCTGACTGATGGTATAGTCGGTACCTCCAATGTCGAGATGGCTTGCTATGCGCCTCGGCACATGATTGATCCATGACGAAGCCACGGTGTGCGCAGGCCAATCGGTACACTGCTTGACGATGCTACTGAAGCCATATGTCTCATAGGGAATGCTGTTCAATTGCTGTGTCTGTACTGCCTGTACTAGGTCTGAGTACGTTGACGTCGGATCGAGCCGTACCCGGACGGGCATGGGAGTCGAGCAGCAACCAATTGCATCTGAAACAGAAGAGTCGACGCCAGCACGTCCTGAAACAAGGTCCGCAAAGACAACATCGGGTGTCTTCGCATATTGGGAGAGCACAAGTGCCCACGATGCCTTGACTAGAGTAGCGCATGTTATACCCTCTGGAAGATTACCTCCAAGATTTATCACCTTGGGACCCATCACACCAGCTCTGAAGACATATTCATCCTTTTGCGGCGATGCCTTCGAGACGCTGGTCATCTTAGAACCTTTGAGAAGATTGGACCAATAAGCCGTTGCCTCTGACGTTTGGTTTCTCTCCACCTGAGCCATGTATCGCGAGAATGAGGACACCCTGCTGGTCTGGCCTGTGAGATAGAGATCCCGAAGGCTTGACCAGATTTTCCCAATGATCATACCGTCCCACACCGCGTGAGAAAGACGCACGATGATACGATGCTGCGTCTCGGTGGCGCAGATGGCGATGCTTGCAAGTGGTCTGCCATGCTCAAGAGGATTGAATCCATCACGTAGCATATACTCCTCTGTCCATTCATCGATTGAAGAGTCAATGCGATACCTGTGGACTTCGGGGACGGAGGTTGAAGGCACCACTCGCTTCCATGTTCCATTTTCGATGACGAATCCAGTGTGAAACGGTTCAACAGTGGCAATAAGCTTCCTGCAGGCGTCGAGCATTCTGTTTCCATCGAGCGACCTAGCGGCATCTAGCGCAAAATAGGTCATGCCGACGTCTGGACGAGCGACATGGTAGTTCAAGGCCCATTCTTGGATATCCGTGACGGCTGATGACTCATCTGAGACTTTACCCATAGCCTGAAGCGAGCTCCCCACGCACAGGGCAAGGGTAGCGATGGTTTGCTTCTGGAGCAAGTCTCTGACAGAGATAAATATCCCACGCTGTCGACAGGCGGCAACGACGCGAATGGCTGCCACAGAGTCGCCACCAAGTTGGAAAAAGCGGTCATCAACACTTATTCTGTCTGGGTCGAAACCAAGGATCTCGGCAAAGGCCGCGCGGAGCGTCTCTTCGGTTGTAGATAAGGGTCCGTCAGATTGTTTTGTAGTCTGACTGAAGGCTCTCAGCCTTTCGAGACTCAGTGTCTCGAGAAGTCCCTTGGTAGCACGTCGGTCCAGCTTGCCAGATGCATTGACAGGCAGGCTTCCCACCATGGGGACGAAGTATCTGGGAACCATATAAGGAGCAAGATTCTGCAGAAGACCGTCACGTATACCTTCCAGCTTAGCAGTGAGTTCTTGATTGGGCTGATGGAAAGGCGAACGCAAGTTAGCATCGTTGTCAACTCGGCCGTCATTCTCGAAATTGTCCCGGAACTGAACCGCTGCCACCAGTACAGGATCGCTAGACTTTGGTGCCTCAGCTGGCATAATCAAACCAACATAGGCATGCGACACTTCTGCGTCATTCTGGACAAGGTGGCTCTCTATCTCGCCCGGCTCGACTCGCTGCCCATGAATTTTGATCTGAGCATTCAGGCGGCCCAAGTAGAGCAGGGAGCCGTCATGATTCTGTTGCACCAGATCGCCGGTACGGTACATGCGATGTGTGCCACTTGAAAACCGGGAGAATCGTTTCAAATAGTCTGGGTTCTCGATAAAAGTCGAAATGGTCAAGCTGGCATCGTTGAGATAGCCCCGTGCAAGTAGAGGCCCCTCAACCAAAAGCTCACCCGGAGCTCCAACGGGTACAAGCCTGTTGTAATCTGTCGGATCAACTACCCAAACCGCACAATCAGCAATAGGTAAGCCTATGTTGGATGCATCTCGTCCATCATGGAGACGGCTGATGACCGACTCAACAGAACATTCGCTTTGTCCATATGAGTTGAAGATCTTGGCGTGCTTTACCCAGCGATCCACCACGGCAGGCCTAACTGCTTCACCACCAAGGACCACAGTCTCAATGCTGGGAACTTGGTTTGGATCGAGCATAGACGCGGACGTAGATGTGAGGTTGACAAAGTTGATATCCATGCGGCGGATGGCAGATGAGAGCGCGCTCATATCAAGCCGCTCATCCTCCGAGGGAATGCATGTACACCCGCCAAAGATAAGAGTTGTGAACATGTCCTCAATAGCAACTCCAAACGTGTGCGAGGCAAATTGGAGAGCACGCGTGTTGAGTCCATTGCCATAGACCTTGCCGTGAGCGAGTATACCTGTGCAAAGTGCCTTATGCTCGAGGACGACGCCCTTTGGTAGACCAGTGCTTCCAGAGGTATAGATGATCCAGGCAGCGTTACTTGGTGCTACACCGGTATCGGGAAGTGCTTGCTGGGCAGGAAGTTCCTCAATGAATGGTTTGTCAACGACGATTGTATTTGGTGCATGGTTCAGCCGCTGAGACTGAAACTTGTCGGCCAAGACAACGCGGATATCGGCGTCCATGATGGTGTTTTCGATTCTGTTCAACGGGTATTGAGAGCTGAGACCAACAACAACGCCACCCGCTTGGAGAATAGCCAAAGCGGACACAACGGCCCAGAGAGACTTCTCCATGCAGATGCCCACGGCTACCTCTGGACCAACGCCGAGGCTGGTTAGATGATGGGCCAATTGACAGGAATATCTACCCAACTCGGCATAGGATAGATCGCCATCCCAAGACGTGACCGCTTGAGCATCTGGTTGAGCTTGAATCATTGTCTGAACCAGGTTATGGATACAGGATTGAGAAGCTGTAGCGTTGAGGACTGGCTTGTTCCATTCTCCAACCCTCTGCACATCATTAGGGTTAAACAGGTCAAGATCCCCAATAAGAGTATCTTGGTAAAGGTTCAGTTGCTGCAGGCTGTGCTCAAATTGCGAGAGGAGAGCATCCACCATCATTGCAGGGAGCAGTCGACTGTCGTAGCGCATATCCACTGTGACTGCACCGTCAGCCTCAACAGTACACTCGACCGAGAGTGCATCGACTCCAAAACCCGACTTATCAAGAGGAAGTTCCTCCAAGCCGATTTTCAATAACGGATCCTTATCCTTATCATCTAGAGTCGGTTGGACCATGAAGACATGTCCGGGATCAAAGTCGCATCCAAGCTCAGGAACAGCAGCGCGGATGTGCTGTAGACCTGTATGCAAGAATGGCTTCAACTCTTCGTTCTGCAATCTCATAGCATTCAATAAATTTGAAACAGTCATTTCACGGTCGTCTAGCCGTGTTCTGAGTGGCACAGTGGTGAGCGTTGGTGTCATGATGTTACCGATGTCAGTGACGGGAACATCGCGGCCTGAAAGTGCCACGGTTGAGGTGGCCTCGGTACTTCCTGTGTAAGCGGCGACTACCATGGCCCATGCAGCGCGGAGGAGAACGGCGATCGGTGCTTCGTTTAATCTACTGCATTTCATCCTGCGTTGAGAGAATGCATCTGCCTGTGCACGGAACGAAGGGTGCGGCAGTGGAGGGAAGCGGGTTCGTGGAGCATCGTGCAATTGATCCTTCCAGTATGCGACAGCTTCCTGGTCATCCTTCTGTTGCAGGTACTTGATGAATCGAGTCGGAGGAGGGCATTGCTGGGAAGGCTGGTCTACGTCTTGATAAGACTGCGCCAACATGCTCAAAATCAAAGCCATCTGGTAACCATCATATCCGCTATGATGTTGTGTCCAAACGAAATAGACACTGTCCGGTGACTCCTTGATCAGCGCCAGGCGATGAAGCGGTGTGCCATATGTAAAGAGGCGGGGTTTGTCCTCTGCCAAGTAGGTGCGAAGATTTGTTGATTGGTACCAATCAAGTTCGCTCCGAACAACAACTTGTACTGATCCCACCCGCGCAGACTGGTACACTATACGCGTTCGTAAAATGGACAGACGCTGCATCAAAATCGACCAAGATTTCTTGAATCTGGTAAGGTCGACACCTCGCATGCGAAAGACATTCTGTGCAACAAATGCCCCGGGTTGCTGTGTCGTCACTGCCATCAGGGCTTCTTGGAAAGGTGTTGCAGGATACACATCTTCAATATCCGGAACCACCACACCACACGTAACAGCAACCTTCGATAGCCATGCTTGCTTGTCATATTCTTCCAACTCATCATAACCACTCCAGAGCTCAAATGATGCTGGGTCCAGATCTGCATCATGGGCAGAGTTGTAGCTCTCAGCAGCCTGTGCCAGATCGGACAGACGGGGATTTTGAAGAATGTCTGCTACACCAATTCTGAGATTGACTCTACGAGCTGCTGCAACGAGACGCATGGCGACGACTGAGTCACCTCCAAGTTGGATAAAGTCATCTTGAGCATTGATGTTTGACGAGCAGCCAAGGACCTCAACCCACAAAGAGCGCAAGGTCTCCTCCATTGGCGACAATGGAAGGCTACCTGAATTATCAGATGTTCTTTCGAAGACTCCGAGTTGGTCGTGTCCTACCCTTTCGAGAATGGCCCGGGTAGCCTTTTTGTCCAACTTACTCGAGGCGTTGAGCGGTAGACTGGCCATGGGAACAAAATGAGGAATCATGTATCTCGGAAGGGCCAGCAGCAGCTTTGCTCTCAGGTCTCTGATCATAGCACAAAGAGCGTCAGTTGGACGGCGTACTCCCGACAAGTCTGCCTCTTCAGCCTCTTGGCCGCAACCAAAGTCACCGACATCAATAGCCGCGACAAGTAATGGGTTATTGGGTGCATCAATAGGTCGTATTAGATCAACGCAAGCAATTCGAATTGCTGGTTGAAGACGAACGATGTTACTCTCTATCTCACCAGGTTCAACTCTTTGACCGCGGATCTTGATCTGAGTATCGATTCGGCCAAGATGGACAAGCGAACCATTAATGTTCTGTTGCACGACATCACCTGTCCTGTACATACGACGTGATGGTGACAGGCCGAGCTTCGAGACAAATTGAGGATCGTGCACAAATGCCTTGGATGTCTTGTCAGGGTCGTTGAGGTAACCTCGTCCAAGGTGTGGGCCTTCCACAAGAAGCTCTCCCGGCGTACCTATGGGTACTAGACGGTTGTGGTCGGTTGGCACCGTGACCCAGAAGTTAACGCCGAGTGCATGTCCGATCGTGTAAGCATCTTGAGGTTGCTTCATGGGTGCTGAGCAACTGACGTCGACGGAACATTCTGCGGGTCCGTACGTGTTGATGATCTTGGCATGGCCGAGCCATTGCTCAACGACAGCAGGGCTGACGGTTTCTCCCCCAAGTAGTCTAGTGAAGGAGGTACTGGTTAGTGATACGCGGGCAATTCGCGGAGAATATCTTCAAGACTTACAGAGTTTCTAGCATAGGAACATCGGTCGGTTCGATGAGTGACGCTACAGTTGACGTAGTATTGAGAAGGTTAGCATTGAGCTCACGAATTGCATCAGTGAGTTCGTTCAGTCGTTGGTCCTCGGACGGGACGCAAACACAACCTCCAAAAGTCAAGACCGACAAGATATCTTCGATGGCGTTGTCGAAAGTAAAGGCTGAGAATTGCAGGGCTCTGGTATTGGTCGTGAACCCTACCCGAGGACCATGTGCTTGGAAGCTGCTGCAAAGTGACTTGTGTTCCAAGACAACTCCCTTGGGTATTCCAGTGCTACCAGAAGTGTATACGACCCAAGCTGCATTGGTAGGCAGTAAGGAGTCACAGAGCGTTCCAGGTACCGGCGGTGACGGAACCTCATTCATAAAGATCTCATCCACAACGACTGGTCCCTTCGCCATGTCAAGCTCCCGGAGCCGAGTTAGCTGAGACCTATCAATTAGTATAGTGCACAGACCAGCGTCCTTGGCTATGAGGGAGACTCTTGTAAGTGGCTGCTGGATTCCCAGAGGTACAACAGCGCCACCCGCTGTCAGAATAGCTAGGATTGACACGATTGCCCAACGTGACTTGTCCATACACAATCCGACAGTTACCTCAGGACCAACACCGAATTCCTCAATAAGATGTTGAGCAAGACGCCGAGACGATGACCACAGCTCCTCGTAAGAGAATTCACCATCCCAGGCACAAACTGCTTGAGATTTGGGGCTCTTGTCGACTGACTGTTGTACGAGGTCGTGAATGCAGGCCATGTTAACAGGTGGTGTGTTCTCGTTCCATCCACGAATGGCACAAACATCATCCGAAGTCAAGTCGTCAACATCAGACATGAAGCCATCAAGTTGGTATTTGTTCAACTCCCAAATGTGATGCTCAAATTGCGCCAAAAGGCCTTCTGTCTTAGCCTGCGAAAGAACATCGTCGTCAAAGCGAATGTCGATGTCAACAGAGTCAGCGCCGACGGTACAGTCCACAGCAAGCGGATAGCCTCCAAAGTCGGCAGCTTCCTGCGTGTCTGCTTCGAGTTTCAGGCCAATTGTCTCTAGGCCCAAGCTCTCCTCCTTAGTCGGTGCAGGCTGGATGATGAACAGATGGCCAGCATCGAAATCGAAGTCAGCTGAAGGAAGAGCATTCCTAATTGCGCGGAGACCGGCATGGGCATAAGGCGCCATATCTTTAGCTTGCTGGTCAACGGCGGCAAGGAATTGACTGACGGATTGTTTCTTGTCGATCTTGATGCGAACTGGCACGGTAGTGATTGTAGGTCCAACAATCCTGTCAACGTCAAGACCTGAGACATCGCGACCACTCAGAGAAATATTGACAATGGCCTCGTCGGATCCAGTGTACGCTGCTACCGTCATGCCCCAAGCTGCTCGTAGCAAGACACCCAGCGGCGTTGTTTTGTTCAAGCCTCGTAGCTGTCTTCGTACAAGACCAAGAGCTTGAGATTGATGTGTAGGTGATGGCAATGTAGGGAAACGAATAAACTGTGCGTCTTCCAGTTGGCCTCTCCAGTACGAAGCTGTGTCTTCGGCATTCATCTGCAGCAGATACTTGACAAATCGCGACATAGGAACTTCGTTGAAGTTGAGCGTTTGCGTCTTATAGACATCAACGAGCATACCCAGGACACGAGTCAGTGACCAGCCATCGTAGGCTGCATGGTGTCCAGTCCAGACTAGATATCTTCCCGACTTGTCTTGTACAATAGCCTGTCGATGAAGGGGACTTCCGTAAGTGAACGGACGTGAGCGGTCCTGCGTCAGGTATACGTCTAAGTCATCTGCAAAGGCCCACGGCGCTGACTTCTTAGTAACGACCTGAAGAGAGCCTTGTGCTGTATACACGATTCGTGTACGAAGAATAGACAGCTTTTCGACCAGTAGGCTCCATGTCTGCTGTAGTCGCGAGATATCAACGTTGTCTTGCATACGAAAGGTTTGCTGCGCAACATATGCAGTCGATTGCTGTGAAGTGATAGCCATGAGGCCTTCTTGCATCGGTGTCGCGGGATATAAGTCGACAATGTCTTCAGGCCCATCAAGCCCTTCGCATTGTCCATCCAGATGAGAAAGGAATTCCCTCTTCTGCTGCACGTCAAGGTCGGCAAATGCGCTGCAAAGTTGGAAAGGCGCTGGATCATCTTCCACACTTATCTTCTGCTGGCTTGAGACTTGAGCCATGTCGACGAGACGCGGATTCTGTAAGATCTGTTTGACTCCCAGTTGCATCGGGATAGGTGCTCTTCGCGCTGCTGCAACAAGTCTCATAGCCGCGATAGAATCTCCACCGTGCTTGAAGAAATCTTCATGCTTGCTCTGGATCTTATCTGCGCCGACATGCAAGACTTCTGCCCATAGTAATCGGAGCTGTTGCTCGGCGTCTGAAAGCACTAAGTCCTTGACTTCAGTGTTAAGTTCGTCCGTGGAGAATAGTCGAAGCTGATCGCGGGTGAGGCCTTCGAGAATGGTCTTGGTCGCTCGTCGATCCAGCTTGGCGGAAGCGCTGACGGGGAGCTTCATGGGTATGAAGTGAGAGGGAATCATGTAGAGTGGCAGATGCGCGACAAGGTCCGATCGAAGTTTGTGAAACACAGAAGTTAGATACTTGGAGGGTTTATAGATAGCCTCGGGTAGGTTTGTCGGGTTGGTATCGTCATGTGCATTGATTTGAGGGTCGTCAAGGAACTCAACTGCTACCAGCAGCATCGAATCTGCAAAGCCACGGAGATGAACAAGGTCCACACAAGCATCATGAATCTCCGGCTGGAGACGCACGATATGGCTCTCAATCTCTCCGGTCTCAACACGTTGACCGCGGATCTTGATCTGAGTATCGATACGTCCAAGACACTCGTATAACCCGGTGTTTCTGTCCTGTACAACCAAGTCACCAGTACGATACATGCGTCGTCCGCTCGAGAGGCCAAGCGAGGAGATAAATGCTGGGTCCCAGATAAAGGATCTTCTCGTCTTGACATTATCGTGTAGATACTCACGAGCAAGCATAGGCCCTTCGATGAGCAATTCTCCAGGTGTTCCCACCGGCGTAAGGGTATTGTGATCCATGGGATTCGTCACCCATAGTCGATTGGACACATTACTACCGATGATTGGTGCGTCTTGGGCTCGTGTGACGGGACCGTTGATGACAGAGTAAATGGAGCATTCTGCAGGTCCATACCCGTTAAACACCCTAACACGTCCTATCCAGGGCTCGACGGCAGCAGGCTTAATGGCTTCACCGACGAATATGATAGTATCAAGAGACTCCGGCACAGTTTTCGGGTCTAGGAGTTGAGTGACGGTTGGCGTCAGTGTCGCCAATGTCACTTTGAAGTCTCGCATGGCAGCAGCCAGACCATCTGTCCTGTCATATTCCGATGGAAGGCAGACGCAGCCGCCGTATGCCAGGGTAGTGATGTTATCCTGGATACTTACGTCGAATGTAAATGCAGAGAACTGTAAAGTTCTTGTCCTGGGCCCAAAAGAGTATCGGGCTCCGTGAGCAATCATGCTTGAGCAGAAGGCTTGGTGTTCCAAGACGACACCTTTCGGAACGCCTGTACTTCCAGATGTGTAGATGACCCACACAGGGTTGTAGGGCTCCACATGGGGAAGACTTACTTCAAGGTTGGATGGCAGTGAGGACATTAAGTCTGAGTTGACGAGAACTGGGTGTTGGACCAAAGTTTGGAATCTCTTGACCTGCTCTTGGTCCACCATAACCACTGTCATAATAGCATCTGATACAACAGTCTTGATTCGCGAATCCGGGTACTCGACTCCAAGAGGCACCACTGCGCCGCCTGCCCTTAAGACAGCAACCATGGAGACGACTGCGTACTTAGACTTGTTCATGCACAGTCCAACATAGGTTTCGGGGCCAACGCCAAGATTCACCAGATAATGCGCGAGGCGTCGAGAAGCATCATCCAGTTGAGAGTAAGTAAGAGTACCATCCCTAGCACAAATAGCCATGGAGTCGGGGTACTTGGTCATTTGTTGCCCGATCATGCCGTGGACAGTGTCTTGGGTGGGACTAGGGGGAGTTGGGTTCCAGGCGAGAAGTTTCTTCTTGTCTTCGGGACTTATCAGATCAAGGGCCCCAACAGTAGAATGCCTCTTAGAAGGTTCTAAGTCCTCGTCTGGGATGTTGTAGACTGACAAGGTGCGAGCAACATGCTCCAGCTGAGACGCTAAAGCATGCGCTCGAGAGGAGGGAAGAAGAGTCTGATCGAACCTCATCTCAACTTCAACACCAGTCCCAGTAGCGTCGATCTTGCATTCCACAACTAAACCATAACCTTCGAAGTTGCCTCGATCAGTATCCAAAGGCTTGAGTCCAATGTCCTGAAGAGTCGCAACGTCTTCTCCGCCAGGCTGCACAAGGAAGAGATGACCCGGATCAAAGTCACGACCCAGTCCAGGTACCGCACGGCGAATATTAGCAAGGCCGAAATGCGAATACGGCACCATGTCTCTGCTTTGAAATTCGATCTTGGAGAGAAATTCCACAACAGCTGCCTTGCGATCCACATGTATTCTGCAAGGGACGGTGGTAATTGTTGGAGCAATCACATCCTCGATACCGACCACGGGAATATCGCGGCCGGATAGAATGACAGCAAGCATTGCCTCGTCGCTGGCTGTGTGACTGGCAAGTACCAAAGCCCACGCTGCTCGTAGAAGAATGGCAGCTGAAACTCGATTGCCATAGCCATTCTCCTGTTGAAAGCGATGCCTCAAAACTCCATCGGCAAAAGGCTGGTACGATGGGCTAGGAGTCTGGGGAAACTTCGTGAGTTGCGCATCTTGAAGTTCTTGTTTCCAATAAGATTCAGTCAAGGCCCTTCCCTCGTCCCTTGTGGTATTCTTCTCAAGGTGCCGAACAAAGCGAGGAATAGGAGTTACAGGAGCGCAAGTGTTTCCCTGATAAGTCTCGGCGAGCATCTTGAACGTCCTCGTAACAGTCTCACCATCGAATGCCGAATGATGAGCCGTCCAGATGAAGTACCTCGCCTCGTCGCTTTCCACGATAGCGAAACGGTGCAAAGGGGTTCCATATGCAAAGGAAGCTGCCAGATCGTCATCTGTGTATGCCACAAGATCAGATCCAAACTTCCATCGGGGTGCATCATTTGCAACGACCTGCATTGAACCAGAGTCCGAGTAGACGATGCGGGTTCTCAAAATGGCGAGTGAGCTTGCGACTTTAGCCCAAGCCTCTTGGAACTTTCGCAAGTCGATGGCAGATTGGAACTGATATACATGCTGAGCGACATATGTTTCCGATGACTGCGTTGTCATAGCCATCAGACTCTCCTGGAGCGGGGTAGTTGGATATACATCCTCGACATGGTCCACAGGTAAGTCGCACTGCTGGGCAATACTGGCCAGACGAGCTTCCCGGTCTTCGATTGTTGCTGAAAGGAACCCAGGCCAAAGCTCAAAGGGCAAAGGATCATCTTGAGCGGCTCTCTGGGCTATGTCATAGGAGCCATCTACAATCTTGGCCATAGCGGCTAGCCGTGGATGACGAACAATGTCAGATACCGAGAGGGAGATACTTCTCTTTCGCGCAATTGCTGCCATACGCATGGCCATGACTGAATCACCGCCTAGATGTACGAAGTGGTCGTTGCGACTGATACTAGACACGGGGCGATGGAGAACCTCGGCCCAGATCTCCTGTAGACTCTGTTCCGTCTTGGTTATTGCCCCGCCAGTCGTTTCGATTGGCCTGAACATCGTAAGTTCATTCTCCGTCACTCTCTCGAGTAGGGTATGCGTAGCTCGGCGATCCAGTTTACCAGAAGAATTAGTCGGAAGAGATACAAAGGGTACAACGTGACTCGGCACCATGTACGGAGGCAGTCTATCGGCAAGCTTGGAATTGAGATCCTGAAGTAAGGCTCTCAATCCGTCGGATGCATGACATAAAATGCCCCCTTCTGAGGAAGGTTCGTGCATATGAATCGCTGCCACGAGCATGGACTCATCCGAAGCACTGTAGACTGGTCTGATCAAATCCACGCACACCAAGGGCTTTCCTGGCAAAGATTCCGAAATATGGCTCTCGATCTCTCCTACTTCGACACGCTGACCTCGAATTTTGATCTGCGTATCGCGTCTACCAATGTACGTGAACGAGTCATCATGGTTCTGCTTAACTAAGTCGCCCGTGCGATAGAATCTGCGGTCAGATGTCAAACCTAACCTTTGAACAAAGCCCGGATTAGTGATAAAGCTTGCTGAGGTCTTTGCTGGATCATTCAAGTATTCTCGTGCGATCGCACCCTCGATCAATAGTTCACCAATAGCGCCGATGGGGACAAGACGGTTGATGTTCTGGGGATCGACTACCCAAAGGCGATTGGCAGCTGGAAACCCAATGTTTCTTGCATCGTCGCATCGTGTGATAGGACCATTTATCGTCGAGACGTGAGAACACTCTGAAGGTCCATACCCATTGAACCACTTCATTTGCGTTTCCTCCAGCCACGACTTAAGCAAAGATGGATTAAGAGCTTCACCCGTCAAGACAACTGTCTCAAGTGTAGGGAGATGCCTCACATCGAGTAACGACGCAACAGTGGGCGTAAGCGATGCAAAGTTGACTTGCATCTCATTGATAGCTTCCCCGAGAGCTTCAAGCCGTTGTGTCTCTGAGGGAATACAAATGCATCCCCCGACACTGAGGGTTGTGAAGATGTCTTTGACTGCCACGTCAAAGGTATGTGCAGAGAACTGCAAAGCACGCGTCCACGGGCCCATCCTGTAACGGGACGCCTGGATGGCCATAGGTGCGCACAGAGTCTTGTGCTCCAGAACAACACCTTTCGGTGTTCCCGTACTTCCTGAAGTATGGACGATCCAGGCCGCCCTATCGGGCGACACGCTGGGCAAAGTAACGTCTGTCGGAGGGGGTAGCTGATCCAAGTATCCAGTGTCTACCACGTGTATACTAGACAAGTGGTTCTCCAACCGTTTGGCGTGGATCGAATCAGCGAGAATTAAAGACAGGTCTGCATTTCGTGAGATGGTCTGGATGAAACTTGGAGGATGCTGATTTCCGAGGGGCACAACCACACATCCGGCTTTTAAGATGGCCAGCATAACAACCGGTGCCCAGCGAGACTTGTCCATGCAAACACCAACCCTGTCCTCAACTTGAAGGCCGAGACGCAAGAGGTCAGAAGCTAGTCGAGTAGCTGTATCAGACAGTCGATCATATATCAAATCGCCATCCCAAGCGTGAACTGCTGGGCTATCCGGCTGTCGCTCTACCACGGCCTGTACCAATTCATGAACACAGTTCGATGGAAAGACAAACGGCGTTTCGTTTCTAGCCATTATTCGTGCTTGGTCTTGCGCTGTCAGGCCCACAAAATCAGAGCAGGGCTTGGATGGGCTCTGAAGGACATAGTTCAGGCTGTCTTGGAAGAGTTGCAGCATGTTCATGGCGTCATCCTTGGACGTCAGTGATTCCCACACACTCAACCTCAGCCCGACTTTGTGTTTGTCAATGGTGATTGCTAGGGTGTAGTTGTACTGTAAAGTTTTCAGTCAGTCTAGATCTTCTCTCCGGCCTTCACTCAGTACTCACATCCGACGGAGCCTCCCAGAGCAACACCTCAAGTGCAAATCCTGCTTGTTTAATCTCCTCCTCAGGTATACCGCGTTGAAAGGACAGAAGGGAGTCACCCAGCTGGCGAACCGAGACGCCGCCCATCCCTTGGCTATCCGTCAAGTCCGCACCCTGGTATGGGAAACTTTCCAATAGGCCCTTTTGTACTCGTCCCAGAACTTCCGATACACTTATTTCATTGTCCAGGTCTAGATGACAAGGCAACGTATTGACAAAGTTACCAGCAGCTTCCTGTAACCCTTTGATACGCTTATGCCGGCCTGAGGCAGTGTAAGAGAAGCAAACGTCGCTTTCACCAGTGTATGATCGCAGAACTAGTGCCCACGCTGTCTGACAAGCATTGACCAATGTGGTATTAAACTGATCAGACAAGTTCAGGGCCAGCTCTGAAGAGATGAGCATTTCCTTGTTGACAGCATACATCCCGGTTGGGTTGGTCTTCAAACTGGGACTGCACAGAAAGCTACCCTTGGCGTTCTGTGTGTAGTCAGACCAATATGCGAGGGCCTCTGGTGATTTGTCGGGCTGTAGTGCCTGGAAATAATCTTCACACTGCATGTGTTGGCCTGCGGGAAGGGTGTCCGATAGTGCTCGGAAGAGGTCGCGGAAAAGAAGTTGAATAGACACAGCATCCACAAGGGCATGTGAGACCACGAGTCTCACAAATACCTGGCCGTTGGGCGCCTCGGCCAGGGTGAGGTGATGGGGGGACCGGTTCTCGGATTCTCCCAGTGACTGGTGTTCTTCGGCTTCGTCAAACGGAAGAATGCTGATCTGAGGCGTAAGGTCCTGCCATATAATCTGGTCAAGTCTTCCAGGGCGGCTCGTACTATCGACAAATGTAGTTCGGAGGGTCGCATGTCTTTTCACGACTGCCTTCCATGCAAGTTTGACGGTCTCAGTAGTCACCTCGATTCCAGGCTTGATAGAACATATCTTTACAGCGAGTTGCATCCGGTATGCCTCGGGGTTGCGACTCTGAACAGCGATAAAGTTTTCCTGCATGGGAGAACAGGGCCCGATGCCCTGAATACCATCGCTAAGTAGTTGTTGGTCAGATTCCATGTCGTCGCCATTCTGCAATTTCTCGACTCCATTGCTTTTCAACTGCGTGGCATAATGCAGCTGTGCAATTCCAGCAACTAACTCATCGAGCGATTGAGCTTGCAGAACGTGAGGAATGTCGACTCTAATACCAGCCTCGTGACAAGCGCCCATGAAATTCACAGCTGTAAGTGAATCTCCACCCAACGCTAGCCAGCTCTTGTGGCTCTTCTTCTGAATTTTGCGATCATCCAAGCCTAGCGATGTAGCTGCAAATCCTTGAATCTGTTGTTTAAGTAGTTCAATTCCGTCAAGATCGCTCCGTTGCTGGTGCTCCGTTACGGAGTGGATTGGTAAAACTTCCATGGTGGATAAATACGTTATGCAGTACGTCAAACGTGAAGGCTACACAAGTTGATGATAGCTTCAAATTGGAATAGTGGTATATGCAAAGTAGCAAAACAACATTTACTCATTACAGCATTAGAGAGTTACACAATCAGATAATAATATCAAATGGCATTAGTTA
The DNA here is from genome assembly GCA_004367475.1 of Fusarium camptoceras. Classification (NCBI taxonomy): domain Eukaryota; kingdom Fungi; phylum Ascomycota; class Sordariomycetes; order Hypocreales; family Nectriaceae; genus Fusarium; species Fusarium camptoceras. Next base: position 83,921 of record QGED01000128.1, on the reverse strand, counting down.
TCGCAAGCACCTGGGTGTTATTCTTTCATTGGTCGAAATGTAGGATTAAAGGATGGTGTGGGCCATTTGATTGGGCAAGTGAATTGAGGCTGGGAACGTGAGGCTGTGTCACGGATAGGGGATACCTTAAGATGGTACCACAGTGTTCGTGCATGGATGGTCTAACAAATTCTCAGTGGCGCCACTCTTTAACGTCTGCGAGCCTTTCTGTGTTGATCCACTCCTCTGAGTTTCTAATTTTAGCCATTTCGCTCTGGCTTATCTTATCGGCAGTCCTGCCGAGGTACTGCCGAGATTCGGTCAGCCTCCTGGTTTGTGCTTTGTGCCCCAGTCCACCCAGTTTTCAATCAACTATGAATGATGCGAATTGTTTCCAAACACATGAAAGACACGGTATGATAACAATTGCTACTAAGAATAGACCCAATAAGAAAATTAAGAATACTCACTGGACAATAACCTCAGGGATTCTTCAACAAGTATTGTAATAGTATACAGTGACTTATCTAGCAATATATTTATCACGCGCTCCCCTACCCTGAACCTTCGTACTATTGTAGCCTGCTTGCGTATGTAGGAACTGACGAAATTGAATTCGTCCTGTGGGTCAAAGCTACTAAAATGCGCTATGCCCAGTTAGCTTGGGTTAGATGGCCAAAAGAATCACGTGGTGTGTAGAAGCCAGAATTTAACTCTTCATGCAATAAGGGATGTAGCAAGCTTGCATTAAGTGTCCACAGGGCGGGCTCAATGAGGATCTTACATGTAATCTGTGATTACTTCTTGCAACATTTTAACACACTACCAAGGAGCCTTTTATTTGTAATTAGATAGACCGAGAAATCATGGAACTTGATAACACTGAAGTCTGGGCCTGTACTCCATTTACTTCAATAGACTTAATGGTCTAAGCCTTGACGTACTACATATAATCTACCTCAACCAATGGTCTAAGAGAAATTCACAGCCTTGTTCAATCCATGGCTCCCGCAATGTCAAAGAAGCATCGAAATTGTGTTCTCCAGGTATCAATGAGAGCATTCTAGGATGACCAGGTAGAGATTGATCTAACCTTCTGACGAACTCTGTTGAGCAGCTAAGAGGAACCTGTTGATAAAAATGAAATTAGTAAGAACCATTGACTAGTCATGTTGCTGATGCTCACCACTGAGTCTTGATCCCCATGCACCACCCAGATGGGTGGGCACACCCTTGTTCTCTCCATCTTGGCAGTGGGGTCAAGTCGCGCATCGGCTTTTCGATTCATCATCCGCGGTAATTTGCCCTGTTGGATAATGCAAGCAACGAGTCCCCACATCTCCAAGACATCCCCTTGCGTTCGAATCGTGCCTTTGGTGCGCTGCACATAGTTTCGAATTTCAGTCTCTGCCTGTCGTGGCGAAACTGGTAATGAGCCCAAAACACTTCTCGGCCGCGCCATCTTGAGCTCAGGGACGTCGCTGCAGAGCGGTCCGTAAAGCGAAAGAACAGCCTTGATCTGGGCATCTGGGCACTGAAGAGCCGAGATCAAAGCCATGACTCCTCCAGCGCTGTGTCCGGCACAGATGATGTGATCCATGTCTGGTTGCGCGGACCATGATTCTGATTCGGCCATGTTAGGCAGTTCAGTCATCATCCATGTCCAGAAGCTATCCACGTCATCCATAATGTCGGCACCTGTTGCTTCGGGTAAGAGACGATAGTCTGGAGCCAATATCAGTGCATCTTGCTCGCGGGCAAATTCGAGGAGCCAATCTGGCCACCATGGCTCGTAAAGTCGATCTCCAACGATGAAGCCTCCTCCATGCCAATAAACTAGTACTGGTCGCTTGAAGGGCCTTGTGGCTGAGCTACTGGAAGTAAAAACAGATGCATAGATGTCGTGATCGTTGATGGTGCTATAAACATGATCTGTTCTATCCCACCCGTCAAATTTGCTGTTTTGTGGTGATGCCATCCTGTCGTTGAATGTATCTGACATACCGCAACGCCAGCTTCAATTGAAGCGTAATAAGAGATATAGAGACAAGCGAAACGTGCAGGGGTGTGATTTATGAAAAAGCCAATGGAATCCGGCAAGCAGGTGTATGCAATAATTTAAGCGAATGTGGTGCCACTTGAATAGACAAAAATGAACTCGGGTGTTTTGAAATCAAAGAAAAGACATCAATTGAACATAACACTTTCACAAAATGTCTTGTCCATAACTTTCAAATTACTATCTAACTGATAGCCAAAGCTTTAAAGGAAATTGCCAGATGGTAGAGTATTATTTGCAATTAGTGAATCTCAATGTGAAATGTGTAGCGACTTGAGTAATATTGTACCTAAGAATATAGGGTAGCTAAATATCTTCAGGATTGAAGGATTACAGGAACAACAGGGCGTACAAGACCCACCAAACCGCATCCATAGAACTTGTTGCACAGCCGAGCGCTTGGAGAAAGTTGTCACCTGGCATTTGACCACTAAAGTTCTCAATTGATGACATGGAAGTCCCGTAGTACAAAGGATCGGTGAGGTGGTGCCATGCCCAGATTATGGCCCTTGTGACTGGTGAAGGCAGTGAGAGTAGAATACATCTGGGGACATTACAAGCTCTTCGTCGAATGCATTAGCTTATTATCCCATACACCAGCAAATCAATTTCTTCGTTACACAAGGATACCCATGTACAGTCTTTAACAAGCTCAATCAATTTGACCTATTTTCAGTCTGTGCATACTTCGATTCACCATGTCACCAAGTAAAGATCTAGAAGTCTCCAATGACCATGCAGATGGGGATGGATGTACAACAAATGGAGGATCTTCTAATGGAACAAACGGCCACTCGGACGCTACGTCCACCACAAGCGACGATTCGAGGTCTCAAGACGATGAGACAAACACAACTCACTCAGACGGAATAGAAGACCTAAACACTAATGGTCCCGAACTCTTCAAAAACATGCCTATCGCAATTTGCGGTATGGGAGTCAGACTACCCGGCGGAATCCGAAGCTCCTCTGACCTCTTCGACTTCCTCGCAAACAAAGGCGATGCTCGTAACGTGGTACCAGAAGATCGATACAATGTAGATGCCTTCTACGATCCTTCTGGAAAACCTGGCACCATCTCCACCAAGTACGGATACTACCTCGACCTCGACCTTGCTCAGTTCGACGCTTCCATGTTTGGCATCTCCAACGCCGAGCTCTCCACCATGGATCCTAGCCAACGCCTTCTTTTGGAGGTTACTCGGGAAGCCTTCGAAAGTGCTGGCGAGGCTGACTTTCGAGGAAGGAATATCGGCACGTTTGTTGGTGACTTTACTGAAGACTGGCAAGATTTACAAAACGTCGATCTTATGAACCACAAGCCGTATCTCATGATTGGAAAGTCCGACTTTGCCCTCTCCAATCGTATCGCCTTCGAGTACGACCTTTTAGGCCCTAGCGTCAGTCTCAAGACAGCCTGTTCGGCCACAGCCTCGGCGGTACACCAAGCCGTCTTGGCCATTCGCTCAGGATCGTGTCCGTCTGCTATAGTAGCGGGCGCAAACGTCATCCTAACGCCTCGAACCAGCATCTCTATGTCCATGTTGGGTCTTCTAGCACCTGACGGAAACTGCAAGACGTTTGACGCCAGCGCCAATGGCTTCGCGCGCGGAGAATCAGTTTGTGCGCTCTACATCAAGCGTCTTGACCACGCCATTCGCGATGGCAATCCTATCCGAGCCGTTATTCGTGCGTGCGATAGCAATGCCGATGGAGGTGATGGTTCTAGAACGTTTGGTACTCCTAACGCTGTCACACAGAGTGCTTTGATCCGTCAAGCATATGCGGCTGAGGGGTTGCCTCTTGACGATACAAAGGTCATTGAGCTGCACGGAACAGGAACACGTGTTGGTGATCCTTTGGAGACATCTGCCATTGCCGATTGCTTTGGAGGCGATGAGAAGGTCTACATCGGTTCCGTCAAGCCCAACCTTGGCCATGGTGAGGGTGCGTCTGCGTTGACGAGTATCATCAAGTCGGTCGTCGCTCTGGAGAACAAGACGATTCTGCCAAACATAAAATTCGAGAAGCCAAACCCCAAGAGCAAGTCAAATTCAAATACAAAGTAGCGCACCGATATTGACCTTTAATCTAGTCCCTTGGGATCGCAACCTCCACGTCCCATTGGAGCCCATTAAATGGCCCGAGACAACTCGTCAGCGTATCAGTATCAATTCATTTGGTCTTGGAGGGTCAAATGTTCATGTGAGTAAATGAACCGGTCGGCATGGTATCGCTAACACCATTCGTTGTAGATGGTTCTGGATTCAGCTGAATCAATGGGACTCCCCTCCCGACCTCAACGCCTCACGACCAAGGCTCAACCCGAACGCAAGTCATTACTGCTTCTGTCTGGAAACAGTGACTCCAGCATCACTGAGCTGGCTTCAAAGTATACCAAGTACTTGGAAGAGAACCCAGCGCACCTTGAGTCCATGGTATACACACTGGCTTCACGAAGGGAGCGTCTGAAGCTTTCAAGCTATTGCATCGTCGATGGTCTCACAATAGGAAAGCCTGTTATGCCTTCGAGTACAAAGGGTATCGACGGAGTCTCTTTTGTATTCACAGGACAAGGAGCACAGTGGGTTGGTATGGGCCGAGAGATGCTATTGAACAATGCCGAGTTCTCTGCTAGCATCGGCGACATGGACCAGGTGCTAATGTCCCTTGAGCATCCCCCCGAATGGACGCTTGAGGAGCTGATTCTTGCCGACCTGACGGACAAGAATCTGTTGACGCCTACGGAGCGATCTCAGCCTATATGTGCTGCTGTGCAGATTGCCTACGTCGACGCTCTTACAGCATGGAAGATCAAACCATCGGCCGTAGTGGGACATTCCAGCGGGGAAGTCGCTGCAGCATACGCTGCCGGGATTCTTACTAGACGCGAAGCCATTATTGCCGCCTACTATCGTGGTTACGCCTGCGCGCGCTGCAAGACACCTGGTGGTATGGCAGCAGTTGGCATGGGCCGTGACAAGGTTGAGCGTCTTCTTAAGCCTGGAGTCGTCATTGCTTGTGAGAATAGCAACGCTAGCGTGACCATCTCTGGCGATTTAGAGGCAGTTGGAGAGACGATGGATATCTTGAAGCAGGCGTATCCAGACCTGTTCATTCGTCAACTTCGTGTCCCCATCGCCTACCATTCTCACCACACGGCGGCGATTGGGGACCTCTACAAGTCTCTTGTTCAGCCTCATCTATCACCAAAACCTGCACAGGTACCCTTCTACTCGACAGTCTACGGGAACAAGATATCAGACAAAACAATCTTGAATGCTCAGTACTGGCAACTCAACATCGAAAACCCTGTATTGTTTCGCACCGCTGTATCACAAATGCTGAGTGACATGCCGAAGACTTCGCACATGGAAATTGGTCCTCACTCTGCATTGTCAGGCCCTCTTCGACACATCTACAAAGAAACGGGAAATACAGCACCCTACACCTCCCTTGCCGAGCGCGGTCAAGACGCTTGTCAAACCTTCCTCACGGCTATCGGAGACCTTTACTGCTTCGGCATCAATCCCCAGGTGCCAGTATCTGCAGATGCCACCACCCTGCCGAACCTCCCCACATACCCTTGGAACTACAAGAACCAGTTCTGGTCCGAAACGCGTATGATGGCAGGCTGGAGATTCCGCAAACACGCCAATCATGAGCTTCTCGGCCAGCGTATTCTCGAGAGTAGCGATATTGAACCTGCCTGGAGGAACATGATCAAGCTGAGCGACGTGCCGTGGCTGGGAGGCCACTGTGTTGAGAAAGACATTGTGTTCCCAGCTGCTGGATACATTGCAATTGCCGGTGCAGCAGTCTCTCAACTGACGGGGTCGACAGAGTATACTGTTCAGAATGTTAACATCGCGGCTGCTATGTTAGTAGATGATAGTAAGAGTATTGAGCTGGTGTCTACACTACGCAAGCACTCTTTGACGTCGTCTACCGAAAGTAAATGGTGGGAGTTCTCCATCTCGTCTGAGAACAAGGGGACATGGATCAAACACTGCTGGGGCTTGGTGACAGGTGAATGTGCGGTCGCAATCCCTTCCAAGCCTGAGGTCAAACCGCATGTACGAAAGGTCGATTCGAAGCGTTGGTACCAGACCTTGTCACGAACTGGCCTGAACTACAGCGATCGATTTGTCGGCATGTGCGAAATGACAGCTAGTCCAGTCGAGATGACGGCTTCGGTCAGCATTCCCGACAATCAGATCGATGGGGAAGACTATGCTCTTCATCCGTCCACGCTCGATATCGTCTTGCAATCTTGGTCAGTCGCCGCAACATGTGGAGAGTATAGGAAATTGGACACTATGTTCCTGCCCACATTCATCGAGCAGTTCTATGTTGGATCGGCTGGTAGTCGAAAGACACTTCGCACTCGTACCACAGCTCGAGAGTCGGCCACTTCGGCGTTGGGCGATTCGCTTGGTATAACGGACGATAACCAAGTTGCATTTATCTTGAACGGGTTTAGAGGTGCTCGAATGGATGGTTCAATGAAGGCGAGTACACCTGAGTCAAGGGCATGGTCGGTTCAATGGCATCCTGCCTTTGACTTTTCCCCTCCAGAAAACCTGATACGACCCTCTGGTGATATCACGAACAGTTGCGAGCTCGTGGAACAAGTCGGTCTCTTATGTGCAGCCGAAATCCACGAGAAAGCTGCATCCGTCACATCGATCGCCCAACCCTACTTCAAACACTACCTAGCTGGAGTAGCCAAACAACTCAACACTGCCAATCAAGGGGTATCAAAGACTCCCGACGCTGCTTCGCTCATCAAGCTCGACCGAGAAGCTAGACTGGAGAAGCTGATGCAGCTGTGCCAGCTCGCAAAGGGTGATACCATGGAGCATATCATCGAAGCACTGTGGAAGACAGCCTCCAACATCAAGGAAATCCTTCTCGGTGAAAAGTCCTTCCTGGACCTTATGCTCGCCGACGAAATCCTTCAAAAGGTCTACAACTCTTACAACTCGTGGTCTGATAACAGGGACTTCTTCCGAGTTTTGGGTCTTAACAAGCCACAACTTCGTATCTTGGAGATAGGCGCGGGCACAGGCAGTCTCACCGCTGTCGTGCTGGAGAATTTGCAATCTGACGATGGGGAGCGTTTGTATGGCGATTACACCATCACAGATGTTTCTGCCGGGTTTGTGAATCAGACCAAGGAGCGCTTTAGTTCCTACCAGAATCTGACGTATAGTGTGTGCGACATTTCACAGGATCCACTGGATCAAGGTTTCCAGGCTAGGTCTTATGATCTCATTCTGGCTTCAAATGTTTGTGGTGCTTCCGACAGCTTCCTCTGGACTTAGTGTGCTGATAATACGTACAGGTGTTGCATGCTACACCCGACCTCAACGCAACCTTGAACAATTGCCGAAAGCTTTTGAAGTCCGATGGACAGCTATACCTACAAGAAGTTTGCTCTGGTATGCATCCTTTCCTTTCTGGCGTAAGTCAATAAGTACTAACCTTGGCAATAATAGACCTGCGATATCCTGACCTTATCTTTGGCCTCTTTGAGGGCTGGTGGGTCGGTATTGAAGATGGTCGTGTCGAACGTCCCGTCATCAACGAAATGGAGTGGGATGCGAGACTCCGTCAGTGTGGCTTCCGGGGCGTTCGCTCGTCGGTTCGCGACAACAAGCATCCCGACTTCTTCACTGTTAGCAACATTGTGGCTCAAGCTCAGACTGTCAACGAGCCTCAACCTGACGAAACCGCTGCCAGGATCACCTTGGTCAAGCCCAAGCTATGTCTGGACCAGTTTGGACTTGATGTCAAGCGGTCACTTGAGGACAAAGGTTACACCATCGACGAATACGTTTGGGGATCTAAGCTTCCAGAGGAACAGGCCATTGTCTCACTCATGGATGTAGATGCCTCTCTTACTCCCCTTCTCGCCAACGTCGACGCAGACAATTTGGTCAGCTTCATCGACATGATTGGAGACGTTTCTGGACAACCTGTTATCTGGCTCTTACGATCCGCTCAGACCGAATGCTCTGATCCTCAACATGGCAAGATGCTCGGTATGGCACGATGCATTCGCAGTGAAATGGCAATCCACTTTGTCACACTTGAGCTGGACAAGCTTGATAATGAGGCAACGCAGGCCGTAGCTAGCGTTTTGAAGAACGTGCAGGAGACGCAGAACTACGTCACAGAGTATGATGACAGTATCGATCCAGACTCTGAGTATGTTTGGCGTAACGGTCAGATGCTCATCAGCCGAATTCATACTCTTTCTGTCAATGAGGCTTTGGAGAAAGCGGCCCCTCAACTGCAAGGCAAACATCTCACTCTGGGACAAGCGGGTATGCTCCAGTCCATGACTTGGACGGGTCACATGTTGCCGACGGTAGCAGTCGATGATGTTCAGGTCCGTATATCATACACAGGTCTGAACTTCCACGATATCGCTGAAGCTATGGGGATTATGGAACCTGAGGGCTGCTCAGACGCTGACGGTTACCATGGGCTTGGTTGCGAAGCTACCGCCGTTATCACAGCAGTAGGCGATAATGTCCAACATCTTTCTGTCGGCGACCGTGTCATCTTCATGGAGATGCCCACCGGTGCCTTTGCTACGGAGATGCAGCTGCCAGCACAACTGGTCGTCAAGGCACCCAAGAACGTCAACGACCAAGACGCGGCGGGTTTACTGATTCCATATGCTACAGTCTTATGGTGCCTTGTAGAAAAGGCTCACATGAAGCCAGGTCAAAAGCTGCTCATCCACAGCGCAGCCGGCGGCGTTGGAATCGCTGCCATTCATGTTGCCCGCTGGCTGGGAGTTGACTTCTTCTGCACGGTAGGCTCACCAGACAAGATCGAATGGCTCAACTCAGAGTTTGGTATCCCACGAGAACACATCTTCCACTCGCGTAACGATAGCTTTGTCGCCGACGTGCTACAAGCTACGGATGGTGTCGGTGTCGATGCTGTCCTCAACTCACTATCTGGCGAGCTGCTTCATGCATCTTGGAAGTGTGTCGCAACAGAAGGCTGTATGCTCGACCTCGGAAAAAAAGACTTTTTAGGCCGAGGTCAATTGGCCATGCGACCCTTTACTGATAACCGTGCGTTCTTCGGCATCGACCTTGCTGCCCTTGCTACTCATAGCAAGCAAAAGGTTAGACCGTTGATTGATCAGGTGGTCCAGCTTCTTGAGGATGAGAAGATCTTCCCCTTGGGCCCGACTACAGTTTTTGATGCCGAGAAGATCCATGATGCATTCCGATACATGCAAAAGGGTGTTCACAGAGGTCGCATTGCGATTAGAATGCCCCAAGACCCCGAGATGCTGCCTCTGGCTCCAATCAGTGCCAAGCTAGCTCTGGATCCTAATGCTGTCTATTTATTGGCAGGTGGTATGGGTGGTCTAGGTCGATCGACACTCTCATGGATGGTCAGTCAGGGTGCGCGACATCTTGTTGTACTGTCTCCCTCGGCAGGAAACAAGGTTGAGCACCACGAGTTTGTCGAGGAATTGCGCGAGCAAGGCTGCGAACTCCGATGCCATGCTGGTGATGTGAGCGACTACAAGACTGTGCGCAACGTGGTCGATACCATTCAACAAGCAGGACGCCCTATAAAAGGTGTACTGCAACTGGCAATGGTGCTCCGCGATACCGGCTTCATCAACCTGGACCACGACGGTTGGACTGCAGTTACTGATCCCAAGGTAAAGGGTACCTGGAACTTGCACAACCTGCTTCCAACTGACTTGGACTTCTTTGTTATGTTCGGTTCCACCAGTGGTACCCTGGGTGCGTATGGACAGTGCAACTACGCAGCCTCTAACTCTTTCCTGGATTCATTTACGCACTTCCGACACAGTCTAGGACTTCCTGCGGCTGTCTTGGATATTGCCGCAGTTGGCGATGTTGGCTATGTGGCATCTACCAAAGACGTGGCTGAACGTCTCGAGAGGACTATAACAAAGTTTATGAGCGAGGCCGAATTCTTGCAGGGTCTCCATCTAGTCATCGAACGCTCGGCAAAGAAATACGCGGTGCCTGTATCTTCGACTTCAACAGTCGCGTATCAAGACCCATCTCAAATTGTTCTATACAACGAGACAAGTCGTCCACTTTCCGATCCACAGAACACAGAATCCTGGCGTCGCGATCCACGTCTATCAGTCTTCCGCAATAACCAAGACGTGACGTTCAAAGGAACTGAGACAGCTGGTGAAGGACTTCGAAGTCTTATTGCATCACTTCCAAGCGAGCCGCAGAAGCTCGACGACCCTGAAACCGTGATGTTCTTGGCGGTGGAGATTGCAAAACGTATTTCGACGTTCCTTATGATGGATGAGGTTGAGATTGACACTTCGTCTTCGTTGTCAGCAATGGGTGCGGATTCCTTGGTGGCGATTGAGATTCGTAACTGGTGGAAGCAAGCTTTGGGCGTGGATATTACGGTTTTGGAGCTGTCGGATAAGACAAACACTATGGCGCATTTAGGAGCACTGGCTGTTGAGAGGTTGAAGGCTAGGTTTGCTCCCCAGTAGTTGTTTTTTAATTATTTATGGAAATGGAATTACATCTATGATTATTTCTTGCTACATATATGTGTGCATATACTCTCTCTATAGGGAAGGTTGAAGATTTCTCCTGCATACCACCAGTGGGAATTAGACGGTAAAGTATTATAACAAACGGTTCTACAGTCGTAAATTTAGACTTATAACATCTTGACATCGGAAAAGTAGAAACAAATAGCGCCTTTAGTTTATTTAAAAGACCAATGCATAACGGCTTTCGCTTTTACCAACATGCTATGCTCCGCCGATTAACAACTGACTTATCATTGATGCTGATTGCTTTGGAGACTGGTTTGTTCAACTTTCAGCAACAGTAAACAAGACGAAGTAGACTTCAAAGGTCAATGTATTCTAAATTCTCTTTGCAATCTATCTTAAAGTGTGGATTCACCTTTCCCTGAAGCTAAGCAAAGTAGACATATCTGGTATACAGTTGGTGTGCTCAAGAACATCTAGTGGGCGACTCGTCACACCACCAGTGTACTTGAAGTCATACTTGGTAAGGATCTGAATGAAAATAATCTTCATAGTATCTTGAACGAGGAAGCGACCAGGACATGCGTGAGGTCCACTTCCCCATGGCAACATGTCATCCTGCAGAGAGGCAAGATGGTTTTTTGTTGCATCGCCTTGCTCCCTCATCTTCTTCCACCGTTTAGGATCGAATTCGCCAGCGTTGGCATGGACAGCTGGATCTTTACCGAGAAGTCTGCTAGGGAGGAATATTGATGTACCGGCGGGTATGACAAGGCCGTCTTTGAAAGTGAAGTCCTCCAAAGCGATTCGTTGCATTGTGTCTGTTATAAGTAAGCTCATCAACATGACAGATTAGTTCTGAGGTCTACATACAATGCTGAGAAGTATGTAATCTTTGGCTTTCTTTAAAGAAGCTATCCATAATATGGAGTGCTCCCAGGGACTGACGGTTCCAAGTACCATGCTTGGCGTAGACCTGCGATATTTCGTCTCTCATCTCACCTATAGACTCGGGGCGGTCAATGAGATCAAAGAGAGCAGATAGAGAGGTTAGGACAATGCCATGAACAGAGGCAGCAAGAAGATAGGCCACATCCTGCATGATCTGCTCGACCGTGGTGGGTTCATTCTTGGCTCTATACGAGTCCACGAGCCACTGAAGTGCATCATTATACGTGTTATCTGCCTGACCCTGATCTCGACGCTCAGATTGAGCGATGCGAGCCTTCACCGCGGGTTTTAAGATTTGCTCGCCTTTGCGTCGTGTGGAGTAGATAGCTTTGACATATGGGTCGACGTATTTTGCTATCCATCGTAAGGACCTGGGGTATTTGTCGCGAACATGTTGTGCGGTCAGCATTCCGACATAGAGATAGGTAGAGGTAACTGTGTGCCATTCCTCATTATCCCAGAGGTCAGGGCCTATTAGGATGCGAGCCATGATGTGAGTTATGAGTGGCCAAAAAAGTGTCTGTCCAGAGATGGTAGTCCAATCTTGGCCTTGAGGAATGATCTTTGCAAGGGTCCTGTTGGTGACCTGCTGAACTGGTTCAATCAGTTCGTCTAAGAGGGACGTTAGCATTGGAGGAAGACGTGTATGGGTCATGACCTACTTAACGACTTATTCAAATCTTGGCGCACAGTACGGATGACCAGGTCGTGCACTAATGGTCCACCAATATCTTCAGAAACGTTGGACTAATCAGAGAATTGGTGTTAGCTATGCACATATATGTTGCTATATACGGTGCGTAAGGCGAATACCTTATTGAGGAAGCTAGTGAAACTGAGCTTGGAAGTGCTCGCAGACCGAACCTGACCGAGATACTTGACTGGAAGGACCACCATAGGCTTTGAAGCATCCAAATAATTGAACATAGAAAATGGAAGATCGTTCTTGAGGTATTCGTTGTACCCTCTTTCCATAATTTCGTTTGTTTCATGCTGATACCGCTTCATCGACCTTTTGCCATCGACAAAGTCCACGTAAGGTATGTCAAGCTTTGTGGCTTTCGCCGGCTTGACAAGGCGCCAAAGCACCAGCGATGCCGCAAGGGCCAACGCCAATGTGTACAGTAAGAGAGGCATCATACTGCGGAGGAAATGGAAATTGCGCAATAGGACGGGGTGAGCCTCTTACAATATTGAAGCTACCCAGTTTGAGGTGCTGGTTTTCTTCTAGTGGTCGTTAGCGACTGATGACACCGGGTTCTGGGTGGGTCAGGCACCACTGTTGTGATTCTAGGTGGTGCCACTTCCAATTTAAGCAATGGTAGCACCACAGCAGCTATGATTGCTGTAGGGACTTTGCGTGTCATGATCCTTCAATCCTGTAGGTGCACTATTTCCCCCGTCGTTTTAGGGCGCTGCAGGGTTATAGAATAAAGCATCAATTTTTATGATATTATCTTACAGTTCTCTTTTTTACTGTGAACCTGTTTCGCAATCGTGAGTACGCGTTCAGTGACTTGGACAAAATGACGAGCCTTGTTAATTCCACGTCACATCGCTTCGCAGATTTCTGGGACAGTGAGCTCGTCTCCACACGACTGCAAACAGTAAACGTCACCAGCTCGGCACTATGCGTCTTGATTATCGCTACACTGTGGTCAATGACCCGAGCCGTCTTCCCTAAGAAAAAATCTTGGATTCGAGTAGGGCGCTCACCAGGTCCTTTTGATATCAACAGAAGAGCAGCGGCAAAGTATGCTCAACAACATGGTACACGTGCGTTAGTACGAGAGGGGTACCGAAAGGTGAGATATAGTCAGACGCGCGCCTGGGTTCAGATCGTGTGCTAATAATAAAGTAGCACAAGGGGGAGAACTTTGTTATTCAGACTGTTTCTAGAGAACAGCTTGTCATCGCGCCCAGGTTTCTTCCAGAAATCCGTATGCTTCCTGAGTCTAAGCTTAGCCATGCCGAGGTTATCATAGATTACATGGTCGGCGAGCACATTGGTGCTTCACTGGCAATGGATGGCCAACAGCACATCGATGCCGTTCGAGGTCCTCTTACACGCAGTCTAAGTACGCGACAGCGTTCCCCCATATGGCTTTTTTTCACTGACACGTCTGCCACCGTAGAAACTACTGTTCCTATGATGCAACGAGAATATCGCCGTACTAGCGAAGCGATCTTCAGTCAGGTCCCGAAGGAGACAAGTACGTCATGCAAAAAGCGACCAATAGCCGAGCTAACCCAAATACGTCGCAGGAGAATTAAATGTGTACAATTTCTGCTACGCTATGGTCTCGTGCATGACTTCAACCGTCTTCATCGGAGAGGAACTCTCCCACGGTGGTGGCTGGACCAAGATCGTCATGGAATACTTCCCCGAAGCATGGCGCATTCGCAATGCATTGAGCCCTTGGCCACGCCCGATCAGACCGTTGGTCAAGCCATTCCTGGTGCCGAACAACCAACTGGAGACAATTCTTCAAAAGGCTGAGCAATTTCTTGAAGAACCCATCAGGAAGCGACGCGAACCGGATAATGAGGATGTTGATATCCTCAAGTTTCTGGCAGAATACAATGAATCGCCAAGGAAGGTTGCCATGCAGATTGTTGGCATTATTACTGGAGCTGTGAGTCACTTGATACATAGATGAAACAAGACTAACGAGGGTCCAGTTAAACACATCGACACATGCTCTCACGCAGGCTATATATGACATCTGCTCTCATCCGGAGTATATCGATGACATTCGTGCCGAAGCTGTCGAGGCATTAGCAAGCGAGGGAGGACAATGGTCCCACAACGTCAACAAGAAACTCCATCTTCTAGACAGCTTCATGAAGGAGTCCCTGCGTTTATTTGCACCTGAGGGACGTAAGTAATTCCATCCCATTCTTTTAGTTCTGGACTAATGCATCCAGTGGCTATCACGCGTAAGGCAACCTCTTCATTCGGTCTCTCAGATGGTACATGGATCCCTAGGGGCACATACATTGCAGTCGCTGGAGAAGCTATGGCCCTTGACCCCGAATTTTACAATGAACCAGAAAAGTTCAACGGTCGACGGTTTCTCGACAAAAAGGGCAAACCGATTTCACCTGACCGTGAATTCAGCGGTATCGAACCTGGTAATGGCATGTGGGGCGCTGGTCGTTTGACATGTCCTGGGCGTCACTATGCCAGTGCCTTGAGTAAGATGATTGTGGCCAATTTGCTACTGAAGTATGACATCTCTTTTCCCAAAGGCCAGATGCTACCACCGCCGCAGACTGAAGATGACTCCAACATTTTGCCGGATATGACTCAAGTCATCATCTTGAAGGAGCGTGAATAGTGAGAAGGTTGTAGAACTCAAAGGCCCAATGTAGTCAATGGCAGAAGAATCTATAATCTTTATATTTTAAATTGACTATAAGTCGATAGGTTGGAGTGATTTATATTAGCCCAGCTGATATCCACCGTTCTTTGTTTCATTTGCCTTAAACTACTAAGCTTAGATTCAGTACACTAAATACACTCCCCAATCTCTAACATTCTACCCCTCCTTAACCTTTCTTTAGGCAGGCCGTAGTAGCTATAAGAAATATATTATAGGGTAACTATAGCGGCATGAATACTTATAACTTGCTGTAGCTCTGTAGCTATTGCTCTGTTAGGGCCTAAATTAGGATAAACAATAACAATATCATTATGATTACAATTAACATCCGTCACTTCTAGATCGTCTATATGCTTTGCAAGACCGCTTGACTGCTAGGTCTACTAATCTGATTTCCTTATCTATAGTGCCTGAAACTAAGTAATGCACTAGCGGCGGTAACGCATAATGAGCAGCATTGATTCTAGATTTCTTTTTGATCTTTGCAAAATAGACTTGAAATGATCGTCCTGGTCTTGACATATAGAACTAAACTGCGCCAGTAAATAGAATAGGTCAATATCTACAACATTGTTATGAGGTACTTAACTAGCATCTGCGGCTCTAATGCTCACAAAAGTTCCATTCGACAGTCTTCATCTTTTCGTAGGACCTGATCTCATTCGCCGACCGTTCCTGCATAAGTTCCTTCCGAAACTCCTTAGCTTTCTCTTCATCGAAAGGCAGATCTCCGATTGGGTTCAAGTCTTCAGGCCACCAAGCTTTCTGCTGCGGCGGCACATTTGCTGTAGAAATCACCGGAATCGCCGGGTCCACGAGGAATAAGGCTAGAATCTTCCTGTGGCCAGGCTTTGTTGGATCAGCCAACTTGAAGGAATTGACGTGGTGCTGGAATACATTCGGGAATAATAAAGCGCGCTTCTCTCGTGTGAGGACACTTCCGACGCTTTGGATTCGGGAGCCTCCACCAGGTGATTCAATTGCGAAGATACGTTGAATGGTCTTCCAGTCATATTGTTCATACGATAGTCGTCCATCGTCTAGCTCATCTGCGTTGGCCATGGTGCGGAAGTCAATGTAGCTATCGGTGATGTTCTCATTGTCATAATAAAACAGAGCTGTTGAACAAATATGTTCGTTCAGTTGGCCTTCGGTATGCCATGAGCCACCTGGATATGTCGGATTCTCTGGGGTGAGGTGGATGTTGGCCAGCTTCACGATGACTTGCAGTCCTTGGGGTCCAGGCCCTGGGAAGATATCGTGGACCGACTTGACATCCTCAGCACGGAACTTCAGTTGGGGCTCGAGGCTAGGCTCTGGCGCGACAACAGGATGGGTCTTGGAGAACCAGCGTAGGTCTCGTCGTTTGACTTCCTTCTCAGAAACATGCTTCGGGTCACGCTCGTCCTCTTCCTCATCCTCATCCTGACTTTCCGTTGGGCTATCAGGCATGTCTCTATCCTCACTGCTGTCATAATCTTCCGACTCATATTCACTGTCGGGTTGATCCCTCTCCTTACGAAACTGTCGGAGCGTAGCCTTGATAGTTCTTTTCGGTTCCCGCCAGTGTTGAGGCTTTTCCCAAGGTTTGTCATCATCCGAATCCGAAATCTCCGAGTCACTGTAATTATCGTCGTACTGACGCCTACGACGCTCATCATCGCGCGTCGGTCGAGCCAGAGGTGTACAGGTATGGTCAGAGTTTGCGCAAGTACGCCTGCTTCTGCATCTTTTGGTGGCCTGTTCAATCTTCAGGCGCTGCATTGGGAATTCTTCCAGCCACCGATAGACAACGTCCCATGCTGGCAGGGCCTTTTCAATAAACTTTTCGATGATGGGATAGAGAGCTGCGTGCTTGACTGGATGGAGATTGTTGATGTAGCTTTCGATCTTAACACGCCCATTCTCCACCGAGACGTCGCAGGGCAACCATTGGAAATTCGTAGAGGTGCAATGCCAAAACTTGCCTCTGATGGATGCGTCTGTGGGCTTCTCAACAACAAGACCCTGTCCACAATAGTTGAGGGCTTCGGCGAGTCCGATGCGTCTGGTTAGGAAAACGCGAGACTTGCCATACGCTAGCGGATACATAGATGGGTGGACCAAGTTGAGGACCTTTCCATTGCTGCCGGGATGCCAGTCTTTGGCTTCATCAGGGATATCTTCAAGAGATTTGACACCAGTTTTGAGTGATTGCCATAGGTCGTCAGAGATCAGGTTATCAGACTTGACGATAGCAGCTGTGTAATCATAAACAGGAAGAACTTTGGTTTTTTCGTAAATCTCTGCCTTGAGCTTCATTTCTTCAATGCACTGGAACGAAAAGGAATTAGCTTGTTCAGGCGCGGAGGCATGTGATAGGAAACATACTGCATCCGCCATAGCGGGAGTGAAATCCCCATACTTGAGGTATTGGCCCCAGTCAAATTCCAACGCCTCAGCTTTCCATCTGCTTGCAATTGTCTCGTCATTTACCTTGATCCACCAGTCTGGCTTGTTAGTAATTTCCTCGATGAACCGAAGCATGCAAAGTTCGCGATTGGTCAGCGTAGCAGCTTGAAAATCCGAGTCTGTACCCAAAAGCAAAGGGAAATGGTCATTCTTGGCTGGCATGTAGTTAACAGGAAGGCCGAAGCCGGGAAGTCCACTGGGCGCCATGTCTTTTCTATCTTTGTTAGAAATATGATTGAAATCGGTTGAATGGGATGGAACTGTGTTTGGAGCTTTTTTTGTAAGATGCTGAAGTGCCGTCGAGTCTTTAAATCAAAAGGTTTCACCGAAACTTCCACGGTCAACGTCCCACCGTTTACGCTAAGAAAGCAGGGATCAATTCTAGCTGAAACCTTATACCAAAAATCACGGTGCGTCTCGTACTCTTTCTGGAAATGACCGACAGCCTGGCGTTCAGCTAGAAAAACTCTTATCCAATTTTTCAGGCAGTTAGGCAGCCAGCATCCACTTGGTCAATAAATGTTGGTATTATCTTTAGTCTCCTTCCGCATTTGTTAAGCCTCTACAGACCCATTCTAAGCAAGTGCCTTGTTAGTCATGTCACCTTCAATTATTGACATAACATCTTTGCATTTCTTAAATTAGCCACCGTGAAATTAACTGAGCGTGAGCGTGACTGAAGCTACATCTCAAATGACGGAAAATGCATGCCCTTCAATACTGTATCCAGTTGAAGTAATCCATCCAGAGTCAAGCATTCTCACCAAAGTTGTACATATGTTCCGAAGCGCCTCCACTTGGACATGGAGTAATAGGCGTCCAGCTGATTGATCTCTTCAACACTAAGATGGCGTCTTCCTGTCCTCAAATCGGCTGTAGCAAGATCACGCCACGGCGTGCGCATGATGACCTTATATCCGGCTGTAAACACCACGATAATAAGAATACCGATGATATACTGGAAGAAATTGTTTGCACTAAAGCCTCCACCGCCCTGGGAAGTTAAAGTTAGCCATCGTGGCCTGGTTATACCTTTGGAATGATATAGGACGTACCAGTGGATTAATTCCGATGGCAAAACAACTAGCAGTAAGTAAAGCACAGATTGAGAGGAGCCAGGTAGGAGCCAGCGGCCAGCCGACAGACTTCCAAGCGTATGGCTCTGTAAATAGAGGGTCGTTTTGTAGTTTAATCGCACGATGGAAGCGGAAGGATGTGAACCCGATGATGATCCACATACAGAAGAACGAGGCACTTGTAATGGAGATAAGCCACGTGAAGGCTGTACGTCCACCGGCTACACACATAATCAGTTCATCAATCCATAAGTAGGAAGCAACATGCCAAGAGTAACGTACCTGCCAAGTTAATGTAGGTGAGTATGATGCCTACTCCGCATGTGATAGCAAGGGCCCAACGCGGGCGACCTTTGCTGTCAACCTTGGCAATGAACTCAGGCACTAGCTTTTGGTGTGCCATAGTGCGGAGCACACGTGATGACAAGTAGACAGCCTCAGCAGAGATTGCCAAGATACCTATGATCATTCCGGCATTCAAAATGTCCGAGATTACGGCAATCCCAGAGTCGAGTGTGGCAATAACAAATGGAGAGGCGGTGACGCCAGATCCACCAAGTAGTCGCTCGTCGTCAGAACGGACAAGCAAAGTGATGAACATTACACTCAGCATGTACACT
The DNA here is from genome assembly GCA_004367475.1 of Fusarium camptoceras. Taxonomy (NCBI): domain Eukaryota; kingdom Fungi; phylum Ascomycota; class Sordariomycetes; order Hypocreales; family Nectriaceae; genus Fusarium; species Fusarium camptoceras. Next base: position 64,857 of record QGED01000128.1, on the reverse strand, counting down.
ATTCCTACACGATACGGAACAAGCTTGGTGGCGTGGCCTAAAGCGTGTCTTGGGCTCTGGGCTTCTCCGCCCATAATACCAATGAAGACCTGATCACCGACAGCCCAGGTGGCTAGCAATGCTGAATTTGCAAAACCCTGAACACTGCAAGTCAGAACGAGACAGCGATATAAGGCAATCCACATTTGAAGCTTACCGAGAAGCCATTCTTGAAGGCATTCAAATCTGTCCAAGTATCACCCGTGTGGATATAACCATTGGGTCCGGCACCACAGACAAGAGCGAGGGACAAGAAAATGATTATAAGAAACAAGAATATCTTGATAAGGGAAGTGAAATACTCAAACCAAGCAAAGATCTTATTGGGAAGAAGAAAGATAACGAAGGTTGCGGCTAGGAAGATAGTGTCTGGTGATTCATCTTGTTAGTTTACAAAGTCAAGGTCCATTTATACAGGGTAGTCTCTTACAGACAGCGGCCGGTGGAATCGCACCACCTGCCCAGAAGTTTATGAGAATATCACAAAATACTGCCTCGGCAGCAATAATAGCGGTCCAACCTGGATCAATTTAGAATCAGCATGTGGTGCGATTATGCTACAGTTCACACTGGATTCCTCACCTAGCCACTCAGCAAATCCGGCACCAAACGCCAAAGCTGGGTCGACCCAACGTCCAGCATAGTCGATGAAGTTGCCCGAAGTTGGGAACGCAATAGTCATCTCGGAAAGGGTTTGTAGGACAGCCCAAACGCAGGAGCATACCAGGGCGTATGCGATAATCATGTTTCCAGGACCGCCACCAGCAAGGGCGCTGCCTGTTCCAATGAACACGCCACTTCCGATGTTAGAACCGAGGGAAATAATCTGCAAATATGTCATTTAGTAAGTGCTTAGTCTACATGGGCAAGCAAATCACCTACGTGTACTTGACGAGGGGTGAAAGATCGGTGGAACTGTCCATTACGATCATCATTGAGCTCGACTGATTCTGCCTCGCGATGACTTCCGAGTCGCTCAACCGGAGACCCATCGTCTGGCAACTTCTCACGATCACTCTTGTAATCCATTGTGTGGTGATAGACAGAGAGGGAGAGCTTGGGATCGAACTGAAGTGTCCGTCAAAAGGTGGTGGACATAGAAATAAAGGGGTTGGTTGAGATTGAATGGTATGAATGAGGATAGAGAAATGATTCACTGATGGCGCTGACAACGCGACGTATTTGAACCACGTAAAGTCCATCTGGACCCCAAGGAGCCATGTTACAACTCAGTTGCCCGCAAGGAACCAAGATTGATTGCGCATAGCATGGGTCGAGACACAATCGCGGGGTAGAAACCTGCTAGTCTGTTAAGTAACTCTGGCCAAGCCTGTCTAGAGATGCTTAGACCTAGTAAATTAAGCATATCAGGTCCACCTACTTCCGTTGAACCATTGAGATCTCAATGAAAATGGCTTGGCATAACCCAAGCAAGCAAAGAGAATCATTACGCCTCAGCTAGCGTTGCCATAGTGCCTCACCATCGGCAGTAGCTCCTGTAACGTCGGCAAGGACACCGAGACGCTACGGGAAGAGTTCCGATGGTCTTATCAAGGTGCGTAACTGTTATCAGATATACAACAGCGCCAAAAGATAGCGAGAATTCCCTCATGTCTTCAGCCACTTGGCGAACCAATAGTAATATTGTATAATAAGCTCGGTATTGCAATCTAGAGTTGAGAACGTCTATCCAAGAGGAGTAAGTTACAATGTAGCACTAAACGATATCTCCGTTTACCTTCTGTTTAAAGGATGGGTCGATTACCCCAGATATCAAGGTTAATACTCTAGAGCTAAAGTCTAGGGAAGTCTATCCTAGACAAGGTTAGAGTTTCCCCGTAATGCAACTTTAAATTTTAAGAATGTCTAGTCGTTGGAATCTTCTTACGTACAAAGGTACAAGTATGATGCTTTAAGCCTTGGTATCCCTCTTAGGGACTGTAGCTAAGCGTAAGCCCTTCTAAGATTAGCTTCAAGATAAAGCTTACTGATAAATGTCCAATAGCAAAAGTTCACTTATCGCTACCAACCTAACTAGTCATCTGCTGCCTAGTGGCCTAACCCTTGAAGCGGATGCGATCCCGTGTGGGCTCAAAGCCTTTAGCTAATTACATTACAGTAGAATGTTAGTTGCAGCTTATGGCTGTTACGTCATAAACGGCGAGAGAGATTGCAAATCTGCCCTGCAATTGTAGCGTAGAACCAATAGGCTACCGTGATTGTTCTCTGTAATGTGCTTCTGAACTTCAGAGATTGATCTATGCCTCCATAACCAGGAAAAAGGAACTAACTTCTTAAAAACAACTTTAGTCCCAATACTACAGTAGATCTTCTGTGTCTCTATTCCCCGATTTCATTCGTTCATTCGTTTTTCGTTCGTTAACCAACCATGCGTCATTCATGTCTTTCGGTTCGAATCGCTATCGCTGCTGCGGTTTAAGTCGCGCAGCACCTTAGTGGCAAGGTTAACCATCGACAAGTTGTCAGGCCAAGGCAGCGACCAAGGCTTACAATATCGCGTACAAGGACACATACACCCAGATATCTAACCAGATGTACATGTTCAAGTCTTACCGAGGAAGCGGTACAGTTTCCAACGTCGCTCTCAAGAAATTCAGAGGCCACTCCGATGCATATACTCTCATCCTCGATGCTGAAGGGAAGCCCATCGCCGGTGGTGGCACTCTTTACAGTCATATGAGCTTCTCAGGGGAGTTGGAAGTTGCAATGATGGTCTCCAGAGAGGTCCCATTAAACTCGACTGCCGCGCTAATGTCCTGTGTGTTGATTTGAAGGTCGATGACTCTACCCTTGGTAGTAGCAAGGGTACTGTGGTTAAGCACGTTTGCAAGAATGCTTACAGGTCCGGAGTTCGTCTGAAGGAAGGCGATGGTGATGCTTATACAGCAACTCAGACCGTCAACAGCCCCAGTCACGTAACGCAAATAATGTCTGGGGAACTGACTGCCGGCCTTGGCCTTACTACCTCTATCGCTATCACTGCTCATCGATCTTCCTTTTTGCCCTGGTGCTCCTGTTACTAAGCCACTCGTGAGCAACTACGCAAAGAAGAGTTAAGCAAAACCTGCCCGGGAAAAGGTCAACGTTCAGACCAATACAGAGACTCGTGAGTAGGTATTATGGACTACTTTACAAATTTAACCGGTTCTCTCTCGCTCCATACTCGACCTAGTTCTTCGGAAATTCTCTTGATCTCGCCGTACCCCGTTTTCTGCCATATCCTTGCCAATGCTTCCTTGATAGTATGGATGTCATGAGGAGTGTGCACAGCATAGCCCACTATTAGCAAGGGCCAGGACCCTAGAAAGCCCAGAGACCATGTGTCGCTGCGAAGATGGGTACGCAAAACAACAAGTGCCTTGCTAACCTGCCACCGGGGGGTTATTTGGATAGACAACATGGTACTCTTGGGGGTTTTTGATGATGCTGACGATAATTCTGACACCCAATCCAGTAGAATAGATGCGGCTAGTATGAACAGTACAATAGGCACGTCGTTTGCCTGTAGTGAGAAGGGTGTAGCGCTGAGCTCAAAGGCAAAGTCTTCCCAGCTTCGTATTTCCTGTCTCAAGCGGGCTAGTTTAATATTACTGCACTTGGTGGAATTGCAGATGTCGATAGTGTCGAGAATAATATGATACAGGTGTGGTGGAAGACCTAATACAGCGGTCCCGTGCTTGGGAAATGTGTTGTCAGCCCACCAATCTTCGAGAAATCTTTCTGTCCACAAGAAGAAACGTGTGTTGATCTTATACGTAGCGTTGAATGGACTCCGAAAAGACAACATCAAAGATTGATAGAGGATACTCTCCGCAATGAGTCGTTCTATAGGACTCTTGGCCAATGGCGGTGATCTTTTCGTGCGGGAAAGCTGCCGCGTCCCATGAGATTCAGCCCACATTTGGAAGACCTGGATGGCTCCATTGACATGATCAGCGGCATGATCAGCCTCACCAGACCCCCAAAACTGATTGGCGGCAGTCAGAGAGCAGAACGTTATAATAAGGGAAGGGAAATTTACTTCGTATAAGTAAGAGAAGATAATAGCAACGAGTAGACACTCATCAGGTTCTCTGATTCCCATTCCAACATCTCTCAAGGCGGAATTAATGAAAGCCACAGCATCGGTATAATACTTCAACCCTAACTGTGCATACCTGGTATCCTGCGTGAGCACCGACCTGTTAGAGGCGCAGCATGCGATGATTGCCTTGTTGACGCCATGACTGCGACTGCCCATGTCGAGATACTGACGTTTACATTCGTCAAAGAAATCTGCCGAAACGCTGGGGAGTAGAAAAGCCGGGAATTGCACGGTTTCAAAATAGCAAATCAAGTCGACATCGATCTCAGCCCATCGGTCGAAGAGATTGAGTCCCAGAGATTGTGGCTGTGACTCTACAGTTGCAGGGCGTAATGTCATGGCTGGGGTTACTGTAACCACCTTTGACAAGCCATGTTGACGTGAAGACTCCCATATCCTTCCCTCGGCGATCGACCAAATGATCAGGAGCAGGCCATATACAAACACAACCGTTGACTAAACAGTTGTCACAGTCAGGTTTCTCTTCCCGACATTTTACTTTGCGCTTCCGACCTACCGAAAAGTGACAAGTCAGGTTAGTTCATATAATATAACAAATCAAGACTAACAACTTAAGCACCCAGTTTTAGTTCGCAACTTTGCTTGGCTTATAGTTATGCTCATAATTATGAATCTAGGTGCGTTGGGTCAGGTGGTTTGAGGTTCGGGAAGAAAGAAAAAAGAAAAAAAAAGGAAGAGCTGGGGTCCGGTGCCAGACCCTTCTAATCGGATGATGTGGCTTGCTGTAAGCTAGCCTTATCCAGTCTCCATTATTAAACATCTTCACGAAATCACAGTTATGCCCACGGATCTATATCATCAAGTTTCTAGTGCGTTTGCTAAATTATTCAGCCGATTGTTACTTAACGGAGGAAAGACGTAGACAATCTTTAAGTCAGACTGATTAATAATGCAAAATATTTCAGTGGGGTTGAAACGATATCTACTGAAGCGAATCAGCAGTAATTGCGAACTTGACTTATTAAGGTTTCAACCAATCGTTTATAATTGCGAGAAAGACCGAGTAACTTTCCACTAAGGTTTGAGATATCCGCTTGGTGGAGCACTTACTCAACGTTCTAGGACCAAAAAAACATTAAATTACTAAGCTAGGTAACTTGGCTGGTGGGTTGCAAAAAGATCAACACAATAATATTGTAATCTGCACGTGCTGGAGTCGAATTACAGTATGCTGAGATTCTAGAAAGCCTCGAGCTTCCGAAGAAGGTTCTGGACAAAGTTGATCCACAACGGTATCATATCGACCCTTAGCTAGCTTGTCTCCATTATCATGAATGGGTTTAGGCAGATCTTACTGCCCTAGGTTTATGTGAACTTGAATCCTTGCAAGTCGAGAACACGTCTCATCCTCCCTCTACCATCCAAGTCGCCCGACTTTACAAAGTTAGCCAGTGTAACCGTCCATACTGGTCTTCCCAACTTGTTATGCCGCTCGTAATGTTTCTGAAGTATTTCCTCATATCTCTCAATTCGGTTCTGTCTCTCCTCGCCGTTCCAAACGTTCATGTGCATTACCTCGTTCATAGGCAAACGGGGTTTGCGTGCGTTGATCTGTTCAGGCTTAGCTTTGCCGACGGCCATACCGAAAAGTCCCACGACATGAGGTGGTAGTGCCAAACAATCTGACAATTCGCGCGCATTGTTGCGAGCTCCGCCAACATAACATATGCCGAGTCCCAAAGACTCTGCAGCTATCGATGCGTTCTGCGCTGCCATTGCAACATCGATGGTTGACATGATGAATAAGTCAATACGCTCAAGTCCAGCCCCATCTTCTGGACGATTGTGATGATTTGAAGCATGCTGGAGGCGACTGAGATCGGCACAGAATAGGATAAACAGAGGCGCCTGTCGGATGAAGTCTTGTTCGCCTGAAAGAGTAGCTATCTGACTCTTGCGTTCTGGGTCCGTGATGGCTACAGCACTCCATGACTGCAACATGGATCCTGTCGAAGCGCTTTGTGCAGCAGCCATAAGTATTCCCAGTGTCCCGTCGGGAAGGTTCTCATCGGGAATGAAGCTACGGACCGAGACGTGCTAAAGGATACGCGAGATAGTCGGATTCCACGGGGTCCCGCCCTCCTGAGGCAATGGTTCTCCATAACGGTCATGGATGAGAGATGCTTGATTGTCAACACCGTTGGGTATCATCATGCAAACGTAGGTGTAGTCTTTAGCAACAGAACAATAAAACAAGAGCGCGAGAATAATTGTACGTCGCTGTGATTGTATCCTTCTAACTATAACTTGTGCCTTTTTATATAAAATGCGTCGTGATTCGACCTGCATTTACGTCATCTCATTGGTATTGGTCCAGTCGGAGTGATTATGTAAAGCAAATTACTCGCTCATGTACGATTTACATAACGATAGAAGAACTAACAGTTAAAAAGATTATAAATCAATATATTGCAATAGATATGATCATGTTTATACAATACACCAAGCTTCTAGTAGGCAAGAAAAGTTCGGTTGTACAGGGGTATTTTGACCAATTGGATATAATTGCGAAGATAGATCCATTAAATTTGCGGAAACCTTAGTCTCCGCGTAGAGCCAGCCTGCACGATTCAATGTTGACTTGGTGACTTGGCTATGGAATAGAAGCGACGTACTATCTGAGATGTTTGACGAGCTTTACTAATGACTCGTTGCAAAAGCCTCCAGTACAGGTGTTCTTGCCTTATTGAGGTCAATTGAAACTCTTGCTTAACGATGAAGTCGAACTCAATTTGACTATCCACGAAATTTATAGAGTATTCTTGGCTGAAAGGTAGATTAATGCAATAATATGAGTACTGCGCTCGATGGCTTAGTATGGCAGTGGCGATTTGCTACCCTAGAAGAGCAACGGCCTGATGGATGATGAAGACTGCTTTTGGTCTGGTAAGACATAAGGAAAGAACCAAAAAATCATCAGAGTAAGTTGTGCGACTATTTTAATATTACGGTAGAATTATTTTTGAAAAGAACCATGGCCGCGAGATCGGTATCAAAGGGAGATCTATGAGCGGGGATAATGTAGAATGGTAGGGTTTAGAGAAAGTTAGCAATAGCTTTCTGAACTACCTTACTACACGGCTATCTAATTCGGGCCGCAGGGAGCTATTGCCCATCTCATACGGAGGTGCAGTAGAGACAGGCTCACACTCCGTCGTCCGCTCTATCTGAGATCTGGTTCCCTCACCGTCTTGCACGGGCGCCGAAAGTATTTCGCCTGCTCTCTTCTTACGCCGACTGATGACCAACATAGCTGCAGCAATAAGGATTGCCAAAACTACAACCGGAAGGAGGACGGCAAGAACAATCGTGGCATCCTGGGACAACCCGGAACTCGAGTCCGTTTCGTCATTCGTCGAGACCGTCGCTGATGTTGTATGATGCGAAGTTTGCCTAGCTTGGAGCGGTCCAATGATGAATGTCGTCGACGTTACCCCACATCCCCAGGAAGTAACCTTCGCGTTGTCATCAGAGGCGGTTTGGTAGATGAAGTGTAGGCATACAGACGCGGTTCCATATGTGCTAAGATTAGTTGTCAATCTAGGAAATCACACTCGGTCTGAGTCATACCATTTCATTATTGGAAAGTAAGGACATAGTGACATAGCAGTGCCCCCACAATCTGGAGCTGACGCGTCTTCACATGTAGCTGGGATATAACAGCTTGTCCCACTGCAGCAACCCCATGACTTCCCGCCGGCGGGAGTGCTGCAGGTAGATGGCGAAGCGCAGGCTGCTGTGACGTCTTTCCATGGTCATATTTAGCGGTCCGTGTTTGTGAAGGGGCCTTACTTCTAGTTGCTTACTTGGGTTTTCAGAAAAGTATCCGCAGATTGCTTCCGTAGTGGCCGCCAGAGCTTCTACTTTGGCGGCGTCAGGCTCGTGTGTGTTAGGCCGGGTATTCGCCCGTCGCCGGATTTCTTCCATCTTCCTAGTTCTCTAGACGTGAGAGCAGTAAAAGGCGTAGAGCCATTCTAGGGTTGTAATCCTATGATGCCATCGCAAAATGTGGAAGATTAAAATGTCCAACCTCCGATATTTAACGGCGTTCTCTTAAGCCTCAAGGATACAGTCACGTGCTCAAAGTTAACAACTACATGAAACGACCTGAATTGCAAGATTGCAGCTATACCGTAAAAAAAAATTAAAAAAAAGTTATTTACTAATAGCATAGCTAAGTGTAAGTGTTGGAAAGTAAGGATCAATAAAAGGTTAAGGAAAGAGCAGAAACACGCCGGACACATACCTACCACTAAAAGTGTTAGTTTATTCAGCAGGCAGTGCCGGGCAACTCTTCACACGATGTGTTGCCAGTAGGCCCTAAATAAAATTCATTTTACACTTTTTAGCAACGTAGCTGAACTGTTGTGATAGTTTGAACAACAGGGCTATACAGACTTGCAACATGATCTGCAAGATTGATATTCTTCCTCTACATTTATGTTAGATACATTTATCTTCTATTTACCTTTCTACATCACGCAGTAGCATCTCTGTCTTAACCCGTCTGTCTGGCTCGAAAGCATCGGGTCCATGATCCTCCCGTCCCTTTTCGATATCATAATCCAACGCTGTCTTTCCGTGTTCATTACAGATATCTAGAGGTAATTTGAATACTTCGTGAAGGAAACACAACACGTCCCTTGTCAGGTTTCCCTTTATACAAGCATGATGGAAAATAGTCCGATCTTGTTGACCCTTAGACGCCAGTCTTACGCCCCGTCTTGCTAGAGTTCGAAGTATCGCCACAGCAACCCAGTGCGACCCAGCGACCAAATGTGCTGAACCCAATGCTTCTGCTGTTCTACAGTTCGAGTCTGATCCACGATCGAACAAAAGGTCTAAGATGTGTGGGTCACTGTGATGTTCGCAGAACACAAACGCGCTGAAAAATACAACCATTGGATTCATCCCTTCGTGGTTCGTGGTCGAGATCACTGGTGCCACTGAGCTTTTCTAGTAGATACCTGACGAAAGCAATATCAACGAAACTGTGGTCCAATACATCGCAATCGACGTCTAAGCGTGGTTTCATTGATTTCTGAGTCCCCTGAGGGCAAACGCTCATAGATGAGAGGTTCTCACGGCCGCCCTCATCATACGTATCAATCAAGACCTTTTTGTCAGAACCCATCTTCTGCAAGAGTCAGGCTTTAGCATCTCTGACAAAGGTTATAACGTCGTTGATGATGCTGACAGTCTTGGTGAGTTGCCCAGTGCCGTCGTATTCATAGGTCATTACTGGCTGCAGATTATCGGTTTGGCCGTCTATGCGTTCGTACACGTTATTTATTGACGTTAGCTGACCCAGCGTATTGCAGGTCCTCTTTTCGACATTGCCCTTGGGATGCTGCCATAGCCATGTTACCAGCAACGTCATATGGGAACGACGAGACGTCAATATCCTGGTTAGTCGAAGATATAACGCGTTCCTTGCCGTCAATTGAGACGTAGTTCCATGGTGCATCCCAGAGTGTGACTGACTTGTCGGGACTGATGTTGAGGCAATCACCACCAGGCGGCAGACTTAGCTCATCGTGGAGTTTACCTAAACAGGAAAATGGAAGTTACGGTGTGGAAGTATATCACCTAAAGATTTGATCACGACTCATAACTACAGCAATCCCTGCATAGGATCTTATGCAAACTACAGATCATAAACGGAACACGGAGGAGCCGATGCGTAAAACGTTGGGCTTCGAACATTTCAGCTCCGCGCATGGTACATAAAAGGGAAGATGTTCAGCCTGTATAGGTGCCGCAGGTATGTCCAATACAATGCAGCGATTGCAAGATTTCACAGGGTTTGTCTCAGCCCGACAGTCACTATTCTTAGCCATGGCAGAAACTCTCTACCTGTTTCAACGAGACCGGTGCGTAGAGATCAATGCCCGCACAAATGGCGTGACAGAAAGTGGGCCAATAACCCAATTTAGTCAGCTTGTAAGCCTTCTGAGGTTCGCAAGGAGGAAGTTCTGATTGGTTGGGCAGACTTCAGAATTGCCCCGGAGAGTGTCTCAGCTGCCCCGCTGAAAGGCCTGGCCCGAAATGGTGAGTCCACCTCGCTAGGTCATAGCTTAGCCAAGACTGTTGCTTGAACCCTGTCGGAATGGAATTCACCGTATTTCGATGCGCAATTAAGGTGGAGGCGCCGATGTCCACATCGTCCCTGCAGCCACTGGACGGTCTGGACCGGGCTCATTTCTGCATTATCAGGCTTTGGAGCAAAAAGTGGCTGGCTGAGTGCATCTCCTTTAGGACTCGTGTCCAAGACAGATATTCGTACTTTGTTTCCCAGCATGTCCGTGATGGATGTGATACGCGATGCTTTGGTCAACAGTAACGAAGCAACCACAGGTCATACGCTCCAAGCCTTGCAGTGATAGTCTTAGACATACATGGCCTTTAGGCGTCTGGAACGCCCGAATCAACTCCCAACTTAGACTCTCAGGCAGCCGCAATTATGTTCCACAATCTAGATCCACGTTTTGGTGCCAACGATAAGCCAATATGTCGCCCCATACATGTAACGGCAACGGGCTGCTTTCGAATATGGCTGAAGGTTTGTAGCGACCAAGAGTTGTGATCTTTGTTTGAACCTCAGATGAAGAATTATTACCCCTCACTTGTAAGATGGAAGCGCTTGTCATATCACTCCAAAAGTTCAAACGATCAATCTAGTTGATCAAATTCTTACTGTCTCCGTTTTCAAAAGACCTAGTGTAGGAGAAGTAGAAAGAACCGAGAAAACTGTCTGAGGCGCTGGTGCTACTCCACTCGCTCCACCATCTAGTGAACCTGGGTAATTGATCAGGGGCACAAAACAGGGCTTATAAAGACAATATCTATAAGTATTAGCTTTATTGCCAAGGCCAACATGCACATACCAGTTGCCACACTATTGGCAACCAACTAGGTCTAGACCTGGGCCTAAAGCAGGATCGGGCCGCCAATTAGTGGCAATTAGATAAAAGCTGAAATTCCAATACAATAGGTGATAGATTGATGCAGCCGTGTCAATCTAGCCTAGCTTGTCGAAACCAAGACTTCAACAATTTGTGAGCAAGTGTCCGTTTTCCAAGCGTAAGATAAGAACTATTCGAGTTTTGAGAAATGTCCTAGTTATCTAACGACGCTATAAATGTTCCAGAGTCGTCCGCAAAATCCATGCATCTTCACAAACAACCTTTATAAAAAAAAAAGCCTACAGTCACCTAGCAACTATTAGTTCTTACTCAAGATGCTTTCTCCTTCTGAGCTTGAAGAATTGCCTATCCTACCTCCTGCTACCGGTACCTCCCTCGAAGGAACCTACACTATCCCATGCTACAAAAAGAAAGAGCTTACTGCAAATGGACCAGAGGTTGAGCACAAGCTCTGGTTCCATACTCAGGTGAGTACCGAAACATTGACACTCAAGCACACTTATGAACATTACTTAATTGTGTAGCCTCTGGATAAGGACATCATTGAAAGAATCCATAGTCTGAAGCTGATTGCTCAATCTCGTGATCAAGGCTTCAGTGATGACCCTCTTGCCGGAAACTGGACATGGTTCGAGGTCGCCATTCTGAAGAACAAACATTCTGAAGAGCCTAGAGTCAAAGATGGCATTCAGCTTGTTTGGGTGAGCCATAGAAACCGCTTTTTGAGCGATGACTATGGATGGGTAAGTTGATACAGTACTTGCCAGTTTGTCGCAATAGAATACTGACGTGGGGATCTAGGAAGAAGGAATTGAGTTCGACAAGGACCATGATATCTTCAGACTTGTTGAGGTGAGCAGCTTTAAACTGAATATGTCTCAAGGACTTTGTTAACCAAATTATTCGCAGGAGGGTAACGTGATTGGCGTTCGACTGTGCGCCCGCTTTCAGGCCTGGCAGATCAAGGCCAAGAAGGGGTATCTAGTACTTGACATTGGTGCACCTGGTAAGTTTGGGCAGCGCTCAATGTTGTTATTGTTAAATGCTAATCATGGACAAAGTCGCCAGAGATCCTCTTGGATATGGCCAAACGAAACAAACCATCCTTAGTATCCAAGAGGTGTTTGACGAAATTAACAGCAATATCCTGCCAGATTCCATGCAGATATCTGCGCCTTCTCGCGATCTACTGTTCCGCGCTGAGATGCTCACGTCGGCTGGCGAGAAACCTCTTCGCGTTTTGTCTCTTGGTAAGTCTTCTCATAGCCGTTGACTTACTAGTCTGACTCTTAAAAGACGGAGGTGGTGTCCGTGGCGTCGCAGCACTCATGCACCTTGATGCCATCATGCAAAAATATTCCCCGGGTAAAAAGCCATGTGAGGTGTTTGACCTCATCGGCGGAACTAGTACTGGAGGGTACCGAAGCCTGCTGCGAAATTCTGTGACATGTACTAACTTGAGCGAACAGTTTCATCGCAATTATGCTGGGTCGGCTCCAGATGACTATTAAAGACAGCATCGAGCAGTACAAAAAGTTTATGAACATCGTGTTTCCAAGTTCTCGATGGACCAGCGTCAGCTTAGCCGCGACAGGTTCCAAATGGGACGCAAGCGAATTGGAAAAATGCATTAAGCAGCTTGTTCAGGAACAGCTTAAACAAAACCCAGAAGATATCTTACTTTTCGACGAGGAATCGGCCAAGACTTGTAAAGTGTAAGCATTCATCCTTTGCGTCCTTGAGCTGTTAGCTAATACGTAACGGGACAGCTTTGTTATGGCGACCCGCCAGACAGGGGCAAATAACCATGCGCCCACTCTATTTCGTTCATATGAAAACCCTCTTGAAAAGTCTGAATTGCCAGGCATAAAGCTATGGGAGGCAGCTCGAGCTACATCAGCTGCGCCCAAGTACTTCGCGCCGCTCCAAGTTGGGGATTACAAATTCCTTGACGGTGGGCTTCAAGCCAACAACCCTCTTGGATGGTAAGTAACGCGCATACCCTCAAATGATCTTCATAGTGACCATTTATAGGCTTTGGAATGAGGTTCTAGCAGTCTTCGGTCCAGCTCGCTCCACCAATTGCTTTCTCAGCATCGGCACTGGTATTCCCCCCGCCGCGCCTGTAGGAGACGTTCGAAATGTCCCCAGTTTCGCCGAGGCCGTCGCAGGAATCGCGACCAACAGTGAAATCAGCAACATCCTTTTTCGCTCCCTTATTAATGCATTTGCACCTAAGCCAATGGTCAAGAAGTACTGGAGGTTCAATGTTGGAGACGGTCTTCCGGACTGGGTCGAAGAAGATGGGAAATGGAAATGGAAACTGCTTGGAACACGCAGTGAGGGACCTCTTGCTGAGTTGGACGATACAAAGGCCATGGCTATGACCGAGGAACAGGCAAGGAAGTATCTCTCACTTCCAGAAGCACAGAAGTTAATTAATGAGTGCGCCAATGCTCTGGACGAATAACCCCGCTACCCGGTTTGAAGATAGGAGTTTGCTGGCAACAATAGAGTGTATCATCTACATTACAGCTGGTCCGTCAAGAAATTGTTCATTTGCATATAACTCAGTTATCAGTAAAGCTAAGAAGATAGCTTGACAACATTATCAAACTTCTTAAGTATATTTAAGATAATTAAACTAATAGTGTTATCTCGCTGAAAGTTGCAATAGTAATAGCCTATGTTAATATCATTGTTATTCCTGAAGTGGTTTGAAAGATGCAAAATCGCAATGGGGGGTAAAATAGTCTTTGCTGCTCCTAGCAACCCCGGGCAAAACAGCAGCTTATCCCTGGTTTCCAACCACTTCTGGAATTTGTTAGAACTAATGACCCATTCACAGGTCCCCTCTACGCATCGACCGAAGAGAGTGCTTTGGAATGCGCTATGGTCAACTGGGGAAATCCAACCTAGGATGTGATCTCGCTCCTGTTGATTGGATCGCTCTCGGAGTTCATTAATTCCATGCTGCATCGTGCAGGCTCTTTTGCTATAATCCTTTCAGCTAGCCAAGCGTCTAGGTCAACGTGTCATAGATACCTGGAAAGCTGATTCCGAAAGGAATTGAGGATATTGAGTTCGAGCGACATTTGGTCTCGAAATTCCTTAATTTCCGCCTGATCCCAGTTCAGCCTTTCGAAAGCTCTCTTAGCCCTATGAGCCACGGTCGAAGTGCCACCTCCAACTGCTTGGTGCTTATCGAGTCTAGAGAGAAGGTCTTTTACAGGAGGGTGTCGGCTGCTGCGAACCGGGATCACTCATCATGTGGAAAACAGCTGACCTTGACGCCCGTCGATACGATCTTGCGGAAGCCGCTGACTACGGGATTTTATCCGACAAGGAGACAACAAATAAAAGCAAGAACATCAATAAGTTGTTCAAGTCTCTGGGAAACCTGCGACTGCCAGGTATGTTTGTCATCAACTCTCTGACAGAACGCTACAGATGTAAAGTGTTATTTGTACGGTATGTGGGAATCGTAGGACTACCTTGTATATTTGGATCATAGGAGGTAAAAAGTCTACAGGGACAGAAATAAATGTATTTATGAACTGAATTCTAAGTGCGTATCCTTTGCGTGTCTCCGAAGATTTGTCTCTGGTTGCATGGCTAAAAAGGTTTATCTTCGATGAAATGTCTCTTGGTCGTAATCCTTTAAACGGCCTGAACCCTGAAAGATATCGCACTACCCTGAGGTCCAAGCGCAGCAATATACTTGTCCTGAGTTGCATCGAAAGTCACAGTTGACATGTCATAATCGATAGTTAGACGCCTGCAGCTGATCCCAGTCAATAATGAGGAACAGGACACGCCTGGGGCGCTGCATCGCAAAGGTTCGCCATCGCTAACGGGGGGTCTGCAAAGAACCGTAGCCTCCTGTTGATTGAGCGGGTTGTCACAGGGTCTGAGAAGACCTGCGGGAATAATACCTGTGTTGTAAAAGGCGCAGACAGGACGTGCGTCATTATATAATAACTGGCCAGTGGCGTGGTCGACAGTGAAGAGCGTAGCACTGAATCCTTCAGAGGATCGCCTATCGAAAATGAAAACGGGAGTGTCTCTACTCAAAGACAGCGTCAAGTCGCCGATCTGTCCCCCGGAGCCGATGATTCTGAACGTAGTAATGGGTGGTTCTGGTACTACGGTCGTTGTTGTTGCAGCTTCAGTAGTCGTGGAGGCAATTGCAGATGGCGCCTCGGTCGTCTCAGTGACCGAAGTTGCTTCAGATGATGTAGTTGACTCTATGCTAGCAGTAGATTCTGCGGTAGTAGTCGATTCCGTGGTAGCAGTAGACTCTACGGCAGTAGTCGACTCTGTGGTGGCAGTCGACTCTGTAAGAACACTTTCAACCTTCGACGTTTGTGTGTCAAGAGTCTCAGTAGCGGTCGTCATCTGGCTTGTGATTGTGTCAATCTGAGTGGTTGAGGCAATAGAAGAAAGGCCGGATGCTAGATAAGATTAGCTTGTAGCCGTTAATACCGAACGGGGACCCTACTTTGAGATCTAGGTTTGCATGCACCGCCTTCTACGGCGGTAAGGCCAGCAAGGCCGAAAGCTATAGAGTGAATGATGCTGGGACGCATGACTGCTTCAGAAGAAATAAGAAGATGATTTGAAGAACAACAAAGAGGAAGAGACACAGCCATGGCAGTGCGCTCCTCTTATATCTACTTGGACTGACGACAAGTAACGACTCTGTTATGTCCAGAAATTAAAAACAATAGGGGCAGATAGTAACTCAATGGTTCGTGGTAGTGGTGAGCTAGTACCTGACTATTGACGCCTTGAAGACATGGTTACATGAACTGCTCCAATCAACGCTCAGCGTAAAGTACCCATCTCCACTTGTTTACAGTAACGTCCACCATCACGGGCCACTGCACCTTATTCATACAAGACTATTTGTAATTAGCTAACTATTAACCTCAGCTGTCAGGGTCTGTCCAGGACCTTGCCCATCATCGTCAGTTCTCTAATTAGCATAGCAAGAAAGCAAAAAATGGGGTTTCCGATCATTGACGCTTATTTTATCCAGTTCTTGTTGTGTTCCGTCGCTTCTACTTGTTCCTGTGTGGTCCTGCTGTCCCATCCCAAGACCTATTGTTTGATACTGGTTGCATTCGGCTTCTGCTCGTTGATCTTGCAATACACGCTGAGTGTCATTCAGCTGCATCCACACTTTGAACATTTCTCAGTCCCATGTCCTCTCATCATCAATATCCTGTCCACCATAATTGAGTATGCTGAAGAGGTGGGACGTGCATCGCGCTCAGCACGTCAACTTCCTGGTTTGCCACGGCTGGAAGTTGTGGTTCTTATTGCTGTGATGCACTTGTAGATGCGAGGTTATCAATGCGCTAATTTAACATCACCTTACTGAGTTTATCGGCCCTAGACCCCAAAAAAAGAATGCCGATCTACCGCAAAGATAGCTAGAATTTCGAGAAATGCCTTGTCTTGAGCCACTCGATATTTTTCGCTGTCTTGTTCTCTTATGCGAGTCTAGTTCAATTCATGTTTTAGTGTGACCGACAGGACTGCGAGCTCCTCCAGGGTAGCAAGTTCACTGAAGGCCTCAGGGTCCAGATGGCATGTACGAACTGTGACTGCTAACATAGCAGAAATATGAATCTGAACCTTAAAAAAAAGCATTTTTTTATAATATTTAGCTACACAAAACCCAATTAAGCTATAGAGCACCAAGAAATCAGGTTATAATCTGGGACGCCTACGTGCAAAACGTTCTTGCAAACTCCTGCGATTTCTATTTTGCTGTCATTGTGACCTCGTTAGCCTGTGAAATTCAAAATTATATATTCTCAACCGATTTTAAAGTCTTGTCTCTTAACACTAGTTTTCTCCACTTTATGGCGCCATAAAAAAGCTATACCTATTCTTCTGAAACACTTCATTGTATCATCAATGGGTTGAAGCAATAATGCCCAGTAGCTTCTCGTTGGATTCCCGCTGGTTCGTGAATAGTCATAGCTCCGCTATTCAGTCAGCTCTAACACGTGAAACTGGCGATAAAGATAAACTTGATACACTTACCACTATTTCATGACAGGGTTCCAGGGTGCCTCTATCACATATGGTTATTAGAAGGATCAGCCAAACATCCGCTGCAGGATTGCATAAGGTCATCGTGACCTACATATAAGCGCTCGGCTTCTCTTCCGACCTTAAGACGAAACAGAAGCATTCCGAAAGAGATATGCCAAAGTCCACGTGCGCTGGGCCAAGGACAGAGCCCTCGTTCAAGGCATCGAGAATTGGAAATCTCAGGATCTCGTCAACCTCACGATGCTTATCAGTAAACTCTTGCCCAAATCCATAATCTATTGCCATACGCTTCCGCAGGTTCCTGATACAACATCTGCCAAGTCGTAATCCCATTGTCACCCGCATCAGATGGCCTGAAGCAATAGGAGACTGTGATTGTCGAGTTTCGATAGTTTGTGAAAGTTCGAGAGTCTGCTTATGTCCATTAAACTTACCCTCGTTAAGCAAAGGCTGGTAATAGTCAAAAGCCCATTGCTTCCTACCGCCAGCAGCAGCCCAACACCAACTTGGTAGGTCAAGCTCGCCATATGGCGGTTCAACTTGCCTTCACAGAAGCTGCTCCACAAGTGCGTCCTCCCATACACCAAGCTCTTCTTGGAAAGAACCTGACTTCTCTTTTCCGTTGGGAGTCGTGAGGGGGAGGTTATAAGCTTGAAGCTCTGGGCGACTGGTCAAGAAGAGGCCATCAGTCCAGTCGTTTGCGTCCGCAGCAGATATTACAAGTATTGCTCTCGAATATACCGAAGCCATTTTCCCCGCTTCGCGCTTCCAATCTCCCTCGTCGTTTTGAATGATACATAACGAGTCAATCCATATATATCGGACCCCAATACCTCTCGTGAGTTGAATGGCATCGCGAGAGGTTTTCGGCAGGTTCAACCAAGGTATACTGTTGAGATGTTCGACTCGATTCTCCGCAATGGTTTTCAGCGGATGCTTGAGCTCAGGTTCCCAGCAGTGGCTCAAAGCGCAATACCTGTCTATGAGGTCTCCCGTGTCAATAAGCTTGACACAATCAATGACAGCTTCATCTGTAACACAAATGAATCGAGAAGGCAGTTTGCCCAAGGAATCTTGGACTGTTGTCTCGTCTTCATCTTCTCAACACCCCTGATTCGAACCATTCTCATACAAGGTGCAAGAGCTATGGTTATTCAGGCAGTTACCTAGCATCCGCCCTGCCAGACAAGAAATTTCTTCTCGGTTGTTTGAGAAAACGGGAGGCCAGTTGACGATTTTAGAGTATGACTCAGTTGTTGTATCGATTTCCGTCTCGCCTTCTGTTCTTTTAAGCCTGGCTAGAAAGGTCTGGTAAGGACAGCACACTCCCAATAGTGTTGTATCGAGAGAAGCCCTACCTTCATTGGCCCACACAGCAAAACGTTTCAAAATTCTCACCTGATCGGAAGTTTATGCTGGTTGAGTTGGCTGGCGAAGATTCGGAGCCCAGTAGCAAGTTTCAGTTGTGGGACGAATCCATGGAAATTCGATGGACGTTCAACGACATGGCCGATGTCATATTCATAACGGACTACAGCCGGATAGCATTTTTATCTCGCCGAGGCGAGATTGCTGTGGTCGATTACAGCACCGGTAGCCTCTTACAGCCAGTGACGAAATTGACGGTTAGCGGAACGTCGTTTTATCCAGCACAGGCAAACTTGCAGTTCTAACATCCGAGTGGGAAAGCCCTGGCGAAATCCACGTGTGGGACACATCGACTGGAATGAAGCTAGGTCAATGCAATATCGACTATTATGGACCTTAGCATTCTGTTTCATTCTCTCAAAATTCGAAGTATCTCGAAACTCCGAAAGGGCGGCTTCCATTACCAAAGCTGAATGAGAACAGTGGAGAGGAATCAAGATCAGATCTTGCCAGATGCTTTTATGTTAGCAAGGAATGGGTTATGCAAGGATTTGAGCGACTGCTATGGCTCCCTGCAGCGTATCGGGTAACAGATTCCGAATATGAAACTTTTGACTTGCGAGATGAGACACTGGCAATTGGACACAGAGGAGATACTGTCAAGTTCATCAGGTTTGCCCTTGACAAGACTCCCATAGCTCAGACCTATGGTCTTGATACAAATTAGTTCTATTCAATACAAAACGTTGCCAGATTCATGACAACTAAACAAGCCAGTATTCTCTTCAGCCTATGTGCAGGGACATTTTTCAAACGTTTGGATATAAGCGTCAAAACATGCATACATGCTTTCTGCTGACCTGTATTCTTCATAATAACATATACTCCAATTAGTCCCTGCGGGATGAAACAATACCTGAGGTAACTATTCTACGCACTCAGCCTCCACATCCCTATTCCGAAACTGACCTTATGATGTCGGCAAAGTATTTAGTTAAGGATTGCCCACTCCGCAACTGTGGCACCGGTACCATTTCTCGCTCGTACTTCAGCAGCGCTCAAACCCTGATTTCCAACAATGAGTAACGAGGCATATCGAGCCAAAGGAACATGGTTTTGAAGAGTCACGTTGGTGCTGTTACCAGTAGGCATAACGATCGCGTTCGCATCGGCCGTTTTGATGTCATATGGAGCCGATTGAATGATGCTCTTGGAAAGGACAACAGCATAGTCTGACGGTTCGCTGAGGGCACTGAGTGGATCATTCAGTGTCTTGTTGTGGAAGATGACAGTGATGTTGACCGGAGGAGCCTCAGCCCAATTGAAATAGAAGCCCGTAACCTTGGTTCCAACCTTTTCCTCAGCCAAGAACACTGTCATGTAATTGACTTCTGCGGCCTTTGAAGGTTGCCATTTCGTGGAAGTAGCGCCGTCTACCGCGGCCATGGGGAACTGGCCTGGCTCGTATGCATTGGAGGATTTTACCGGGCGGCATTGAGCGAGGTTGCCGGCAATAGTGTTGTTAGTCCCTATTTGCCGGTTGCGGATAACGACAGGCTTGTCGAAAGAAAGATGATGCAGGGAAGGACCACCATGCGACCCGACGTAGATGTTGATGCTCCTATTGGCGTACCGACGATCGGCAACATCGAGAGGCTCAGTTGTTGGATGCCGCTTGATGGTGGTATGGGTGTAATTCGACCATGCCGATATGGGCCAGCCACGCCAATAAAAGGTACGGTACTTGATATATGAAATTTGTGGCGGTAGGTTGGGCATGACATGCAAACCATCATCGGGTAACAGTCGCAATCCAAGGTAGCCGAATATCGTCACCTGATTAGCACCACCGTGTCCAGTGAGGAACGGATATGCAGGGTGGGTGCCGCCATTGACTGTAGCATTGTCTATCAATTGTTCAGAAAGTTGGTAAAATGGTGCACGTGTATAGGGCTTGTAGGAATATTGGGCGTATGTATATGCTGAGCAGCCAGAGGGTGGGAGTTCGCCGGCAACGATGGAGTATATCGCCCACGTCATTGCTGGTCCATCAGGGGATTGCTTGTTCGCGTACTGTCAAGTTGTCAGCATTTGATCGCAAAGGTAAGAAGAACAGGCGTTACGTAGTCCAGGTCATTCAGTCCATCTTGGTCTGTGTAATTATCATTGTAACCCAGTGGGAAAGCAATGAGAACCACATCCGCCTGTTTAACAACAACACTGCCATTCATAGTTGTGTACTCAAGAGTCACGCCGTCTTCTCGAATAAGCAATACATCAGAAGCTTTGTTTTCCCACGTTTTGTATTCTGAAAGTCGGAATTGTCGACGAAATTGGTTGGCTTGGATTAAAGTTTCCGACGCAAGAGCCATAGTGTAACCGCCAGCGTCAATATGGTTTGCATACTCATCCTAGTTTCCTCAAATCAGCTTCTAGAAAAGAGACTGTGCGACGAGACATACCGGGTCAGTCATGTTAGTTATAGTCCAGGATGTTCCGTTAGGCTTGAGCAAATCAGAGTAAAGGGTTGCAATTGAGTCGTAGATAGGTAGCAAACTCTCCTTGAAGTAATTGGTATCACCTGTTGTTACCCACTGGTTAACCATAGATATCCCGATATCTCCGTTCAGATGGTACTCATAGTCCCAGCAAGGACCGGTAGCAGTGCAGTTGCCAAACCGCCCACTCGTCCACGGATATACCGCTGCCGATGCAGAAAAGTCGGTGTCGTTCTCGGAACCAGTAAAAGAAGTGGCGATGTTTGCCTTGGCTTGCTCATATTTGGCCACGCGGTAGTTGGTTATACGTTGGGCAGCTTCGGGGTGGGATGTTGTTAGACCTGGTTGCATAAAGAGGTCCGCATCCCAGAAGATCATCCCGGCGTATGAGTCGGATGTAAGACCACCTACGGAGATACTGTCGACATTGACAGGGGCTCCAGACACGGCTTTGATTGCATTCTTCCCCACTGTATTCTGTAGCAGGTAGTAGGTGTTGGTGACAGCAATGATGGCAGAATCAATGATGTACTCGTCATCGGGCAACGTGCCATTGTCTGGAAAGGCGTAACTGTCGACAGAGTCATCTGGCATGACGCTCGCCCATTCGCTGACGTGCGAGTGAAGAGACCTTTCGTATCCATTTTCCAGCGCCTTGCGTGAAGCTTCTTTGGCCGTCGTCTTGGGATCGTCAAAAGCGTCAGAAGAAGCAGCTCCGACATACTTGGTGATATGCACAGGTTTCCCAGCCGAGAGCTTGACAGGGATTGCCTGTGCGACAGACGAGTCATTGGTATGTACGTAGGGTTTGCCGTGCACCAATTGACGCTTTGACAAATCTAAGGATCCGGAGCCGGTAACCTTTGCGTAGATATAAGCTGTTACGTTGGCAATTCCAACTGGTCGTACAGCTGAGAAGATAGCTCCTTCTTCATCTTGACCGGATTCGACGAAGTCGGTGCGCACTGCTGAGTATCCGTCAAAAACATTGACGATTGTCGCTTGAGAGTCAGCAGATGAGACAATTGTCAGATCCACAACAGCCTGATTAACATGTAGCTTGTTGGCGAACAAGCGGTAATGAACGCGGTAGGAGCCCTTTTTGTCCTTGGGTGTCCACTTATACGACCACTCAAGGACCCCAGCTTTGAAGTCATAAGTAGACGTGAAGTTGGAAATGGTTTGGTTATCAACGGTTGCATCCAGATACGTATCGTTACCAAGGTCCAGAATGAGTCCACTCCAGTGTGGTATCCCGCTGATGACACTCTCCCAGCCATATTGTGAAAGCCAGGGAAAGTTGGTCCCGTTCGTCTTGGGCTGCGCATCGAAAAAGCCAGCAATGGTAGCGAAGGTCTGGCGTCTCGAGAACAACGGCCAGCCATTGATGACCCCGCCCTCTTCGTCTACGTCTATCTCGAAAAATGGTCCGACAGCCGCAACGTTGATGCCCAAGTAGCCGTTCGCTACGGACCCGCGAGCCTGATAATGGCCCTGGTCGAGCTTGGTGGTGTTGAGAAGCCAATTGTCTCCATCCCAGGTCACCCCGGGGAAAGACGTGTTGTAAATATTGTCCCTCGACTCAATTGCCTGGTTGGATCTGCCATGACGACGAATACATTTTTCAATACGATTATGACTTTGAGAGCTGGTAACAATGATAGTAAGAAACGAAAGAAACGCAAAAGCTATTAAATTTCTATGCTGTTTGGAAGATATCAGCAGAAGCTTTTTGAATTTTGTGGGGATGAAAAAGATGGACGAGGTGATCTGGTGCTGTTTAGCTTTACATACCGCTAATATCATTTTGTCGTCTTTGCAAACGGCTTGGCAGGGGTGGTTGTCTTACTATAGTCGTTTTGCGAAATTCAGCTTGTTATAATCAGCTCTTTTGCGGCTTCACGAGTAAAAGTTATTCTATGTAGCAAACAGACAACACACAAGAGATTCAAAAAGGATGTTCGGAAGAATCGGAAGGGTAAATCGCGAAAAACCAAAAGTACTTGAATGCGCCGCTAACAAGTTGGTTCATGATGTCAGCATCAGTTGTTAGGACTTACCCTGGATACCCCGCAAAGTGGCTTGCATGATACGAGACACATTCCTCCTAGAGATGCCATGTTCGCCTGACGCTGCTGACATTGAGGGGCATCGTGCACCTGTTGCCTTCGGCTACTCGGCTCTGTATGAGTCGGTTGGGTTGAGGCTGGTAGTGGGTCACGCATGGGCTTCGGCCCCAGCAGATCAACATCATTATCCTATCACACAAGTCACTGCCAATCAGCCGTTATGACTCGTGTGTTGAAGTCTGAACTGTTGGTTCAATAACAATTGATCATAGCTTCCGAAAAAAGCATTCACCGAGATTGTGAATAGTATGAACATTGGCTCGCGGGTGTTTGACGTGCTACGTAATCATTTGCTAACCACTTTGACAGCTATCATTGGTACCGAAACACCAGTGATCCCGCTTTTGCCAACTGCTATACTCTATCAATTCTCTATACCATTGAATTTGAGGTAGGTTTATTTGTCATGATGAAGAAATTTCTAATTGAAGGGCGTTGCCTAGGATTTTCTTCTTTGAAATCCATCGCTGGTTGATGTTAATACAGCCAAAAGTCATACTGGAACCGATTCAGCGTCAGTTACGGATAGTGTTACTTACACACATGATTTCACGAATTCCTGCACCATCTCTTCAAATCGCCTATACTGCGTCGCTCTCTCTGCGTCTGCAACTTGTAAGTGCATACAGACAATCCTGCACCGACTAAGTACACTTCCTAATATAGACGAAGCTGCCAGCGCCAAGATTGGAATAGCGACACCAACCCCTTGCGCTGCAGGGGAGATAGCTAACTGTACAATGTGGTTCGACCATTACCGCGAAGCTAGGTGTGAAGACCTAATGATCACTTACGGCTTGTACTTCGATGAATTCTACGAAATGAACCCAAGCGTCAAAGGGGATTGTTCTGGCATGAATTACTGCCAATCGACATATCCTGGTGGTCGTGAAGTCGGCATACCCGGGTGGCACAGCGATGATGAAGATGACGATGAGATTTACCCAGAAACTTACC
Organism: Fusarium camptoceras; assembly: GCA_004367475.1. NCBI lineage: Eukaryota > Fungi > Ascomycota > Sordariomycetes > Hypocreales > Nectriaceae > Fusarium > Fusarium camptoceras. The sequence goes on along the minus strand of QGED01000128.1, from coordinate 40,745 downwards.
AAGAGCTCTGAAGCTTCACGAGGTCTACTCGGGGTCTGCTAGTGACACTACTACTCAGGGTCTGCTAGTGACACATCTGGTGATATTATTGACCTTGAGAGGATCTACAAGTGGAACCAGGTTGCTGAGGCGATACTGCTCTGAGCTTGGACCCGACCCGTCTGTTGGTGTTGGTTCTGCTCGATAGCTAGGTACATATAGTGGATACCAGTAGACACGCGACTTTATAAATTTTTCCTATCTACTGAAGAGAAAGCAAAAACCCATGAGTGGTTACACGTTCGGATATTGTTATATGAGGTTGTAGTAGCCTCGCTCATAGAGGTCTGTCGGTTGCGAATCTTCTCAGTGATTATGAGTTCTGGAAAATCAGCCTGGACCAACACTGTGTGGACCTCGAAACAAACCCACACGTTCTGTGGAGCGACTCAGTAAGCTGCCTAAAATCAGTGCTAAACAATTGGTTGGGTATAAAGGATAACAGTGCACCCAACAAGACTGGTAGACTTTCAGTGCTACAAAGACTTCTCACCATCATACTCGATTATGACCCAACCCGGCAATACATCTCTGTCATCAACTTTACAAAGCCTTCCAAACGAGATATTTGGTGCCATCTGCGGCCAACTCTCCAATGGCGACATCAAGAGCTTGCGACTCACATGTCGATTTCTAAGAGACATATCTCACCTACGCTTTGATCGCGTTTTCATCTCTGCCAATCCTCGCAACATCGAGGTTTTGCTCGCTATTGCTAATCAAAACGTCTTCTGCCATTATGTCAAGGAGATCATCTGGGATGATGCCGTTTTGAAGGGTTTCCCTCGTTACAATGACTTTATTTGGGAAGGTGTCGTTTATAAGGTCCCCGTCGAAGATTACGATCATCCTTGTGGCTATAGCGCCGACGAGTACGATCCTGATGACATAGCTGCTAATGAGGACAAAGAGTGGATTCCACGAGGCTTCGCTAAGCAGTGCAAGTGGAGCCTTTCTAGAATCGAAAGTCGTCTGAGGGAAAAGAACAAGTGTCAGGGCGACAACGAACAACAAAGACAAATTGACAAATTGATGGGCTCTAGAGACTCGCTTGCTTATTGGAGAATCCTATTGAAGCAGCAAGAGGATGTGATGGAGTCTGGAGCGGACGAGGCAGCCTTTCGATACGCCATCCAACGGTTCCCGCTACTTACCAAGGTCACTGTTACGCCAGCGGCACACGGCTTTCTGTTTATGCCCTTGTATCAGACACCGATGATTCGCGCCTTCCCTCCCGGCTTCGTATATCCGATACCTCGCGGCTGGTGGTATCATGAAACCCACGATGGTCGGAATGGATTCCCCAAGGGCTGGGAGAGCGAGAAAGAGAGGAAGCAGTGGCGCGGGGTCTGTATCGTTTCCAAAGTGCTGGCCGAGTGTGCTGGAACCCTTCAAGTCTCTGAGCTCGCCTTGGACAGTCATAAGCTTGCAACAGGAATCGACTACACGTTTTTTGAAAAGCCCAATCTTGATTATGACAACCTTTGCAAAGTCGTCGAGCAACCCGGTTTCAAAAGCCTTACTCTCTCATTGATAACAGGATACCTCTCGGACTGTGACCCCGAAGACTTCGAATTTTATCGGAACGGAAGAATCTCCGGGCTTTTAGCCAGAGCGCCTGACCTGGAGACCTTTATATACCATACTGACTACAGCCACAATTTCGGAGCTGCTCCCGAGGAGGAAATATTTGTCTCGTTGTTTGATATATTCCCCATCGATATCTGGTCCACAGGAAGACTCAAGCACTTTGGACTTCAAGGCATCATAGTTACCCAGGACGATCTTTTATCTTTTCTCGCCAAGCTTCCGTCGACGCTCCAGTCGGTAGATTTGAGCTTTCTCTCCATAATCGAACAAGACGGATATGTCGGACTCTTGACTGGTATTCGAGACAAACTAGATTGGCGCCACCGACCCATCAGTCAGAGAGTCCAGGTCAGCATTTCGATAGGATCATCGTATGCTTTCTCTGATGACGGACGTTACATTTGTCTGGATAGGGAGGTTCAAGAGTACATTTATGGTGATGGTCCCTCGCCCTTCCATCTTAGAGAGGGATTCGTTCATCCATACGTCCCGTCTGGAACCGGTATGGTACAGGACGCATTCGATCCCAGCTTCAAAACAACATACCAATCACGTATCATTTGATGGCACAGCTTCTAGCAAAAGAGCCAGGAAGTTAAAATGCTATTGAATGGTATATCAGAACATAGCACTGTAACGCATAGTATACAAGCACAATGGACAACATTTATAGAGGTGAAGCCTTAGGTAATCGTCGAAATAGGTGAATCACTTACACTAAAGGCAGTTGACGTTGCATCAAAGCGTACCAATACAGCCGCACAAAGTCTAGATCGAACTCATCATATTGCATGGCAGTCGAATCATCTCGGGGGTGTATATACATCAAATTGAAAAAGTTTGACAATGACAAACTTCAACATCCGGTAAGGTTAAGAAAATACAGTAAAGGTAGCAGATAGCTTAATTGGATCCAAACCAGGATTCTTCGAACCACTATGTAATTACCTCGCTGGGGATAAACCATTAGACGAGGCATCTAAGAATATTTACGATCTAAATAGGGTAGGGAAGACTTGGGGCCAAGCCCCCGAAACACCCTCACTGACCATGACGTTCCAATAGTGGATTCTTAGCAGGAGAGAACCCACTTCGCTGAAATAGAACAGTTGTCAGCAAATGCGGCGATCTGATTGCTCGTCCATTTCAGAACAGTCTATTCGCTATGGCCATTACTCAGATTCGCAATAGTCATAGCGCATTTCCCTCTTTTCCCTACACTTGACACCAAGAATTATCATGGCCGTAAATGATGACGGACGCTCTGTGTTTCAAAGGTTTCCTAATGAACTGGCCAACAGCATCTTTGACCTTCTCCCCAATCGCGACATCAAGAACCTGCGTTTAACATGTCGCTATGTCAATCGTCACGCGCCGTTACGGTTCAACCGCGTTTTTATCTCGGCAAACCCACTCAACGTCGAAGTCTTCCTTGCAATCGCAAACCACGATAGCTTCAGAGAGCAGGTCAAGGAACTCATCTGGGACGACGCTACTCTTCAATCCGGGCGAAGTAGTGGAAATGATTCCGATGACGACTATAGCTCTGATGAAGAAGGGTCCGACGATAACGATTATCAAGGCCATTCAAGGTTCGAACAACGCTGTAGGGAAGCAATAGAAGACGCGGAGTCGCGACTTGTGGATAAAGCGGATGGTAACGAGCAGCCAACCTTGCTTGAAGACCTTATGCCATCAGGTAGAGCACTTTCGTACCACGAGCGACTTGTTGAAGAGCAGGCTGCTGTTCTGGAATCGCTAGCGGATGAGGAGGCCGTACGATATGCTTTGCAGGAATCAAGGTTCCCACATCTAATGAAAATCACTGTTACTCCCGCAGCACATGGCTTCCTCTTCTTCCCGCTATACGAGACCCCAATGATCCGCGCATTTCCACGTGGCTTCGCTTACCCAATCCCCAGAGGGTGGACTTACGCTATTGGTATCTATGTACCAGGCAGAGCTCAGCCTTGGGAAGACGAAGAGGAAAAGAGAAAATGGAGAGGGGTTCGAATTATATCACGGCTGCTTGCAGACCCGGGATTGTCTTGCAACATCCCCGAGCTGTCGTTTGATAATCATCAGCTTCCCACCGGCATCAACCACTACATCTTTGACCAGCGGAATGAAGAGTACGACAACCTCTGTCGGATACTGGAACGACCGGGGTTCAAACGAATTACGTTGTCAGTGCTCATGGGATGGCTATCAAACCAAGACGCCGAAGATTGGATCTTCTTGAAGAAAAGAAAAATCCGAGCTGCTTTGGCTAAGGCTTCCGATCTTGAAGGAATAACTTTTCAGACTGACTATCCCGTCGATCAACATTGCTGGGCTGGTCCAGTAGTGGATTCTGTATCGCTCTTCGACATATTCCCCATTGACGAGTGGTCCACAAGGAAAAGTCTCATACACTTTGGTCTTTCTGGAATGCAGGTGAATCAAGAAGAACTAATATCTGTCCTTGAGAAGCTATCGCCCACCCTCCAATCCATTGAACTCAGCTTCCTTTCCATCATTGAGGGCGCAGGTAATCATGCTGGGATTCTCGCTAATATTCGTGATAAACTGGGATGGAGACATCTACCGGTAAATCGAAGGATCAGAGTCCGCATGCTCGTCAGGGTTAGCCAAGTCCCCGGTCGTTACATATGCTTGGATAAAGAAGTCAATGACTATCTGTATAGCGATGGTCCTCCACCTTTTGGCGTTGATGAAAGCGGGTCATCATGGGGTAGAATTCTACCTGGAGCTGGTATGGAATACGATGAGCTTGACCAACAATTCATCCAACCGCTTTGGGCATGACTTCCATGAGGATGACGATCAGATAGCGTTTCTTGATAGACTTTCCACAACTCGAATGCAGTTTGGCCCAACTCCGTTTAAAAAGCCCTCCATCCTTCTTCTCGTGCGAGGACCGATATCTGTCAAAGACATGGCGATAGTTCTTTCGGAGTTCAGCCGGCAACGACTATTCGTTTCGCATTCGTACACTAGCAATGTCCGCAAAACTTCCCATAAACACCACACAACCCTGAGAGTGCTGCTGCAGGGACAAGGGTCAAAACTGTCGGTGTTGTACCAGGTTTGCTAACTGTCTCCTTGACGGTTTCGTAAATGGCGAAACTTGTGGAACCGTAAGTGGCTACACAAAATTTGCTGTTGATGTTAGTAGTCCGACGGAGAACTACATTAGATATCAGCAATAGTGAGAAGGGAGTTTTTCTTTGGCGAGTACGCACACCACTGTAAAAACCGTGCACGCCTTCCGCGACGAAAATCCCTTTGATTGTGCCCCAAGTTCCCTTTCTCAAAGTTGAGGTTCGATACGAACCTTGCCTATAACGCATCAATATGGCTCGTGGAAAAGCCGAGCATACGTAGAACAAACTTAGGTCAAGAGGACGCGGGATGGCAACGGCCATACATGACGCGGAACTGCCGAGCCATTTGGGGCACTGAACTTGTGTGGTATCCATCTGATTGTGGCGTATCCTGTGGTATTTTTGCGGACACTAGTGGCAAAGGTCCTCATAGAAATCTGTCAGAGATGGTTAATTATTGCCATGGACAACCCTAAGTCGTCATTCCTCAGAGTTCCACGAACATGATTATAAAACGTTGGGTTCCCGCAGTCCTACACAATTGATTGATAATTTGATAAACTCAAAGAAGCTATAGGTTGCTAAGTAATTTTTCTATTGGCTCATGGTTGAATTACCTTCACCGAGCAAGAGGGCATGCCAAGTCGCTGACATTCGGGGAGCATATTAGCACGGATGCTGATCGGCTAGTCTTGACGTGGATCATGGGGCTTGGTCACTCAATAGCCGATCTCGGCTTCCAAGACGCCGACTTATCGTTCGGTATCGCACTACTCCCCGCAACCACAGGACTATCCGAGCAGTAATCTTATGCTTGCCAGCCGGATCAGTGGGACTCGACGTGACATGATGGAGTATCATTTCTGAAAACACAGCCTAACTCGACCAAACTTGTATTTTTTCCGGCTACGGGTAGACTTCGCCCGCCAACGGGATAGAGTGACGGATGGAATTAGGTTCGGGAGCAGGACTACTAACTTGGAATAGAGAGTTGGGGTAGATTGTCCCAAGTATTGTGTCTGCATCCATCTTGGGCCAAGACTCCACAGAATGATCTTAGTCAGCGGACCTTGGCAACACGTTGCCGACAATGTGACACAGTTTCGCATCCCCGTGCCAGAGACTCAGAGACTCAGAGCCGGAGTATACAATAAGTCTGTCAATCGGAGGTAAAACTTCGCGCTGTGTTCTTACATTCTTGTTGGCAAGTACAAGAGTCAACCACTGTCTTTTATTTGTGTATTTGGTTACAATCTCACCATGTCTTTCCGTCTTCTTGGGAAAATAGCAACCCCTCGGCTTCAACTATGTCGATCCAAACCCAGTCACACGACCAGCGCTGCTATCAGTCAGCCTGTTCGATCTGTTTCTCAGCAATCTTCGAACCAAGCTAGGCTACATGAATCGGGCTTGGGAAAGGGCGCACCACCAGCGACATCCAAGCCAAGACCACTTGACGGTATTACGGTCGTCTCCTTGGAGCACGCTGTTGCAGCCCCATTCTGCACACGGCAGCTCGCGGATCTAGGAGCAAGAGTCATTAAAGTTGAACGTCCTGGAGTTGGAGATTTCGCTCGCTCATATGATACACGGGTAAATGGACTTGCGTCTCACTTTGTGTGGGCAAATCGGTCCAAGGAGAGTTTGACCCTTGACCTAAAAGATCCCAAGCATATGAAAGTCCTCTCGGCGCTTCTAGAGCATGCAGATGTGTTAGTTCAGAATCTAGCTCCGGGTGCGAGTGCCCGGTTAGGACTGTCCTATGAGGATCTTCGAGTTAAAAACCAAAAGCTAATCGTCTGCGATATTTCCGGCTTTGGAGACAGTGGCCCATATCGAGATAAGAAGTCTTACGACCTGTTGGTACAGAGCGAGGCTGGGCTTCTCTCTGTTACTGGCACCGAAAGCGAGCCAGCAAAGGTCGGAATATCTATTGCTGATATCTCGGCGGGCATGTATGCCTATACTAATATCCTCGCAGCTTTAATGCAGCGCCAGAAGACCGGTACAGGCTGCAGACTGGATATCTCTATGCTGGAAAGTATGGTCGAGTGGATGAGTTTCCCGCTATATTATGCATACCAAGGGGCTTCCGCTCCCGAGCGAGCTGGAGCCTCCCACGCGGCAATCTATCCTTACGGGCCCTTCGAAACTGGCAATGGGGAAACAGTCATGCTCGGGATTCAGAACGAAAGGGAATGGGCCAGCTTCTGCCTAGATGTGCTCGAGGACCCGGCGTTGAGCCAGGACCCGCGGTTCGCGAATAATTCGCTACGGGTACAGAACCGTGATGAGCTCAAGCAGGTCATTTGCGACGGGTTCAAGACATACAGCGCTGCCGAAGTTCTTGCAAGGCTGGACAAAGCTTCTATCGCAAATGCAACAGTCAACACGATGGAGAACGTTTGGAATCATCCTCAGCTCCGCGCACGAGGCCGCTGGACTGAAGTAGACACGCCAGAAGGTCGTGTACCAGCGCTCACACCACCTGGTATTGCCGATGCGTCGGAGGCCAGGATGGAGGCAGTGCCTGCACTGGGTGAGCACAATGAGTCAATCCTGGCAGAATTGGGAATGGAGGGATTGAAGCTATAAGAAAAAGACTTTGCTGTATTTAGTGTTACAATGAGCCTGTTTCCTTATGCCACCTTGGCTATTATGCTTTGGAAAGCCAGCACTCATGCATTAGTGACACAGGGATATCAACAACAGGAGTTTTTATAGGATTGTTGTGATTATCTATTCCTTTTTCTGGGGTTAAGGCCGAAACTTTATGTCAACCTTCGTCACCGAACTTAGTTCAGGCCCTTTAAGATTTCGTTCACTAGACTTATACTGTGTTTTTCTTCAGAAACACCACTCTTTCCTACAAGTACTAAGTTGACTTAAGATCGACTGAGGAGGAGGAAACTTGAGATTTTTGCTTCGTCAGCTTTGGGAGACTTGTTTTCCATTTCTGAAGCGTGTCGTCCACTTCCCGTAATTGCTCCGGCGTACAAGCTTGTCTACCGGGGGCGAAATGGAGATCGAAAACTCGACCGACTATCATCCGTCAGAGAACTGTTCACTTCCTGATATTGTACCTGGGGTTTTCAAATCCTTACGTATTCGTGCCAAACTCACCATGTTGACGGCGTATGCGACATGTTCCAGCTGGCAAGACCCGGAAGGGGAGTTATCCAGTGTCTCAACTTCGGATTCTAAGTCTGATGAACTTAATAGCTCAATGTCGCAATCCTCATCTCTGATCCTACTGGGAAGACCCAAAGAGGCAGAAGCTCGACGTTCCCGAACCTACTACAATTAGAAAAACAGTCTATTGGAATGCAACGTCAGCTAACATACATAGACCACCAGAAGTATGGATTGAAGATTATATTAAACTGATTGATGTAGGTGAAAGTGGAAGCCTCTTTCGATAATGAAAAGTGATTGATACTGCCTGACTGCTATAGCTTTATACATCAAAGTAGCCGTAAATATACTGGAGTTAAGCGAAATTAAAATGGCCTACTATATCCGTAATGCGACCATGCTGTGCAATCGAATCTACGATGCACCTATTAGAATGAAATTGAACCAGCCTCTACTACTAGCCCTGCTCTCAGTTAATGTATGAACGTCCTGTATTAGAGATAAAGATTTATCTCCGAGGCAAAATTTATTTACCTAGTAGTATTGTTCGACCGGTCGTCTATTTTGTCGTAGCCGCTAATGGCGTCCAGTAGAAAAGCCGCATCCTCGACAGGGCAAGCTGTGCATGAACCTGCAGCCACACAGCGTAACAGGGACTCTGATACTTCCACCTTGGTCCGGACAAACGGTCAAGTCCACAAGTTTTCCAGCAACCACGGTAGTCGTTCCAGACATGCTACCACCCGTCGAGTAACCTTCAGCACGAGGATTGTGGATGATACCCTGGCCGCTCGTGCAAGACGAAGTGGAGTGGCAAAAGTTCTCACACACCGTAGTCCCAACAACATCTCCTCCGCGTTCGAGTAGGCGAGTAACACAGGTGGCCGTGGCGAAAGCTTACTGTAGGCATGCATCCATCGCTGAGCAGATATTCAACTGTCAGACCGAGATTGTGCATGACGAGACTCTGGAGCGAGTTCAGTATTTGGATGATTACTTGGAACATAGTGGGAAGCCCATGGGGCACGGTGGTGAAACGTCTCACTCGTAAAGCCGACCGTTAGTGTCAGTTATAGGGCACTACAAATGCATAGTGCGGTATTAACTAGTTGTCGCAACTGCGGCAATTTTAATTTTTATTCTAGAATTGACTCTCTTGTGCTGAGAATCCACTAACGTCCTAACCTGCCACTAGCATTGCCAGCAATATTCCCTTGTCCAGGGACTCAGTTCAAGCTTACTTGACCTACCCTATCGGGAGTTAAGGTTTCGTTAAGACATAGCTATAATTACTGAGCAGGAGGAAAATGAACAACATTTGAGGTAAAAAAATACACATGCAACACAGATTTATGTTCTAAACTCGTGATGAAGTAAACACGTGGGCTAATTCTACTTTTACACATTTTCCACTTAAGCACGTAATGTTCATGACGGTCTCAGAATATAACGCTAAATTATCGACCACAAAGTTATCAAAACAGGCCCATGCGCCAACCCCCCTCTCAGTGCTTGCTTGTACAGAAACTCTAATTGTCATCTTGGTTTAAGTTTCAGGACGAATGATCATCATCTGATTCAGACCTGCTCCATCCAGGTATACCGAAATCCCATCCGTCCCGGTGTGTTGATCTGTAGTAGTTCATCCCGAAAACTACCCCGCTGCAGTCCGCGCCCACACTGGGATTCGTCTCATAGAACTCACCAAACTGCAGGTTATTCATAATCATCAGGTCACCGCAGGTGATACCTTCAGGAAGACCAAGCCACATGGTGCAGCCAGATATTTCCCTGGCCGTGCGAGGTTGATCAAATCTCAAAGCCAATTGGATACACGGACCAACATTGGAAATCAAGTGGGCTATATGGTGGAGTCAAATTACTCTTAGCCCAAAGGCTTACAGACATCCGTCAAGAACAGGCGACTCAACAACTATTCTTGTCAGAGTGCCTTGTTAGGATGTCCATCTAAAACCGTGCGTAATTATTTATCCTAGTCACCCCTACAACAAACATCGGCAAACATAGCCGTTAAGTATTCTCAGTAACTAGGATAACAAAACTCATACTCCCAATCAACAGTTCCAAGAGCCCCGTCATCTTGCACAATGATGGTTTTTCTGCAGGCAGAGTGAATTCTGTTGTGCTGAGAACCCCACCAACGTCCTGATCTGCCAGGCTAACATCGTCGGAGATATTCCCGTATTCATGGCCAATTGCGGGGTGACGGATGTTCTAACTTGGTACGATCCCATGTTGTAGTGGTGACAGGGTCTTCCCCGCATCTTAATAACTGATACAACTCCATTCTCGGTACATCTATGAGCGAGGAAGATGAAGATAGTAATTAGGCGGATGATCTGGAACGGCAATTGAAACCGGCAATGCTACAGATCGATTCGATGATGACAAGATCACAAATGTCATGTCAAAGTAGCTCGTTCTAAAATCGATAAATACCCTTCTGATGTTCTTCAAGTTGGATCGAGTTCTGCAGTATCAAAACCAACGCTCAGTATGGCCTTGAGAATTTCCCGAGTCTCATTAGAGCATCACCGTACTGCCCTAGGGATTGCCGAGACTGAACCACGAATCTCTTGGAGATTTGACGGTGACGTTGCGAACTGGGAGCAGAGCTCATATGACATTGAAGTAACTCGGAGTATCAAGGATGAGCTTAAATCCTTTTCTTTCAATTCCTCTGACTCCCTTTATCTTCCTTGGCCGGACGTTCCGCTAGATGAAGCCGAACTTGCACACCTTAGGGTTCGCGCGCATGGTCTTGCTGAAAGGAATCAATCTTCAACACCCTGGTCTGATTGGGTATCTGTCGAAACAGGTCTCTTCAAGAAAAGCTGGGAGGATGTCAAGCCCATTGCTTCAACCATCAAGGTCAACGTGAGCGAACCGAAAAGACCTGTCTACTTCAGAAAGGACTTCGCAGTACCCGAGAGTTTTGAATCGGCGAGGCTCTATATCACCGCGTTGGGTATCTACGAAGCTGAGATCAACGGGAAGCGAGTCGGAGATCACGTCTTAGCTCCAGGGTGGCAGTCGTATCATCACCGTCACATCTATGACACATATGACGTTACTGACCTTATTACTCCGGGCGCGAATGCAATTGGAGCACTGGTTGGTGAAGGATGGTATGCCGGACGCTTAGGGTTTGGGGGAGGACAACGAAATATCTACGGGAACTCTACAGGTCTCTTGGCACAACTTCACATCAAGTCGAAGAATGGCACTGTATCCAAGATTAATACCGACACGACCTGGAAGTCGGGATTCGGACCCGCTGTCAAGGGAGAGATTTATGATGGAGAACATTATGATGCCAGTCTTGAAACTGAGATTAAAGGATGGTCGGAGTCCGGATTCGTCGACGCATCCTGGTATGATACTCGCGTCCTTCCTGCACTCGACAAAGTACTCGTCCCGCCAGATCAACCTCCTACTCGACGAATTCAAGAGGTCAAACCACAAAAGTTCTTCAAGTCACCATCTGGGAAGCAGCTTGTCGACTTTGGTCAAAATCTCGTCGGCTGGCTACGACTGAAGGTCGACGGGCCTGCAAACACAACTATCACATTAAAACATGCAGAGGTTTTAGAAGATGGTGAACTGGCGCTCCGACCGCTTCGATACGCCAAGGCCACAGACACGGTTCAGCTAAGCGGACAGGGACTACTTAAGTGGGAGCCAAAGTTTACTTTTCACGGGTTCCGCTATGCTCAGATTGATGGATGGCCTGAGGAAACACCGCTCGATGAGAACAGTCTTGCGGCGATTGTTGTCCATACCGATATGGAGGAAACGGGCTACTTCAACTGTTCACATGAACTGTTAAACAAATTCCACTCCAACGTTCGCTGGTCGATGAAGGGAAACTTTCTTTCCATTCCTACGGACTGTCCTCAGCGTGATGAACGTCTTGGATGGACTGGAGACGCCCATGCATTTTGCCCGACTGCCAACTATCTTTTTGACACAGCGTCATTCTGGAAGAGCTGGCACAGGGACGTCTGGTCTGAAATGTCAATCAATGATACCATGATTGCCCCAGTCTATGTTCCTACCGTTCCCTCAGGATTTCCCCCGGATCCTGCTTCAGTATGGGGAGACGTCGTAGTGTCTAACCCATGGAACATCTACCAAGCATTTGGCGACAAAGGGCTTTTGCAGGAACATCTTCCTCAGGCCCAAGGCTGGATTGATAAAGGAATTTCGAGGAATGAGGTTGGCCTATGGAATCGCAGCGGTATGCAGTTCGGGGATTGGCTAGACCCCCTTGCCCCGTCTGATAATCCCGGAGGTGCAACGACTAGCAAGTATCTGGTGTCAGACGCCTACCTGGTCAAGATGACTGAGGTCCTCACACAAATTGTTGCTGCGCTTGGGAAGCCGGACCTGGTTGACAAATACAAGGCACAACAGTTGGACCTGAAGAGTGAGTTTCAGAAAGCTTGGGCACCGGATGGAAAGTTGGCAAATAGGACACAAACCGCTTACGCATTGTCTGTGGGCTTTGATCTTCTCAAGGATGAAGGACAACGACAAGAGGCAGCAGAAACATTGCGTGAGATTATCCGAGAGAACGACTATCTTGTCGGCACTGGATTCGCAGGTACGTCGCCTCTCGGCTTCGCTCTGAAGGATGTCAATGCCACAGACGTTTTCTACCGAATGCTCCTTCAAGAGAGGGTCCCTTCATGGTTATATCAAGTCGTCATGGGTGGTACGACTACCTGGGAAAGATGGGATAGTCTCTTGCCGAATGGCACAGTCAATCCAGGCGAGATGACCAGTTTCAATCATTACTCTTTTGGGTCTGTCGCGAACTGGATGCATCAAGTGATTGGGGGGATTGCGCCTCTGGAGCCAGGATACAAGGTAATCTCTATCGCTCCTATTCCAGGAGGGAACATTACACATGCAAGCGCGAAGCTTGTTACTGGATATGGTACAATTTCGACGGATTGGAACTTGACGGATGCGGGATTCCATTTGAAAGTGAGAATTCCACCCAATACGAAGGCTAAGATCACCCTACCTGGGACAGATCAGACTGAAATTGTTGGATCTGGATTACATGAGTTCCACCAATTGGCCTGAACTTTCAACAACATACGGATAGGATTTAGCCAGAAAGCCGGTGATGTCTCAAATATCATATGCTATTTTTTCTATAACGTATCTCAATACTTATTCGCAATAGATGATCAGAACGTTTAGTATCAGCGTTCCAGAATACCCAGTCTTTTACTTTCGTTGCAGAGCGTTAAACCACCTGATACCTATGAGGCCAGACACTACACAATATTGTTCTATAATAGGCTAAGTTCTTAAGTGTTTTTATTATAAATAACAAAGGTATGAAGCAGTTTTGGAAACATATTTTAGCTAATCTATTATTTACAGAGAATAGAGAAAACGTAAGGCGTTGTTTATTTAAAACTTAGCTAATGTAACGATATATTTATTTTGGCCAGAGCTAATTCGAGGCCGAGTTCTGCGTTAAACTTCAAGTGTACCGCCAATTACATAAGCAGATACTAGCGCCTTCTGAATACAACCAATTAAAGAGCACGGCAGCACGGTCCGCCCCCATAACCACCACTCCAAGGTTTACCTCATCTTGAGGACGGCCCGTCTCCATAGCAAGGAATTCGACAGGGAGGGCAAGCCAAAGAATATGAATCAGGATGAACGATATAGGACTAAAAAGGAAGTCGAGAGAAGAGTGGTACACATCGATTGCACGTGAGCGGAGATCAGCGGGTGGTTGTTGTTTGGCACAGTCAAAATGATATACCGCATGATACCATAAAGATGAAGGTAATAAATAAGCGTTGGTAACCTGCTTTGTGATGGATTATTTGCTTGTGCAATGCAACATTCCCCGCATCAGCTACCCATTCAGATACCTTTACTCACACTAGTAACTTGATAACATCCATCATCATGTCCACAGACTTTGGTGTCATTGGTATGCTTTGTGCCATCAATCTACCATGATAACGCTTTGAGATGTATCTGACCTGGTACTAGGCCTCGGTATAATCGGCTATGGCATGGCTTGTAACCTACGCAAGAAGATCCCGGCTTCCTCAACACTCTATGTTCTAGATCTTGACCAGGACATCATCAAGCGACTTATTAGCGAGTACGGAAGCTATGGCAACATCGAAGTCACCGACTCAGCAAAGGATCTTGCTAACAAAGTTGGCTCCGGAGTCGTCCTTTCCAGCTTGCCTGCTGGCCCGCATGTTCGCAAGGTCTATCTGGATCCTATGAACGGCGTTATCGCTGCTAAGAAGAGTCCCGAGAGGCTCATCATCGAATGTAGCACAATCGAGATTGAGTCGACTCAAGACCTTGGCAATACTATAATCGATTTTGGACTTGGCACCTTTGTCGATGCTACAGTATCGGGTGGTATGTGGGGTGCCAACGCAGGGACCCTATCTTTTATGGTCGGTCATTCCCAACCAACAGAGAATGATCAGGTTGGAAAGCGTATCTACGATACCCTTTCCCTCGTTGGTGTACCAAGCACGATCACCTTCTGCGGGGGTCTTGGTATGGGCCAAGTTGCCAAAATTGCCCACAACTACATCACTCTGGCCAATAACCTGGTTGCAACTGAGGGTATGGCAATCGGTCTCAAATACGGCATTGATAAGCATGCTCTGTTCAAGTGTATCAGGGAAGGCACTGCTAACTCATGGGTCATGGGACTTGAGCAGCCGGTTCCTGGACTGGTCCCCGAGGCGCCTTCAAGCAACAATTACAAAAGAGCATTTGCACCAGCCTTGAGCGTCAAGGATCTCACCATTGGTATTGATGCTGCGAAAAAGGTCGGAATTGATCCTACTGCTGGGGAGGCTGCTATCAAGGCTTTTCGGGAAGTTGATACTGATCCTCGAACTCACGTAAGTGCACTCTAGATATATATCTGAACAGTGATATCTAACCATTCCAACACAGGACCTTGATCACACTTCTTTGTGGTTGCATGTCTACGGAAACTTAGATGAGTGGGCTAAGGAGAACTTACAGGAGTAGTAGAATAGGCCCAACTGAGGTCTCGCGTGTGAAACAAGCTACAAGTTAGAAAAGAATAACGAGATTCGAATGTAGTCATTATGATGATTTATGCCGTTTATTTAACTTTTAATGCCGCTTTTATGATTTAATATTCTGCATATGATATCTAGAAACCCTGTCTAACATTAAGAAGTCAAAAGTGTATTATAAAGCTCCCATCTTGCTCAGTTGTTGTAGATTGCTTGGAAGATAGGACTTAATAGCACGTGATCGGCAGGTGCGCTTTTTCCATCATGATTACTCCGCTTTGCTTCGACATTAGAAATTCATGCTTCACTCATTAAACAAAAGTAGCCCACAATGGAAGATCCAGGTCAAAGGCGAGCCCATCGAGCTTGTGCGCCTTGTCGGTAAGCTTCAATGATTTATAAAGCCAGAAGGACGGACTGACCCATGTATAGACGAAAGAAAGTAAAGTGCCCTGGAGAACATCCAACATGTTCTTTCTGTCAGCGGCTGGGGCAAGTCTGCGAATATAAGCAGGTTGAGCAAGTTTCTCCTCAGCAATTACAGAATCAAGTATCAGGGCTCGTAAGTTCCCTCAAGCCCGTTGGGTCGAAAGCGATTGAGAAATCGCCTTTGGAAAAGTGTGGTAGTCGGCACTAACAGAAAATAAGCACGACAGGATGCAGACATTGGAGGTCAAGATGGATCAGATAATACAAGCGCTGAGGTAAGCTCACGGGGATAAAGTGTCCATGATCCTAATAAATTGATCCCGGCCGCAGCCTTCAGACCCATCATGTCACGTCCTCTGGACAAATTGCCACACCAGCGCCTGCTCCTGAAGAAGTGTATCTACAGACACCGACAATCGCCAATGACACGTGAGTCCGTTCCTGAGATGTATGTCATTTGCTAAGCTTATTGATATGCCGGCAGCACCACGGAAGACGAAGAATTACTTCAAGCAGGTCGACTCTATCAGACCTGGTGTTATAATCAACCTGTCGATCTCTTCAGACAAGAAGGCTTCCTTGATACTCTGAAAGACCGTGACGAGGAACTCATTCTGTCGTTGAAGATGCTCAACTTTCGGTTCCCTCCAAAACAAGCCACTTCTGATAGACGAAACGCTTTGCGTGGGATATCCCAGTCTTGCCGAAGGTTGGTGAGGGATCGTATTGACACCGGCAAGATCAGGTTATCGACATTGCAGGCTCTATGTCTACTAAGTATGACAAGCTTTTCAGGTATGTTATCCCTTTACATCTTTCAAGCGAAGACAAGACGTGACGAGTTTTAGATGGTCAGGTAATGCAGGCTGGTCTGGACCTTGATACAGCACTCTATTTTGCCAACGGAATCCCTTCTGGCTCTTTTTTGGGTGATCCACTTGAGTTCTCTCTATGCATGAAGAGTATCTCTATCTTGCAGAGCTTCCAGGGACCCATACCCGATGTTGCAAAGCCCACTCATCCACAAAGTTCATTCCACAATACTAAAAGCTTTTTAGAGTTACTGAACCACCGGGCGGAAAGCTTCCCGTTGGTACGAGGGCCAACTGGTGCAGGAGGTTCTGAGGATGATGGTATCCTTATATATATGGACCAAGCTGCCAAGGTCTGGTATCAGGCGAGGGCCTATGCTTGTACCAGGGTTGGGCCGGATAGCCCACCGCCTTGGAGCACGCATTCTGACTATGCACTTGTCAGCGTGCGGAACCTGGAACTCGATTGTCTTTTCCCTCTTAAATACCGGTTTGCTACTAACCATTTTGCGGACGTTTCTACTGATGAACTGATGCAGCGTCGGGATTATTGGGGTGCGTGGATCTTGATCCAGTTCATGCACGCAGCTATACCAACGTTGATAAACCACCCATTTCTTTTATCATTGCGATTGAAGAACTTTCGTCATATGATTCCGCAGACATTCATGTATCAATCGTTTGATCTTATCTCGAAGCACACGGCTTGGATTATTTGTTATCTAGATTTGGTTGAGAAGCAGCGATTTCAGATAACGGATCCTACTATCGCTCATGCCGTTGTGATAGTTGCAACTGTCCATTTACAACATAGCTTTGTACAAGATGAGGTACTTAGAACAAAGGCGCAGCACTGTTATGATAAATGCATGCAATTCCTCGACGGCATGGCGTCTTTCTTGCCTGTTGTGCTTACTATGGTAAGGCTTATTCCTATGGCGGCCCTTCTGAATGCTAACCATCATCAGACTAAGAAGCTTCGAAAGTTGCAGGAAAGCATCACTACCGTTCCTCTTAGAGACACAAGAGCTCTTGGCGGTCAACCATCTTGGTCAATAGATGCCCAGTTACTCTGGGATCTTCTCGTATACGAACGATCCGTTCTCGACGACGGTTCTGCAGATATATCCATGTACGACGACATCATTACACCTATACCGGGATCAACCGATGAATCGGTGCAAGGAAACTTCTCAATTGTCGGCTCGGCAGGTATATCCGGACATAAAGGAGCGCTGAAACAGTTCTCGGCATACGCACCGCAGGATAGGAACCCGTACGAGATACTAGGTACACCAGCTACCATTCCCGGAAGCAGGGAGGGATGGCAGGGTAGCAGCACTATTGGACGTGGTATCTATGATGGCCTGCCAGACTTTGGCCAGATGGAGCAGGATAACTTTCTTTTGCAAGCTGAAGACTTTGGAAGGGCGATGAATGATTGGATGAATCTTGACATGACAGAGATCTTGTAAGGCCATATGTCTATTTTCCGCACCGATAGTTGCAGTATTTGATGCCGATAGGAAGTCAATGAAGCATGTCGATAACACTTCGTAAGAGGGTCAGGTGGGGACGGTGATGCGCCAGTCCCCGCACTACTTGGTATTGGGTCGGGTATCTAGGGAAGCCTGCACCATCGGATACACCATCCGTAAGCCTCTGGGGAAGGCCAAGCTAAGCCGCCATCGGCTATGTCATCCGCCCGGCGCGATGCACCGTCTCCACAGGGTAACCCTCAGTGCTTTCAAGAATTGTGAATATCAGAATACTTAAGGAAACAGTCCTTAGATAGACATATCCAACCATACTTCATCCAGATCTGGGGTCCATCATTCATAATCACAATGCAAATCAAAGACATTACCGTGTTTACATACAACGCCAACTATCGCTATGGCACTTATTCCATGTCCCATGGCCGCTTAGCCAAGGGCCACAAATCGATCGTTGTTCGGATCCGCTCCGATGATGGTTTTGAGGGTTGGGCCGAAACAGCACCTCTTGGCAGTGACTACCTTGCAAGCTCATATACCGGCGAGCTGGCAGCCATACAGGAACTCAGTCCGCAACTCATAGGCTTAGACCCAGGATCTCCCGAGGCCATTTGCAATGTCATGGATCGGGCCATGATGGGAGCATATGCAGCAAAGGCTGTTATCGACATGGCCTGCTGGGATATCTTGGGAAAGTCGCTAGGGTTGCCAACAGCGGTTTTACTTGGCGGCTGTCTCACCGAACATCCAAAAGCCTTTTGTGTTATTGGGATCCGAGACCCTGATGCTGCCGTCAAACAAGCACAAGATGAATTGGCAAAGGGTGCTGTCACGATGCAACTCAAGGCAGGTGACAACCCCGTTACTGACGCCAAGCGAGTCAAAGCAGTCCGCGCCGCTCTACCCGACCATGTCATCATTTGGGTTGATGCAAATGGTGGTTGGACCCTGGACCAAGGCCTGACGTTTGCTCGGACTATCGGACAAGATGTCACCGTTGGGCTCGAGCAACCCTGCCGCACTATCTCAGACTGCGCAGAACTCGGTCGCCGAACAGGATTGCCTGTCATGCTAGATGAGAGTATCATTACAGTTGCAGATCTTTTCGCTGCTCATGCAGGTGGCATTACAGGTGTGAATATCAAGCCTTCTCGGGTCGGTGGACTTACCAAGGCTCGTCTCATCCGCGATGTCGCGGCAGCTCTCGATATGGTCATTAATTCTGATGACACTTGGGGTGGTGCTTTGACAACGATTCAGAACGTGCTGTTAGCTACCACAACTCCAGCTCATCGCCTCCGGGCAGTTGATTTGATGTCCGAATGGATAGAACCCCTTATCGCCGATATACCTCGCATGCAAACGGATGGCCGAATCACTGCGAGTACTCAACCTGGAAATGGCTACGAGCGCATTAACACCGACTTGCTTGGTAAGCCTCTGTTTCAGATTAACTAAGAAGCACTAGTGTAGTCTTAAGTATCATACATCATTTTTCTGTACTGTACTTGAAGATCTCTTGGGGATAAATAAATAGAGTATTTAGCTTCAGCTTCTTATTATATCAATTTTTTTCAATGTGTGTGTAGATTTTTCAAGTCCCAGGAATTAGTACCTGTAAAACTAGACACTGAACAATATCGTTTTCAAACGTGCCAATTTCGTCTTGTCGAGTCTCCCCTTTGTTGGAACTTGATTATCGATCTGCGCTGTTCAAATACGAATGCAATCTTAATTTCCAGGCTATGCCCTGAGAGGAAGGAGGAGTTTTTCAGCTTGCAACCGTCCTTCTAAATTTATGGCGTGAGTTGCTTGTCGCATCCCTGCCGAACCCCCAAACGCAGAACCAACATGCAGATTGTGAAACCCACAGTTTTAAACCCGGAACCAACATGCATAGTTACGGTCCACAGATGGAACTTGTGTAGGCTCTCATAGCTCAAATAAAATCTCGTCAGAATTTCCCACCTGCTTGCTTTGCTTTGTTGACCCGTGCTTCACGCTTCCTCATAACTATTCAGGTACATTCCGTCGCGATGTTGCCCAACATCCCATTCCTTGCGCTTGTCTGGATCAGTCGTCCTCTACTTGTTTCTGGAAACATCTCATCTTCCTTTACACGCTATCTGCCTAGGTCTCTTAACAACAACAAAGAAGATAGCATACGAAGACCTTCCAGCACCTCTGACTCAGAACAGAGAGACACCAAGAAAGAGAACACCACGTCCCTAGACAAAGGTTGGGAAAATGCTGTGTTGTTTGCTTATATGGCGTATGTCGATAGTCATCTCCCCTTGTCTTATACTTCCGGAATGCAGTTTTAACCACAGAGCTATTTCTATACAGTGAGCAAGACTTGGATTCTGAGCAAGGTAATGCCTCCATTTCAGCTGCTATAGAAATAACTTGCACAACATGTTATATCAAAGGAACAGCCACGACCAGATTCATCTCCGACAAGGACTTCAATATCAGCCGGGCTCTGGATAATCTAACGGATCAAGTCCAGAACGAGATCTACAATCTGAGGACTGAAGTTGCGAACTACACAAAGGAATATGTAGATCAGGTGACAGACGACCTGGACGACGGGTTTGACATGGACGATTTTGATCTTCCAACCATGGATTTTGACCTCAATATTGATCTTCCTGAGATTCCAGAGTTTCGACTTGAATTCCAATTCGATGAGTTAGAGGTGTACATGCTCGTTGACACAGTATTATCTTCTGGGGCCACCTACACCTTGAACTTGTATACCTCTACTACACCTGCGGGGTTTGCACTTCGCCACAACCTGGAAGTTGGGGTCATCTTTACGATTGACCTCGTTTTGTCCGTAGAAGGGGAAATTGACATCAGTACCGGATTTCATCTCAAGTTGGATGATGGGGTCAAGATCGAACTCGCCATCTTCTCCAAGGAGATATCAAACATGGTAATGTAAGTAACCCTTTGGTATAGTTTTTATAGCGTAAGTTAACAGTATATTCAACAGCAATGGTGGCCAGTTTGAGTTCCTCCCAGTCACTGTCGAGAGTGCTGGTGTAGTCTTAAAGGCTGCTCTTCGCATGGGGATACAAGCGGGTTTTGAAATATCATCATCCGACGTATCTATTGCTGGAAAAGATATTTTTCGTATTGGTGCGGGCATTGAAATGGGTGTTTATGCCAACATTGCCGAGCTGATCACCAACGTCACTTTTTCCATGGACGAGGACGAACACTGCGGTCTCCGCGTTGAGGAAGCATATCGACTTGCTGTCGGAGCTGCTGCAGGAGCTTCGATTGCCATTGAAGATATCACGTGGGGACCAAATGTTGAAACTGAAGTTCCTATCTTTTATACTACATTGGCACAAGCCTGTGCCATGCCAAGAAGCAGTGGCACGATATCTGTATCCCAGGCAACTCTGACATCTGCTGCCCTCGTAAGAAGACATGAGGATGAAGATGAAGCGGAGATGGAGACAACTACGATTTCTGAAAAAGCAACTTTCACTGCTGTAGCCTGTGAGTCGGAGGGACTGGTTAATTGCCCAGCATCCCTTCAGACAACGTCCAGGTATACAACTACTCGAACACATGTCACCGTTGTCATGGCCGACAGCGAACCCTCTTTTCCTGAGTCGGTCAGATTCACTTCCGTGGAACCAATTCCATTTGGATACTCTGCCAAAAAGTTATTTACTACATCAGGTATTCCTAAATCCTACGTTCCTCAGCCCCCGACGCAGTCGGCCACCACTAGCGCAACTGATGATGCTCATGATGGTAACGAGGATAACAGCTCAAATGCGAAGAGCGGAAGACTGTCTGATAGTGTTATTATCGGCCTGAGCATCGGGCTTGGCGTACCTTTTCTCTTCAGCGTAATCGCTTTCCTTTTGTAAGTGAGCTCAGCGCAGTCTTGCTTTCCTGCTTGAGAACCCTGACTCTGTACTGTTGAGTCGCATTGAATTTGATTGCTAATGTCCTTTCTATTTCTTCAGCATTTGGAAACGCAAAACACGGGTTTCTACAGAAACGTTGTCAACTTCAGTTGAGAATGTTGAGCATATACCACCGTCTTCCAAAACTGCAACTACTACATCTGTAGCCGAGCTGAGAACGCCTTGATCCTATCGAGATATCTGGTGTAGGTGTTTTATGTTGGAAAGAATCTTTTTGGGGTGATGACAGGTGTTGAGGGTTATCGGTGTAGACTGTGTGTCATGTCAGCCCATCGTAGAGACAGATGGCTCTCAAGTATCACGCGATCATTCTACCGCGTATTGCGAGAGTGAAATAAACGGGGCCCTCTTCTACAACTGGAAGATGGACGCATTTGTCTGCACTTTTGTAAGTGCCCCAATTTTAGTTACTCTATCAAGAAAATAAGTATTAGTGCTTACGGAACTATCACCAATCCTTTGTGACTCTTTTTTAGAATGATAACAAAGAGCTGCATAAAAATTGTGCAATTCCCCTCTCATTTGACAAATGGCTTCAAAAGTTAGGGTATGTGCCTTCGGCTTGCATAAAGGATTGTCGCGACGGAATGTTAACCATGTTGAAGCAAGGCCGAGGCAATCCTTCTCGCACTCGGATTACACCACCGAATCCTTCAATCTAATAACAGTCTCTTGCATGCGTTATTAGCCAATAAGCAGTGTGAATTTGAGGGAATTATCCGAAAAATGAGTTGCAATGGTTTGAGGCCTTCATAGTCGGTCTATAATATGTAGAGCACAAATTCACCCATTCCGTCGAATTAAACAAAAGACTTTCAAGCACGTCTCAGAGAAAGAAAAACTGTCCAGACATTTTCAAACAGTCAACCATATACAAAAGCTCTCTGCCAGTCAACTATCGAAGAACCCACATCGGCCTTTTCTCTAATCATGCATGCCCTTCTTACTTTAATAACGCTCGGTCTTTCGAGTATTGCCGTTGCCTCGCCCCAAGGCGTCCCCGATAAGCCGATCGAATTCTATGGCCGCATGTATGCCGACTCTGCCAATTGCAGCGGAACTGGAGCCAGACATGCCTACCTAGGCTCTATGGGAAACTGCATCAATCGGCCCGTCCCTGGAACCGGCTCTGCTACGATGGTGGTGGGAGAAGTTAGCAAATATTTCTTTGCAGGTTGGACCGGGCCTGACTGCACTGGCAATGTGGTCCTTGTCGTGTCGAACGTTGGAGAGTGTATTGACTTGGGTGGCACGGATGTTCAGAGCTGGTCCAACGACATGAAGCCATTTGGAAAGTGAGTGGGAATCTATGTACACAAAAACATTACAGCTGTGCATAGAGCATATCGAACCACAATATGTCTGGATAAAATGTGGATCCCTGTTGTATACTGGCTGTATGAGGTGTAAATGTATAGAGAAACAAGAAAGTTTACAATTACCAAACCAGACTTGGCTGATCTTAATGTTTGGCTTATGCTTTATCGTTGTTGCTACTTGGCTTTCCAGCATCATCGTTCCTCGAAAGAATACTTAGCTAGCATACTTACCCTATACAAGGTCCTTGCATCAATATTACCCTCTATACTAACTTGAATTACTGGTTCGAGACAGACGAATCAGTGATCAGCACAGGCGCACAAGTCCCAATCATTCTTCAAACTAACGCCTTGTTCTTCCAAGGCTCTTTAAGCTCTTTCTTGAATTCACATTCAGTTATAAACATCGTTCTGATCGTCGTCATTCTCTTAAACCGACTGGGAACTTGTTTATCCGCCGAGCCACCAAAGCATACGTTAGCGAATTTGCATGTGAATGATTTATTCCCGTCACCCATATTGCAACGAAATTCTGGTCGCTCTGTTCCTAGAAGATAGGCTTGGAAGACAGTAAATCTGAACTTCTAAAAGGCACATAAATTATCCCTAAGCGGTTACTCTATTCATTATCGCGTATCCCAAGTGAGTCCGCATCTAACTGAGCTTTCCTTTTGGAAAGAGGCTACTGTCTAGGGTGCGTTCCTTTAGACCTTTGAGAACCGTGATGGCCAGTGGGTAGGGTCTCATGTACCAGTCAAATTCGTAGCCAAGCGAAGTTACATCTTGGCAATTACTGCCAAGCTCAGTTCTGACGTCACGTAGTAAGAATTAATGGGTTTGTGACTCTTTGTTCGCAATCCGAGGGGGCAAACAACCGCTGCCAATCGCGATGAAGTTGCGGTAAATACGTTTAATTTCAATACAGTAGCTTTAGCTAGTCTGTGACGACATAGACAACAAAACAATCGACAGGCGGAGTAACGACTCAGTCGTACATAAATACAAGAGTGTGTCTTTACTTTGTAGGAAGCAGCGATCTTTCAAGCCCCTTGTCATCATGAAGCTCGTCGACCTTTTCATCACAGTGTCTTCAGTCTACTTTGGATTCCCTGTCGTTGCCCAAAGCAACAGCAGCAACTCCGATACCCAATGCCCGCGAATAATCGAAGATCTCACAAACGGTGATGTTGCGTTCAACGCTACTGGCACAACAGCTCTTTCTACTCTTGAGCAAGAGACTTGGCACCTATCAATGGCATTTCAATTTCGCCTCGCCAGGAACACAACTACTGTAAAGGATGTCTCCTCTTTGGGTCAGCATGCCGTGTTTCTTAGTGTGCCGGAATCGCTTGCCAAGACGACGAGGGGCGAAGGGATTGAACTGTGCTACTACCAGATGGACGCCTTGAATGCGACTACAGATTCAGACTCGGGAGAAAGTAAGAACATGGATGCGAGCTGCGACGGGATATTGAGCGAGGAGTGTCAAGAAGCGTTGCGAGGCGCACCAAAGCCACGTGATGGGGACTGCCCTGATGTCGATGTACGGGAAGCCTGCGGCCGGCCAATAAGGCTATGGACAAGTATGTATTTTCCTTGTCAACTGACCACGATCCGGCAAGGATAGATCGAAAGTACTGACATCGCGCGACAGGCAAACCATTCAATCTCTCGCAGCAAGACTGTACCTTGAATGGCCTGCCACAAGTAGATATCCCAGACGACTATCAGACCCAAATGATAATGGGGCAAGGAAAGTTACTTCCTGCTGCAGAGGAAGCGTTCCTTGATTCATATGACTTGCTTGTCCGACAACCACTTCCGGTCCTTATCACGGCGCGGCCCCCAGGAGAAGATCAAAGTGGTGCCGCAGAGATTGCCTGCCTGGCTACCAAGGACATCGCAGAAGGAAGCCGCATCCCGCAGAGTGAGTTTCCACCGAGCAGCGCGAATTACCTAGACGTTAAGAGAGGATTTATGTATCTGGTAGTCCTGTCTTGTTTAACTGGTTACATCTTAACGTTATAGTTATCGAGGGGGTTGAAGCAGTACATATTGCATAGGTTAGTGAAAATTTCTAGAGACTTAAAGCAGTATCAATACATAAAGAAACCCAGTTTCAATATCGGTAACACTCATGAATTGGTTGGAAGGCCACGAGACCGTTGTTATCTAGTACCCTTCCATACTGATAACTACACCAAACGACGATCAGAGGTGACCAATATCATTTGCCGTTTCTTGTAGAGGGTACAACAGTTACCTTTGCCTCTTCAACCTACAGGAAACCTTTTATCATGAGAACCACAGAATTGTTGGATAACAGCGAGCGCGGCACTAACGAAAGATCGCTTTGATTGTGAAATGCCTTGACGCCGAAACTGTCACGGCCACCGCTTTGTTTCGATACAGGAGGAGAAGAGATTTCACCAGGAAGTTTGATGACCTCATCCGACAAAGATGCAGCAAACGTGACTTACTGGATCCTCTTACACCTCTCAGGTGACCATTGGCAGATTGTTGTGGTCGTGTTTGTCGTGCACTGATGGGCCTTGCCCATTTGCCCTAACAGCGTTGTTTCATTGCGCATGCATTGCCGGGCATCTTAGATATGTCACTAGCAGACCCCAAATAGCGAAAGGTAAATCATTCTTTAGATTGAAGAAAGAAAATAGGTTATTTTATTTGCTCTGAACCTAACTAACATAGGGAAACACAATGGATTGCTGCTAGGCATCAAAAGCCTTTGGTCGCCGCTCTTCAAGTTCAATGTACTCATCGCTTATCTCCGACCTCGAAGGGACCTCTCTGACGACATGTCGGAACTCTGTCACCGAGCTATCATCACCCAGGACCGTGAATGGGTTGGGGTCCCTGATGGTACTCCGCTTAGCATTTTCTGTTGTGGTAGTAGCACCAGTCCTGAATCTACTAGGCTTAGCTGAAGTGTTATAAGATGACGTCTTGAAAGTCTTGGGCAAGAGTGGGCGCAGTCCAGGGAGGCACGCTGAGATGATTCCTGCCACTGGCTCGACGCCTGCGAGGGACCACACGGTTCCTTCATCGTAGAGGTCTTTCCACTGATATCCACGTGTGAATACGACTCGGGCAAGGGAAATGAGACAGGTACTGGAGATTGCTAATTAGCTTTATAACACAGAGTTTGGCGGGTGCTGGAGGACACTTACACTAAACCGAAGCAGAAGCATACAATAATACTAATCTTCTTCCCACGGTTCATATTCAATCCCCAGATGGACTTGAGCGGCAGTGCAAAGATCAAGAAGTCGGTAAAGACTGTCAGGCTATCGTAGGCGATATTGGTATTCGCCATGGCCAGGAATTGTTCAGCCGTTGCATCACCCCAAGCCCACCACTTCTCTATTGGCTGCACAGCCGCAAGGTACCCGATGAAGCTTCCTAAGAAGCATGTCATTGTTACACCCGATGCCACGTATATTACGATCTTCATCGGGCCATTGTGGCCCTTGAATACGCGATGGTATAGAAATAGGATCGAAGCTTTGCATGCGTAGACTGCGAGGACAAGGACCACATTGTTGGCCCAGCCGATCTAGAAGACCACATACATTAGCTAAGGAATCATTATAAGTGACATAGATCTCAACGTACCTGATCATGGATCAACGAAATATCAGTTGGCTCTGTGGTACTGGTATATGGATATCCAGGAATGCCGATGCCTCCGTATACAAGCACTGGGTAAGGCAGATGTGTTAGCTATCGATTCCTGCGTAAAGTCCGTGCTGAAAGGAATGGATGACCCACTAAGAATAAGAAAAACAAAAAAGACGTTCGTAAAGAACTGCCAAGAATGTTAGAAGACGCGTATCGTGAACAGCCGGATAGCTTACAGCAGATGCTATGATCATCCAGTCACTCCACCCATAAGCGCCCCTCGTCTTTGTCTTGGCATAAAACCTAAGCCCAACAACAAAATTCGAAAGCATAGGCAGAATAACCCAAGTGGCGATCAACTCCCTCTGCCGAGGCAGGTAGATGGGGAACGGCTGGACCATAGCTGTCAAAACAAAAGTTCCTGAAAGAAAGACGCGAATATAGATCCATTTACAAAAGTTCCATCGGTAGATATTTAGGGAAGGTGCCCAAGTCTAACTCCTGTCCCAACGGTTCATTCTATATCGATTGGAGGTAAGTGAACTGCATCGCGAGTCAGTTCTCGCGCGTTATCTGTGGTGTGGCGCTTGTAAGCAGAAGTGGCACATATAGTGGTGTAATTTGGCTTTACGCTATGTATCATGTGTATGAAGCGAACAGTCTTCCGACCAGACCAGCCACTCTTATCGGTCTGGCCTAGGCTGCTTCTGGCTTACCAAGTCCCGTACAGACAGACTACGGGTCGCTGGGTCTAGTATTGGCTTTGGCTATCTGGACATGTGTGACTAGAGGCTTTTGGTAATCCGTGTAAATGGTCTGAATGACGCCCTGGACTCCCTGGAGATCAATTTAAGACTGGTATTGACAGTAGCTTAGTACGGTATATAATTTGCTAATGGGTTCTTTTCTCATCTCTGTGACCCTTAGTACGTAATAGCTAGTCCAATTAGCACAGAACATTACCAGCCAGTCGGGATCGATGGGTGACTGGTATAATGCCTTTTAGTAAAACAAACCCCTGAATCCTCTTCCTCGCTAAAAGTTGATTTGCATCAGCACTCAAATGTCATTTACAAGGGTCTAATGACGCAGGCTGAGATTAGTCTCCCCGGCATGTCGGATGCCCGACCTAGATTTGGAGCGATGTCAACAAGTGCAAATGAATAACAGGGGGCTGGGTACTCGTTACCACAGGTGAGGTATTATGTGTTGCTCCTAAGAAGAACCAGTAACGATGGGATATTCTCAGCCATTTGTTCACAGAAAAGCAAATCTAGCCGTCTGACATGCAGATAGAGGTTTTTCGAACTGTTCCAGAAGATCTGCCAAGGCATGATATATCAGAAGATCTTGTTTTGCGCAGGCCTCACCACCGTCCTCCGCGAACAGACGGACCTATTGGAACAAGGATTCGAGCAACTGCCGTTCAAATGGTCAGTGGAGGACGAGGTTGCCCCACTGCGGCGTTGATGGCGCGCAGAGCTGAAGAATTAGAAACCTGTTAGTGTCACTCGGACCACATCCATACTTTCCAATGACTGGCTCCTGAAGTTATTCGTTAACGTTTGAAGGCTCACTCTAAGCTAGTCCTCATTGTGCTTTGTGGCTTAGTTTGGACTCAGTCTGGAATTCTGCCACACACGGAAAATTCCGTCCTCTACAGTTATTGAGTCATGATCCGCGGGCACCGAGCATCTGGGAGGACGATGATCCGGGGTAAAGCCAGCCTTATCGCGATCCCACTTATCAAGCATTTTAATCAAATTAGCCAAATGCCACTTTTGCTTGTGAAGCCAATGGGGAAGATGTACAGTCAACTGTCATGGGGCGACAGGTGGAGCTAGGCTTGTTTGGGCTGTAAACCTCAGCTGTTATCTCTAGCGTTTCTACAACGTCGATTCCGCCATCCTTGGGCTAGTAGTCGGCATCGCTGCTCTCCCCCTTATCATAAGAAGCTACCGAAGACATCCTCTTCACACCCTTGTTCCGCGATCCAGGAACCGGGTTTATGACATTCAAATCTTCGGGATTGAGGTAGCTCATACAGACTGTCTCTTCATAGGCATGGTATGGGCCAATCGCTTTCAACATCACCGGCGGAGTGAGGATGGAAGGTGGAAGCGCTAACATACAAAAAGACTAGCGGTGACATAGCATTGTTTGCATGAGAGGGGCGTTTTGCCAGTCAGATCCTTCGTTAACGGCGACAATGCAAAGCAAGACCCAAGGAAGGATGAGTGAGATCAAAGCTTTGACCAAGGTATCGTATTAAGTATTATTTCTGCCCTGTGCTGGTACTAAGTTGAACCGATTGAACGGGAACAGGTTGATTAGAACCGTTACAGACCTCCTGTTGTGATTCCGGTTGAGAACTGCTCTCAATATCAGATGCTTCCTCGTCTGGAACCAATTGAGCCGACTGCTTTCGCAGCTTGAACCAAAGCATCAAACTGATGCATGTCACCATTAGAACCGCAGTTACAACTCCCAAAATAGCCTTGCCCGGATGTGAATCAATATCATCGTCAATCTCTTCAATCGACCACGGATAGCAATCCGAGTCGACGACGATGAATATTCCGAGGCCTATATAGAAGAATGGTACAACAACTGCTGCGTACTTTTGGGCAATACGTAGGATATGCTTTTGCTTCATGATAAGATAGGCTGCAAAACACCATACCCCAAGCAAGATATAGTACACAACGACGTATATCGCAACCTCGTTCCCGTTCGCTTGTGAGAAAAGAGGGATGTATGTGCTCATGTTATCGGCGCCGTTCATTACAGTCATAGAAGCAACCTTGAAAATGCTCTTCAGCCCAGCAGTCCTGGATATCTCAACAGCTGCATCCTCGTCACCATGATCCTCCTCCGTTTTAAAGATGAGACCAAGAAGCCACCTGATGCCGAGTAACATGGGAATAAGACCAAGAAATCCAATTGGTTCGGCGGGAATAAGCAGGGCTGCACCAAAGCCTATCATGCTGACGGCAATGATGACCGTGAAACCGACATATTGACCGATGGCGATTTTGAGAGGGGTGAGTGTTTGGCTGGTGGACGCTTCGGTGAAAAATGTAATAAGAACAAATATGTCGTCGACGTTTGTGATGGCAAATGTGGCGCAGGCGGTGCCGACGGCTTTGCCAAAGTCGAGGCCCATTATCGGGGCAGTGCAATGGAATCGAGATTGTAGGGTCGTTCGTGATTTGACAGCGTTGTGTCGTGTCATTATGGAATTTTTAATAAAGGGGTTTAATCGGAACTTGTTATTCCGGACCCACAGACTTTCTCTCTCTGGCAACAGAGTCTTGGCGATTTGGCGAAATGTCATGAATGTATCCGTACGGAGCATCATGGTCAGCTGTTCTACGCTGGATCAAGCATACGTACATATAAGGCTACAAACAGCTTTGTCCATGTTAGTTTAGTCTACGGGAACTCCCTGCTTGTAAGTCGGAATGCTACACAAGTAACCCACAAGTGAGGCTGTGCAGAGGAACATTAGGCCGAGCCGCCGGGGTCAAGATACGTGTTATTCCCGGTGGTATTCCCACATGAGCCTGTCCACTTCTTACAGTGGAGAACTGGAAGCCTAACAATTGGCTCTTTCTTATCGGGCTGCCAGCTCATACCCCCTCCAAGATTTTCTGAAATCTCATGGCTCCTCGCCAACTTCCATCAACTGGAATACTTAACAAGATTTGATGCTATGTATTCTGCCAATACACCAATTCCGTCACAACACCGGCCAACATGTCCTCATTCACAACCACCCACCAAGCTCTACTTCGCTTACGGAAGCAATATGAGTGTTGCCCAAATGGCCCAGCGATGTCCCGGGAGCGTCTTCAAGGGGCCTGCCATTCTTGATTCATATAGATGGCATATTAACGAGCGAGGCGTAGCCAACGTGCTTAAGTCCGATGTCAATCACTCCGTTGAAGGTCTTCTCTACGAAATCACCGCCCAAGATGAACATGCTCTGGATCGGAATGAAGGAGTTTCGAAAGGCTTTTACCAAAAGCATCTCAAAAGGGTATCGGTTCAGCCTCATGATCAGTACACAGATTTCAACACCGACGGTCTAGCCCTATTGCTGAAACAATTGCGTCGAGAAGTGGGTAATGACGACAAAGTTACCAGGCGTTCCCCGTGGAGCAAAGTCCCGGCACTTATATACGTCAGTGAAAACTACACCAAAGACGGCCCACCTAGAGAAGAATACATTCCGAGAATGCACAATGCTGTTAACGACGCTATGTTTCTTGGTGTGTCGAAACCATTTCTAAACAAATACATTGTTCCGTGTCTCCAACAAGACAAAAAGAAATTTCAAGACAAAGGACTTGCACCTGAAGCACAGGGCACTACCGCCAAGAAGGCGGTCTCCAGACAGAATAGCGTCAAGTCGAATCGCAATAAAAGCAAGACGCGTACAACCGAACAAAAGGGTATGCTCCGAAGACAATGAAATACCCTCATTGTGTGAATATCTAACCTTCTGGCAGTGCCGCAAAGTCAGCCTGGGAAGACAGGACATTCCTCTTCCGACATGACCAGTCTTCTAAATCACGACGACTGTCTTTGCATATTCCCGGTCGAAATGTTAAAGGCTGTAGATCAGGTTCGCGTTTTCGGAGGGAACATGATAACCGACCATTATATCGTCGTGGAAAGGAGAACAGCAGTGGATACAAGTGTTAGCCTTGACGTAAATGCCCCAAACCCCCGCCGTGCCAATCAGTTAGTCATGAAGACGTTCAAGGACATACTCAAGACAGAACTCAAATCCTCTGAAGCTCTCGGCATTGCGGGATCTCTCGGAGAATTGGCATGGAGGATGGAACACCGTCAGCATCTTTATCTCAAATGCACGAGGTCTGGGGAGAAGCCTTGGTTAATAGTGCGGGTCCACATTATAGGATATGGATGTGTTTAGACTTTCGGTTGTTATGTGCATAATGGTTAAACGAATTCTTCCAGCTATCAGGAGTAATTTATATCACTTTCATTCTCTACACTTTGCAGAAAGAAAGCCAACACAACTCAATGAACTTACTTTAGTAACCAGCTATTGAGTTTGAATAAAAGAATTCAGTAATCGATTAGCATTATATGGATGAAAGGTAAAGTTACAAAACGTACCTTTCCCCTTGAAACTGGTATCTGCAGTAACCTGCTTTTAGTAATATATCATCTTGGCGTTCTCTGCTAAAATCAAATTATGCGTTAAAACCTGATAGCTGTCATGTTTTTATTCTGGGTCACCCTATGGTTGCTGCCTAACTGTAACATTAGGCATCATTGAGCATCACGTATTTTCAACGCAGGTAGTACATATTCACATCTTTTACAGTCTGACGACGCTAGATCGATCTTTCTTCCATTAATCTATCCTCTGCTTATTTCTAAATAGTTTTTACTACAGCTAACCGATAATGGACAGCCAAGAACTAGGACGTCGGCATTTATCATTTGGCAGCGGGGAGATCTCTACATCCAAGGAGACTTTGTGTGATAGGTGTCTTGCAATTTCCTGGAAGCCTGATGACTTCAACCATAATTACCTTGGAGGCGGCGTCTATGAATGGACTTTGGATCACCATAGAACCTACGGCGACCTTGAGGTATCATGTAAGGCTGGTTGTCCGGTGTGCCAAACATTATGTTTGCTCCTGACCTACGACTGTCTAGGACTGGGGAAGAGTGAACCTTTGTATTGGAGCTTTCACACCGTCTGGAACTTGTGGACCCTAACGCTTAAAACGGAAAGGCTCGGCCAACGGCAGTACAAGTTGGTTAATCAGACAGAAGTCCCCTCGCGGGCTGTTACAACCGTAAAAGATATTATCAGCGATAACCGAGCCAGAGCGGATACTAATGGACTTCCACAGGCTTCACGCCGTCCGGTCTGAAAAATGATTTACGTGCTCTCCTCGACGAGAGCATTAAACCCTGGCTTGAAGCCTGTCTATGCCCCGGGGCGCATGAGAAGTGTCCAAATTTGCCACCTAACGAAGAAGAGTCCTACTGCATGCCAACTAGATTGATCGATGTTGGATCGGAAAGACAGCCTAAGACTAGACTCATCAATGCGCAAGAGTTATCAGAAGATAACAAAAGGTTGCCGTACCTGATCTTGAGCTATCAGTGGGGGAACGGCAATGATTCTGCGCGAACAACTACCAAGAATATTGAAGAAAGGCTAGATGAGATTGTATTTGAGCAAATGCCAAAGACAATTCGAGACGCAATAGACATCACTCGACTAGTGGGCGTCCGGTATCTCTGGGTTGATGCTGTATGCATTATCCAAGCTGATAAATCTCTCGGTGCACAGCAGCAAGATGACGTTGCAAAGGCTGACTGGGAGCAAGAGTCGATAAACATGGCAGCCTATTACTCAAATGCCCTTTTTTGCATCGCAGCAGCGAGTGCAAAGGATAGCTCAGAAGGGTTTCTTATTGAAAGACAAGTAGCGAGATACGATTACAAAGAATGGCGTAGCCCAACCAACGTCTTTTTGCCGTCGCCGCATACCGTTAGAAGGCGGTTCCGAAGCTCGTTACTTAGCAGGGGTT
The DNA here is from genome assembly GCA_004367475.1 of Fusarium camptoceras. Classification (NCBI taxonomy): domain Eukaryota; kingdom Fungi; phylum Ascomycota; class Sordariomycetes; order Hypocreales; family Nectriaceae; genus Fusarium; species Fusarium camptoceras. The sequence continues at coordinate 7,560 of QGED01000128.1, read as the reverse complement.
GGTGTCTTCAGGAATGGCTGTCATCTTCTCGTGTCCTTCACTGGACTTCGAATGGACTAATCTGGCAATGCTCACATGGTTTCTTCTGGGAAGGTCAGATTGGGTTCCAGGGGGAGGCTACAGAGAGATTTAGGGATCATCCCATTTGTCTACAGTCTCGATGTACAAATGACTGTATCTTTGACCTTGGCTTCTCAGAGAATGATACGGAAGGTATATGTCAGATACTACAGTGCCATAAAAGTTATATTGTGGGTGAGACCTGGGCAGCTCTCGTCACTCAATTTTCTCGGATGGATCTATCATTCTCTACTGATAGACTTGCGGCTATTCGTGGGATAGCAACAAGGCTTTCGGAACGGCATGGGCTTGCTCATTTTGCAGGGTTGTTCCGGTCTCACTGCGTTAAGCACCTGCTCTGGCAGGCAAAAGTCCAACGAACATCACTAGAGAGCGTCAACCTATTTCCTACCTGGTCTTGGGCGTCATCGCCAGGAGAAATCTTTTTCATGCCGGATTGCAAACCTTTGATCTCTCTAATCAGCGATCTCCAGCCCTTCCCATCAGCTGAAGAGCAACGCAATTCTTTGAACCCGGCAAATAAAGAGCTTCATTTTACTGCACCATTGATTAAGCTAAGGGATCTCGAACTGGAAGAAGGTTTCGATATTCGGCCGGACGACAAAGTATACAATTTCGGGAGAGGGAGTCCTGTTTGGGCAGGATTGATGTACACACTATATCTTGACAGCTCGGCCACGCCCCTGCCTCTCACAGATCGTGCCTACTTTCTGGCATTGCGGTACACTGGATTTCATTTCGGAGGACTTGTGGTGCAGAAGGTTGGGAATGAAGGCAAGGTAGGTGAACGCAATGACTTGAACGTGTACGAGCGGATTGGCGTATTTCGCGTCGAGGACGACACAGCAAATGTCGCCGACGTTCGAGCTTGGAAAACGGAAGTAATTATTATATAACAGAAGACTCTATGTTCCGGATAGATGCAACTAATTCAGAAACTTTCTGAGTGTCGCGTCACTCTACTACTTTCATAAACTTAATTTGCGGTGTTTTACATGTCCGGAACTTAAATAACTCATACGGTCCGTCAACGTCCGAATTCCAGAATGAATCATCATCGTGCTTAATTACTGCAGACGGAAACATTTACGCCAGTTTTCACTCTAGGTTATCCAACTTAATTTATCCAGCGGGAATTTCCCCAAGAGCCGACGGCATCTCGCATTAGTTCCGCACTAAACAGGGATGCTGGATACGAATTGCCGGACAAAACAGGGTCACATCATAGCGAACTCCGTAAAACATGGTCAATGCATGGTCAAGATGAGACTCTTTCATGCAGATCAAACACAATTGTTATCCACTTGGTCAAACCCCGCGGATGCGCGGACGGAATTCGCATTGTTAGTTATGCCCGAGAGATCAATAAAACGGAAAGTCCGCGGATTGTTGCACGCAATACGACACAATGCCCCCATCTTTGAGTCAGGAATTTGATACACAGGATCTGCAATAGGGTAAAGAAAGGCCCTGCTTGACGCGTGGCGCTGGTCAGTGGCTTCATTGTTACATTGAGATGGAGACAACGTCCTAATGTGGCCGTGCATCATCGACATGCAGTTTTCGTTTAGGGAAAGACCTGATGCTTTAAAGAGCTGAAGTCCAACCATCGAAACGTCATACCACCCACAGCAACCTCTCGCACTCAACACTCTACAGCATCACCTTTTGGCGCCAACATGGCTGTCCTTCACTCTGATCTAGTGTCTAGTTTGACACTCGGTAGTGGTTTAGCAATTTCCGCCGCAGCGTTGGCTCTCTATACAATAATTCGCACAATCTACAATGTCTTCTTCCACCCCCTCTCCAAAGTTCCAGGTCCCAAGCTCTACAGCATCACCCAACTCCCATATCTTTGGAATCTAACTCGAGGACATTGGATGTATCGTCTCTCGGACCTGCACGATCAATACGGCCCTGTCGTTCGATACGCCCCCAACGACGTCTCCTTCATTACCGCCGACGCTTACAAGAATATCTATGGCCACAAAACAGCCGGTGCCAAAATCTTCGAGAAGGATCTTCGCGCCTACCGACAGAAGCGTCCCGCTCCGAATCTGGTTATCGCAAATCACGAAGATCATAAACGTCAGCGAAAGCTTCTCTCGCATGCTTTTTCTCAAAAAGCCCTTCGTGGTCAGGAAGGTCTTATCAAACATTACGTTGATCTCTTCATTGAACGGCTCACCCAGAAAGCCCGACAGGGTGAGGCTGTCAACATGGTCGCATGGTATAACTTTGCTACATTTGACTTAATTGGCCATCTCGCTCTCGGTCAACCCTTTGGATGTCTCGAAAGCGGAAACTATCACCCTTGGGTTCGCAGAATCTTCAATACCATGAAGAGTGTCAGCATCTCACAGGCTCTCGTCCGTCTCGGCCTCAGAGACTATGTTCCCCTATTAACGCCCAAGAGAATCCAGAAGGCTGCAGATGAGCATTACCAATTTACTGAGCATGCGGCTGGTGCGCGTATTGATGCGAAGGACACCAACAGTCAAGATTTCATGTCGTATATCCTTCGATATAATGATGAGAGGGGCATGTCCAGACCTGAAATCCTTGAGAATTCGAGTCTGCTTATTATCGCTGGTAGCGAGACTACGGCTACGTTGCTCAGCGGTGCTACTTACTTCCTTCTGACTAATCCTGAGAAATATGACAAGCTTGTCAAGGAGATCCGATCTACTTTTACTTCCGAGGACGAGATTACTGCCAACCGTGTTGATCAAATGAAGTATTTGCTCGCAGTTCTATCTGAAAGCTTTCGATTATGTAAGTTTACGCGGTTGATTAATGAGATCTTGTACTGACGTGAGAACGATAGATCCACCTGTTGCTGCCGGTCTTCCTCGTATTACACCTGCAGGTGGCGAATTCATGGAAGGTTACTATATCCCAGAAAAGGTGAGTAGCTCTAGCGTACTATCATTTCGGACCGGTTCTAACTATTCCTCTAGACTTCTGTTTCTGTCCCTCAATTGCCCGCCTACAAGTCATCTCAAAACTTCAGAAACCCCGATCAATTCGTTCCCGAGCGCTGGTTGGATGATCCTCTCTATGCCAACGACTCTCGAGCTGTAGTGCAGCCGTTCTCTATGGGACCTCGCGACTGTCTTGGAAAGAAGTAAGTTTTCTATCAAATGGGGGGGATTGGAAAGCTAACATAGTATCACAGTTTGGCTTACGTTGAGATGCGACTCTTGCTCGCGCGCTTACTCTGGAAGTTTGATCTTGAGTTGATGCCGGAGAGTAGGAATTGGTATGACCAGAAGATCTACATCATTTGGGAGAAGAAAGAGCTTAATGTCAAGTTGACCGAGGTCGTTCGGGAGAAGTAGTACACTAAGTATTGGCTATAGGCTGAGTGAATTACGACTTCTGGTAGTTAGTCGCCGGAATGGATCGGGCCCAGTAGTGCACGACAAAGTTGTGCAATTTCATTATCTCATCTAGGCTATCATAAACATCATCTTCATCTCGTTATCCTCAAACATAGCTCTTTTAAGCGGCAAAGTTCTTGTGAGCCAACTCGTAAACAAATCCAGCAGTGACCTTAGCATGCTGCATAACATGGTCAAAATCGACATGCTCCATGGTATCGTTGGGAGTGTGAATGTAAGGGTTGTGGTTTCCGAAAGGAGTCTCGAACAGGAATGACGAGGGGTATCCATTTCGGTGAGCAGAAGCGTGGTCAGAGCAAGCATAGCCACATGTTGACTCCTCGTAAGAAATATCAGCGTACTCATCAATAAGCAGCTTAAGGAAGTCATTCTGAGCAGCGTTTGTGAAATCGGTGACAAGGCCGAAACGCTCGATGCCGTCGCGACCCTTGTAGCCGACCATGTCCTGGTTCAGCATAGCCTCGACTTGAATACCGAGACGAGAGTAGCTGTTGAAAATGTCCTGAGAACCGAGAAGACCGGTCTCTTCGGCAGAGTACCAGTGGAACTCAACAGTGTTGAGATGATCGCCCTTGGCGATACGCTCATCCTCGAGGAAAGCTCCAAGGAGGTTAAGAAGCATAATGGATGCAGAGCCATTGTCATCAGCACCAGGTGCACGGCCAGCACCACGGTCATCGGAAATAACTGAATCAAGATGCGATCCAGTAACAACAGTCTTGAGACGAACCTTTCCAGGAATCGAAACGACGATTGAAGGCTGCGACCAAGCCTGGTGCTGGATGAGACGGACGGAAGCAAGAGGGTGCTTGCTCTTCTTGATGACCTTTTCAACTTCTTTGTGCAGCCACTGCGCAGCCTCGACGCCGTAGCGAGAGTTGAAGTAGCGGTTGTGGAAGGAGGAAAATTTCTTGAGCTGCTTCTCCATGGTCTTGGTCTTGACTTTGCTGATCATCTTTGCGACGTTGGATTGGTGGGAGAGCTTGGTGGGGTAGGAGGGAGTGAGGGCCATGAGGCTGGATGCTGGGCTGTGGTCCTTCCATTCTGTGATGTCGAAGAAGTGGATGTGGTCCTGTGGTTGTTAGTATTGGTGAGGAATTGGAGGTGGGTGGCTTACGTCGATCATCTGGAACTTTTCATCTTCGGTGACCTCGACGGTCTCGCCGGCAGCGATCTCAAGAGTGAAGAGCTTCTCGGAGCGCTTCTCTGAGGGAGCGGTGGCAGTAGCTGTGGCGGCGAGAGCCGCCATGAGAGGGACTGAGTAACGCATGGTAGAAGATGATGAGATGAGATGAGGATATCCAGTCTCCAGTTTGAATTGTAGCAGGACGATCACTTTATATACCCATCCCATCATGCGGGGATCCTCGCTTATCAAAAGTTCAATTCTGACCGACCACTATCTTATTTCCTGCCATGCATCCGGTGGTTGGTTAGACCGCTCTTACGGGTCAATTGAGAGGCCATTTACAAGGTCACTTGGGAGGCGATTCGTCTGGATTATTGAGTGCCAAGTCAGCCTACTCCACATCGGGAAGCTGAAGAGGCAATTGGGATGTAACCCAAGCCGGGGCTTGGATAAATTCTTGTGAATTACTGGAGGATTCAGAGAAACATTAAGACAAACATGCGCAAAGTTGGTCAGCAATTGTTCCTGGAAGCATGCAGGAACGCTGGGCATTGACAGGTTCCCCGCGTGGTTGATGGTGTGGTGAGATAGAGTCAATTGGTTCATACGAAGGATTCCAACCACGGCAAAGGGACAGCCACCACAACCAGAGAAACTCCCAATCGAGAAGTCAAAACACTATTCGAATAATTGAGGGGCCCATTTGGCTTCAACTCTGATTTAAGCTTAATTGATCCTATTCCTTCCAAGGTCCCAAGAGAGGGGTAAGTAAGCTCGGTTCAAGGTAGCATCCCATCTGGGCAGGTCGGATGATGATCCCCATGAGTATTACCATGATTGGAAGGTGGAAAATGACCGCCAATCCCGGCGAACCTGATATGCAGTAGACAGCTCTTTGCCAAGATAGAAACAGAAAGGCTAGCAGAGCTCGTATCAAAAGGACCTCTCGCCCTTGCATCCCAAGACATGTTAGTTCTCAATGTGATTATCTTGGCTGTTGACTTCATACTAACATTTTGTCGCATGGTGTTGATCTGACTGAGACGGCTCATGTTATGCGAGATCTCCAAGATTGGATACGGTCAAGAGATAATATATCATAAACTTGTGTATTCATTAATACTTCCTCCAGGAAAGCATTCTCATCTATGTATCTATACAATCCATCAACTCAAATCCATCAGGTCAATCGCTTAGTGGCGGTAGATTTCCATGCGCTTCTTGAGGCGGAAAGCAATGGCACGCTTGCGAGCAGAAGCAGACTGAGTGAAAGCACCAGATCCACCAAAGGGTCCAGCAGCAGCACTGTTGCGAACACGGACGATGCAAACATTGTCAGCTCCTCCAACAGATCCCTCGCAGGTCATACCCTGAGGCATCTTGACAGTAAGAGGGAAGTCAGTGTTGGTAGCGAGAGAAAGACCACCGAAACCAACACCGGGAACGTCTTGGACGACTTCAGCGGACTTGAAGGCGGCGGGGTCGGTACCGCCGGATGTGGCGTCGATGTCGGCTGTCATAGGACCAGCACCGTCCTGGTTGATTTGTCGGTAGGTCATGGTGATTTCACCATTGTTAGAGCAAGTGGGAAGACCATTGGAGGCGCCATCACCAGCAGTAGCAGCGACACTAGCCTCGTTGGGCTTGTTGGCCTTCTGGCCACCAGCACCGCCTCCAAGACCTCCAAGACCTCCACCGAGACCACCGAGAAGGCCACCGAGGAGACCACCTCGCTGCTGACGCTTCTCCTTGTTGTTGTTGCGACCACGCTGAAGGCCGGAGATATCATCTTCAACACCGACACTGGCGTCAGAACCGTTGTTGGTAGGAACATTGTTGCTACCGCTAGCGCCCATGAAGTTGGCGATCATGACCGAGGCGTCGACGGGACCGTTACCCTGGGTCCTGCCAAGGGCGCTGGCCCGGTCAGTTCCGAGCTCGCGGTCACGAATGATGGCGGTGTCAGCCTGAGATCCGCAGCCGTTGCTGGAGCAGTCACGAGGAGTGCCATCGGCGATGGTGAGGCCAGGCATGGAGACACCGTTGGCTCCTTCGACGGAGATGACTACTCCGTGAGCAGAAGCGGTGGCGATGAAAGCGGGGATGAGAGCGTAGAAAAGCATTTTGAATATGATTTTTGTTTTTGAGGTAAAAGTAAAAAGGAATTGGGTATCTTAGTGAGAGTGGTTAGGAAAGAAAGATTAAAGTTGTTGAGTATTGAAAAAGGCCACCAGGGCTGAGAATGTAAAAGAGAAGATGGTAGAAGAGATGAGATGATTATTGGTTGATGAGAAGTTATCCAGACAGAGAATCAAGAGTCTTATATAGACATTTGGATTGAGATGTCTTGTCGTTTATCGCCCTATGATACTGTCACTGACCTCTCAAACATCTTGGCCAACATATCACAACGCACAGATTCTTGTTTCTGTTTCTTACCCTGCGACATCATAGCCACCTCTTTTTTCTGTATTAACGTTTGGAGTTTCTCAATTCGCAAGTTTGAAGTTTCTCGATGCCCCATGTTGTCGTGTTTCACGATTCGCTCAGACCACCTTCACCCGCTGTGGATCTCACAGCTCTCGGATCCGAAACGCGAACTCTAACATGCTTGGCTAATTTACCTGTTGCGATTGGATCGTCAGATCTGCAGAGAAACAGCTGTGGCTGTGTTTGCGAGCTGTTGACGGTTTTTGGTAGGTTTCTCGTGGCGGGTTGTATTGGGCTGTATGATCGACGTATAGCTTCACGTTTTTCGGTATTCCCGTGGTTTATTGGTATTTTTAGTGGTGAAACTTTACTGGGAGATCTTGGCAAAGGCGCAGTCGAATTGTTATGTCACTGGACTTGGCGATGCTGCAGGCTGTATTGAGTGACAGTGGCACTATCACCGAGCCACAATTGACATGGCCACAGCGATCAAGTCATCTATCCCAGACATATCTG
>QGED01000127.1:0-164325 GCA_004367475.1 Fusarium camptoceras | reverse complement strand
AAGACAGACGCGTAATGTGAACGAGCGTCGTCTCGAAACCGAGCATCGATCATCTCATCTAGTATCAGTACCGAGGATCAAGCTATTTTTTTCAATATGTCGTACAATCAGGGTAGTCACTAAGTTAAGCCAATTATAGAAGTAATAGTAGTGTATGTATGTATGTATGTATGTATGTATGTATGTATGTATGTATGTATGTATGTATCTGATTCATGGACTCGTTACGAATATTGCTACACAGAATGTAATCATACAAAAAAGTCGTCTCTCGTGGTACAGTCTTCCCACTGATCATCCTCATTCTCGTCTCTCACCCCCTCCCCAAATGGGTATCTATTGCGTCTGGTTGGTCTCTTCCGAATGGATGGTTGTGAATGTCTCTTCTGTTTTTACCACACAAAAGACGCCACGCTTGCCAATGAGAGTGTCCGTCCCGTACCAGCCAGCGACGTTGATTGAGTGAATGAATAAATGTGATACAGAGTAATAAAAAAAGGGTCGTTTGGGTGGTGTGATTAGGCGGTCATGCCGATGTTTGGTGATTGCCCGTTACAGAGTTTGTTTATCGTTTATGCTCAGTCATGCTTCAATCCTTGCCAAACATGGCTCGAGCAAGATCGGCCAGGGATGGACCACCAAAAAGGAACTGGCTCGAGTGTCTGCCACAATAGGTGTGGACGTTGACCTGGGCTGGTTGTGGTGCAGGCTTGAACCAAGAGCGAGATGCTTTGGTTCTGGAAGAAGCCGTAGATTTGGTTGAGGTAGAGAATTCGCTTGCGTACGAGTTGGTACGTTGCTAAAGATGGTTTGTTAGTATCATGGTCTAGACCGGGGTTTAAAGTTCTGGGAGCATAGCCGATGAAACTCACCTTGCTTTCAATGAGCGGGACAGGCTCGCGGCTACGACCACGGAGCTCCTCCTCAGAGGTTCTGTTGTTGCGGGATCCGAAAACCATGTTGAAGATTGTAAAGTTGAAGTTGAGTGATTGTGTTGAAGTTATCGTCTAATAAAGCTTCGAGGTTGTTCGTCAAGTAAAGTCAAGGCACTCCTGGTGCAATCTAATAGATGTCAAGGAATGTCTGTTTATTTGTTTATGATGTGAAGATGAAGAACAAGATTGATGATCAGGGGGGGAAGAGCTCCCTTAAATAAAAAGTTCCAGTTCCTTTGTGACCTGAGCTGAAGGAAAGGGACACTCTAGAGACCCATTCACATTCCCAATTCCCCGCTACTTTTGAGTACCCCAGGCCCCCCAAGCCCACGCCAAGCCTAGACCCCCCGAAGAAACACCCTTGTTGCTACGTAGCAGAGCCCTACGAAAGGACGCTAAACCATGCGCATTGTCAGCCGGCAGTCTTGGCCCGCTCTTGGTATGACGAATTGCAGATCTGACCAACTTACGCAGGACCCAATGAAGGTTGCGATGCGATGCAACTTTGTGGCTCACCCATTTCGAGTATGGAAGATATCTAGAAGCTATTTTGTGTGTTGACCATTCACATCTTGACAGAAAGTCAGTGGTCATCTCAGTGATATTCAGTCTAAATATCTGAATATCTGTCAACAAGTCAGACATTGCTCTCCAGGCATGGCTACACTCTGAATCTAAGCCATCAACTCTTTACAAGTCCATCGCTCCACACTACCCAGTTTAATTAAGCTGCCCTTCCATCTCCCTGTCCATAACCCGAATTCCAGTGACGAAAACGGTACGGACTACGGCACAGTCGGATCCGAAAAGCTGACATAGCGGGCCCCGGTTGGGCCCACATATGCCGGAACCTCCGAAGAGCCATCCGTGACTGTCATTGCCAAGCAAGAAAACAGAGGTCACGAGGAACCTCACTTCTCCACTACGACCCCATTTCTAGAAGGTCGCTAGAAGCAGACCCTTGCATAAGATTGTCTATCTCCGATTGATTCGTTGATGCGTGAGTCTGCAGATGAGATAAGATCAACATCAAGAGGGGAATCACCCTCAAACTGGGCGTTTGGTTGTTTGTTCTCTCAGCCTTGCTCCCAATGCAACCTCAATTTGGCTTGGTTATGTCATGGGAAGATATCATGAGACACGTATAACCAACGATTGTTGGTCAATTGGAGTTTGGGACATATAGCCTCGTGCAGGTATTCTCGTTGCCTGGCGATAGTTGCGAGAATGAGCGACGGATCTACATGCATCAGATGCTTAATGTCAACTTGAATCCAGTTTAGATCTACATTGGGCACATTCAGCCCATGCCTCAAATGCCATCAAAGATGGCTTACGCCTAACCTCAAGTCTAACAAAAGAACTCACATTTTATTCTACTCCTCTATCTCAGAATAGCTATGCGAGATCTGTTTCTTCTAACCGAAAAATAGCGCTGAGAAACGTTGCATCGGCTTTTCCCACTATGCTGAAAGGACAGAACCCTAAATCAAAGGACCGAGTTTACTAACTAACAGTAGCCAACCCTAAAGTAAGGCGGTCTCTCACCAGCTGTAACTGCTAATGCAGCCACAACAGCCCAAATCCTTTATTTTTAGTGAGTAGTGAATGATAATGTCATCGGGATGACGCTGTGGCCTTGAGCTGAAAGCCACTGTAGCATGTTTGCACCGGTACGTCCCAGAGATGAGGTTACCTTTCTGACCGACCTTGCTTCATCTGGTTGGTATCGACTTGTTTGACATGTTCTGGACCGTCCGATGACTCTTCTCCGGGATGCAGACCCTTGAAGTTTCGACCCAACGGCCAAGCCGCTTATTAGAGTTGGATATCCTAGCAATGATGCAGTATCTTGGAGTTGTCGCATTCGTTTTGTACTCGTAATTCGTAAACACAAACACTAACAATTGCCAAGCTTAACTTAGCCCTTTACCAAGTGTTGCCAAGAAGTCTTGGGTCCCTGTCTTGGCAACACGGTGCCGATATCTTCTTGGCAATCATATTGCGCTTTGATATCTCCGCTACCCTCAAGACTCTGATTTCATTCGCTACCTCGTATTTTGCCATATCTCCGGAGTCACTTATTATTTCTAGATTGTTGTAGAAACTGTTCAACTACTAATTGAATACTTGACCTTATGATACGAAGATACGAAGAGATACCGACCGATCCGAGACCTTCACTCGCTCGTAACTTCTAACTTCGCCAGTCTGTGAAGTGGAGGTCTCAGCCCTTCGCTTTGTCCTTCAAGACTCACATCTTGAGGATTTCAGAATATTTGCAAAGCATGCGGCATCGTATTGACCTCAAATTCAGCAGTCGCATCGCGGTGTCTGGTCAATAGTCATCTCAAGGTTCTTGCTTGGTTCGCTATCGCACATGGTAGAGGTGTCCTATCACAATCAGACATGATGAGACATAAATAAGGTCAACAAGAGTCTCCTCGCATATATAATTGACCTTTTCCGCAAAAGCTCGCTCTACTGTATTCGAAGGAACCTAATGGTTGTCACTGATAATAGACTCTATGTTCGACTACTTATTATGTTTTCTTTAACCTCAATTCTTATGCATACCATTTCTTCTCTCAGTATAATGATGCTTTCTGTCGAGTATAACCACTAACATATCGACATACACCGAATACAGTAGTGCTGTTAGGATCTAGGGGAGATGAAACATAGTTGATTGACTGAAAGTAACTATTATTCCAGTAGAATGGTATCTACTTATACAACATGACCCTGAACAATAGAAGAGAGCGAAGGGGTTACATAAAGCAACTCGTTTACAATCTATTCAATATAAAGTAAAGAATCAGTAGCCTTGATGGGTTATGGTGGAGTGGATTGCTAGTCTAGTAGACACAGGGTCCATAGGTCTATTCCTATATATGTGTTCAATGGTTAATGGCAGCACAACGTAGTAAATCCGATAGAAAGAACCTTATTAATATGTGTGTAGCTTCCTGTGGAAATGGAAATGCTAAGTGGGAGGGTGAAGTGAAAGTGAGAACATTTAAGACCAAACGTGCCATTTCTCCCCCATCATGAAAAAACGAATGGCGTTTAATGGAAATATCCCAACCGGGGAAATGCTGTGGCCTTGAGCACTAGAGATATGTCGGACTAACCAGTTGCACTTCATCACTCTCGTTGCATTACATTACATACATACATGCTTGTTCACCGAACAACACAGAAAGAAACCCATCGTAGAACTTCAGTATGAGTACTTTCCATGTCACCAGGGCTGTCATGTGCCATTTTCTGGAGGTATATGAGAGCTGGGACCGCGATATACATGCATAACAGAAATCAGGAGAACCAGAGTCTGAAGAATCATACTACGACATAAAGAAGTGATATAACATATTCTGCCGTCTCGAGTAAAGAGGTCTCCGTTTTCATTTGCCAAGACCAGCCTGTGAAAGTATAGTTGATCCAGTGTTACGAAGCCCCTTCATCAAGTCCTGACTGCTGGCCAGCCATAAGCCCAACCAATCTAGCCTGCTTATAAACGTGCCCAACTGATGTAACATCTAAGTTCGTTGGCGTACCTTGTACTCCCCAATATGTCCAGGCAAAGAAAACTCCCTTGCCAATCGCCATTTGTTAGTTACCTCCCTCACTAGATTGACGCATCATGACCACCACATGTCGACCTCCCCATCCGGGCCCTGACCTCATCCTTGAACTTCACCAAGTAGGTGTTTGAACCTCTTTGGTGTGATTTGTATTTTTATTTCCCTGAAGTTGAATTTCCTCGTAATTCTTACCTGAACCAATGCTGCAACAGATAGCCAGCGACAAACGCTTAACTACCAAGTTTTCTCTTTCAACATATGCCCCTTGCATTATCACGCCGTGCAAGTTTCCTGTTGATATAGCGAATCTCGAATTCTATATGGGCTTTGTCGGCGCCATTGATAGTAGATAGTGAGATGTTTGTAGAAACCTCTTTATGCTAGACCACAAGACCAACGAGATCTTGGGCATATCCCTCCTTGGAAATCAGCACAACAGATCTGTATGTTCTGGTGTAATAGATACATTCTACGGAACATATGGCCCCAAGAGCCAAGCAGACTTTTACTCCTAATCGTGACCATATCGAGACCTGGATATACATTATAAAATAGGTATCAACTGTTTGATAAAGCTATACAGTAGATAGGGCCAATATATATGTTGCTATATGGACGGGCGTAATTTTATACTCTCAATGTCGTCAACTGTGTTCCGACGCCTTGTTAGCCTCCACTAATGAACAACTCTTCAATAGGATTACTGAAATCGTCCTTCGGTTTGGGATACGTCCTCTTGTCAATAGCGGCATAACCCTTTGAAAACTTATCCAGGAGACGGGTGATCCATCTCTGTTCTTCACCAGTCGCAAATTCATAGACGATACGCACTGCAAACCCAACTCGATATGGTCCCATGGCGCCTTGTGCCACCGACTCTATCGAGCGTAGTATCTGCGCTACAAAGTATCGAGAGGTTGCGGCTGCGTCAGCTCGCGGCGTCCCACACTCTATCAATGTTTCTTCAAGGATAAGCATACTCGCCCAGTATCCCATAAGCAACGATCCGGCCGCCCCAGATTGATGCTCCAACACTGTCTCGAACAATGAAGTTGTCGGATCAGTGGGCAAGACCTCGACTGGTCGTGGAAACTCAAGAGCGTCGAAATCGTCGTACCATCGCGCGAATCTCGCATGATTCTCTGTAGCTAGGTGGGCCAAGGCGGAGACTCTGTCAGGCTCAACACATATACCAGCTCTATGGGCTTCGCGGACGAGATAGCCCCAGTGCAGGACCGGTGAAAGCTTCGCTAGATTCGCAATAAAATTATCGCCAACGCGGATATGCTCAATTGGAGTGTCGGCGGAGTAGATGAGACGCCTGCCGCCGTCAAACATGACTCTGTTCCACTCCGGCCGCGATAGGAATAATTGTTCCTCGCCAGGGTAGAAGAAGTCGCCTATTATCTGGCAAGGGATTGTGTTAGTTGAAATCCCCGCTAGGGTAACATTGTCAAAAGCCGTTGAAAGGACGAAAGATCCACTCATGTTCAGTTACCAGGATGGTAAATCCACTTGGACTGGAAGGGTGATATGTGAGATGCCATATCGCGCCATCTCGATGCAGAGTAACCCTGCCGGTGACGAGCTGAGAGATATGATTGAAGGCATTGCGGCTGCTGCGATGTTAATTGGCTATCCTGAGACATGTTCTATGAGTTTCATGCCAAATCCCCTAGTCACTTGACAAAGAGGTGATGCGAGTTTCTGATCCTTCGCTATGTTTCTATAGTTGAAGAGAACTAAGGAACGTACAAGAATGCCACGGAATGACAGCAGCATAGCTGCATCCCAGCCCTCAGCGTGTGCCGCTGGGCCTCGCTGCTCCATCAACGTACCAATGCCTTTGGCATGTTGAAGCCAGGTTTCCGAACTGCTGGTACCAGCAAACAGCTGATGAAGAATAAGCTCATTGGCCTATAGGGTACAGTGGGAGAACTACCTCAAAATAACATAAAAGGATAGCAGCGCACAACGTCTCAGGTGCTTTCCATTCTGTTGAATGTCGGAGCGCTGTCTGTAATTCCTTGAGTGCCAGGCCATATATAGTGCGGCTCTGAGCGACCAGAGTTGTATTGGAGGTTGCTTTGCCAGTAAGATGCAAAGCAAAAGAACACACAGCGCCGTCGAGGAGAGCACGTTTACCTAGTCGATCAATGTTCAACCATGATAAGAGTGTAAAGAGATCAGTAGACTGAGAGTAGCTAGACGATGTTTCTACCATAGTAAGGAGGAGTGTTCCTCTTGGCACCTCCAGTTGCAACAAGGCTGGAAAGGCATTGGCCAAAGACCGTGACGCTGGATTGGTTGTAGGGATCTTGTCATTCTCGTCAGGCCCAACTATGCTAGATGAAGATCTAACGGACGATGGCTCGAGGGTTCCTGATCGTCTGCCGCGTTGACGAATCAGATGCTTTCCGCTATTGTTGTTGACGAATTTGATGTCGCGATCATATCCCGGACATGCAGTGCCATACTTGAAGCAATTACTGCAGGCGGGTCTGAGGCCGTCACATTTGACCTTCCTGGTTCTGCAAAGCTGGCAACCAGTACTCCGGGGTACCCCAACTGGCAGCTGTAGTCAGTCCGAGCCTGGTTGGCATTTGTGTTTGAATATGTGCTAACCCATGGCCAATGTCAAGGTCAATCAATGGAGTCTTGCTCAAGCTCAGGTGTTCACCGCTGGTTCTTAACCATCTGTGCCGCTATCGGGTTGGTCTGATGAGATCGAAATGAACCCCTCTCACACAAGCGGCTCAGTTTCCCGAAGCGGTCGGCGACGTTGGGAGAGAGATTGGGTAGTCCGTATTTGCTGTAGTGTAATAGTAGATGCGGGAGAGGCGCACGGAGGAAATGATTTGCACAACCGGACCGGGCCTTTCAAGCGTTTCCGCTGACGCGCTGCTTCTCTCTTCGTGGCTCTTTTTAGTGATGGGTTTTTGTTGCAGAAGTCGAGTAACGATTCTCAGTTCACAAAGCTTCAGGCACCTGGCACCTGGCACCTGCTGACTTTATGTACTGTATAGTACCTCCCCCTTCTAGCGTACCTGCCTTGCCTTGTTCTATTCAAGCTTACATATATCATCCTGTTCCAAAATAGGCAATTCGGAATTCTGGCAGGAGCAGATTACCTACCAACGCGTAACAACCCAAGTTTGGTAACCACGGTGGTGTTCGCTGCCCGTCGCTGCCTGCCCGTCAACACTATAATTAAAGCATTCCAATATCTGGGGAAACCAGGATCAATCTCTTGCAGGGCCACCACAAGGTTGCGGGCTGGGCATTTCGGATATTATGTACAAATACAATAACACATACTTGTCCAAGACACATATCCTTGTGGTGCTCCCTATTAGTTCTATAATACCGTGCCCAGCCCGTGTAGATCATCTATTATAGATTCGTTAACTATATACAGTTGCAGCAGTAGACCACCGTGTCAAACCTGTATCTTGAGGTCTCTCATTAGAATATACAACAATAGACAACTGTATCAAACGACGGAGGGTGAATACCTGCATCCGATAGATAAATCTACGATCCATTCGCCGGTAATTAGCTGCGGGAATCACGCCTCAGAATCAATATCAAAAGTTGACAATACTCCGTGTTATCTCCAGCTCATCCACTTAAGGAGATGAAATAAAAGGAAATGAACAACTGATTGATGGATGGGCCCTGGCTGAAACCAATCTATCTGAATATAGGGGCAACAGCAACCACATGTCGGCCGCTTGGATAAGAAATGAGACGCCTCTGTATGTGCCGTGCAATATAATTAAGCTACTCCCTACAGAAAGAATGGTCAATTCGCGCTGCCTGACAAGCGTTTCGTCATTTTTAAAAGACTGTAGGACGGTTCGCAAACAAGTCTGTGCGAGTAGAATTAAAGACACCAAAACAGCAGACCAACAGTTTAATGGGTTTTAGATTAATGCCAAGTCAGTCAACTAATCACGAAATCGTTGGCCGAAGCGGAAGCTCTTATAATCTGACCCAGAAAGGGTGAAGGGGCTGCTGATCAACGCCAACGGCGGGATTATCTCTCGCACTTGATGGGTTGGTAGCCGCGTCAACCACCATTTAGTCTACCTAGTATTGGACCCTTCAACATGTCACTGAGGCTCAAGACATACAGCAGTAATAAGTGCTTCCCACAACAAGAACCGAGGTTCTAAATTACGCCAATCTGTTCTGCTACGGAGCCGAAATTCGACTTCATTTCTACTATACCAACCCACTCGGCTTTCTTCTGATGTCGATATCCGTACTCGATGGTGGTTACATGGCTCAAGAACAGGATCGGCATAATAAAGTAATCTGGAGCATCGTCTATCAGTTGACCGACCCCAGGCTGAACCTGTTTCGGCTCTGGAAGGGTGTCTTTTCATGGCCAGGAACAGTATTGTCCAGCTACCCCAGACCTGTACCACTTGAGTCAGACAATAACTGGTATGTAAGTGACGATGCTTTTGTCGGTGAGCACAATGGCCTAGAAGTTGCTCATTAGTACTGCATTTATTACCGAATTGAGACTGTCTTTTACTCCCTCGTAGATTATTTGCCATTCACAGCCTCAGTACCAAGACAAAGCCAGTTGTTTCAAATCCCGGTCGACACCATAATACCGGATTGCTGCACAGCACCTCCTTTGCTGAAGATGCAAAATATGATAATCACGATTGGAACTGGTTGTATCTTACCATGCGCTCAGACACTCTTTGTTCGCCACGCATCCATAAAGCGAAACCCCACGCAAAACAAGTTCTTCAGTGGATGGTTTCCGACTACTAAGGATGGAGAAGATGGCGGACCCATTCTAAAAATACGCGGATTGCTTGCTGTGGATGGATTCATTCTTAGTTGAAGGAGGTCGGATACCTCGAATGAACTGATAGTCAACGTGTCACTCGGTTTTGTCATGGAAAATTCCAGCATAACTGGCATGACGACTGTTATAATGGCCCCGAGAATAGGAGACGCACAAATTCATGCAAGGGCTGAACGTCCCGGTGAAGCTTATGGATTTCCAAGGAAAGCATGGGAATGTCTCTCAGGGTGAGAGTCACTAAAGATGGTGTTGTTTAAAACATGTCTGTCAAATCCTCTCCTATCAAGATCTCTCGTTTACCTTTTCAACGTGCATAAGTGTAGGATCCACTGGGCCTCGCGTCTTGCATCGGCCACTGAGCCGTTGAAGTACAGGAACTTACAGTAACTATCGGATGTTTGTGTGAGATCCACGCACTGCGGACATTGCTTCGCAGCGAGCTACTGCAAGCCATGGATGCGATGCTTCTGCCGTCTCAAATCATCGTTGTCATATGCTAGACAAGATCTCGGAGCCATGAATGCGCGGACAATACGGATAGTCAGGTCTCAGGAGCCAGTCAACTGGGAGGTGACAAACAAGTTGATCCATTTTATTAGATGTAGTAAACGAGATCGAGTTCGTTTAGTCAACGTACAAGGCACTACTTGCAGCTTGCTATGATCTATCCATGGATACGAACCAAACCAACTGGACGATTTCCACCTGGTGGACATGCCCTCGACTAGGACCCAGCGCAGCCTTGTTTGCTTTGCAACCTCGGAAATACATAATGTACCCATCTGTCCTGCGTAGCACATTTTCTCAAGACGAGTCATTCTGGGCCTTGCTGCTATCACCATCAATACTGTAGCTTCTCTAGCTTCGTGTTGTTGGTCATGTCGAAATGGAGATTCACTCCATCGTGCCGCCAAGTTGAACAGACCTTGGATCTAACGTTTAGTAGCCACCATTCAATTGCCCGGACTCTTACTCAAAGAAACACCCCGAAAGAAAAAAAAAAGCCTTGGCCTTTTCCAGACGAGACGCACACAAGCGCGAACCCCTAAAGCAGCTAAAGCGTTGGCAATCAATCGTCCCTGTGGATGATCGGCACGAATATCTGAATTGCCTATTGGCACGTCTGGCTGGATTTGTTAGTCAGCTGGGATTCCCCTGAACAATCCCTTGCTTTGAGGCTTTGAGTCGATGTATCGGACACGAACAGCAGGCAAGTATTTTGTGCAGGCGGATAATCATCACAATACCCCTGACGTCTTTCAGAGACCCCGAAATCTTTGACTCCATTTTGGCGGGTGCAGTTTGAGACGACCAACATATGACTGACTGACTGACTGGTCAAATTAAGGGACTCCATCTAAAGCGCCGCGATAGCCTCGTACAGGACAACACAGCACAGCACCATTGTTTGAGCTCTCTGTGGTCCCGCCGGCTGGTCGCTCAGCAATGCAGCAAGAAAAGAAGCACAGGCAAAAGCCACCAGCACGGACATAAAATTTGTTCCTAGATCAATGCTGAAATATGCTCTGCTCTACTCTCTGTCGCTCGTGTAGACAGGCAACACAACAGAACACAGCAGACCAGACCAGACCAGACCAGGGTTCCATCTCCAACATACTTCCCTGTCCAACTAGCGCAGGATGGGTCAATGCCACAGCGAAAGCGGTGGCCAATCAGCCAATGATTCGCGTTTCTGGCATCAACAGACTTGCTCAAGTCTCCTTGAGGCCGTGGGATTTTGATTTGGGGAACCCCGGGACGGGCTCCACGCAGTACCTCGTGTTTGGCTCAAGTGCGGGTGAGGCAAGTGTGAATGTAAAGACGAGAATCCAATGTCAACAGACGGGGAGAATTGGCTTACGACGTCTTGCCCCTTGTCCCCTGCATGCTTATGTACAGCACTGTCTGGTCTAGCATGTACTGTGCTCTATCTCTACTAGGACAATCATCTCCACCAAGTCAGTGAATGTCGCGTTGTTATTGTTGTGATTCAGCTGAAAATTGAACGTCTGGACGAACAAGATGTTGCTTCACTCTCCTTCTCTCTCAACATCATCCCCATCGGCTTTCGGGCTATCAAGTGTTGTTAGATTGCAACTAACAGACCGTCACGCGCCCCCACTCAACTAGGACCGTACCTACTTGGGATGGACGCCCGTCCGTGGGAAGTTGGACCTGCCTAGGGGATCAGTGAATGTCCTACAGCGTTGTCGAATAGTATTTTAGGTCACTGTTAAGGGGTGCCACTCCCGTAGAGCCGCTGTAAATGTCCCTGGACCAATAAACCTAGCTGCAACTTTCAGTGGACAACCCAACTGTACCGAGGGTGGATACCTGCACAAGTGGAGGAGGTACCGGTACGGCCGCAGGTCCTGGGCTAATGTATCTGAGGTGCTTGCAGGTCCCATTAATCCTCGTTCCTCTCACGCCAGGCTACCTACCTTACTGTACCTAAAAGTTAGGAGTAAGAGCAACGGTAACACCTCACCTCACTTCTTTTTTTTCCTCTACCCATCACCATCTCGTCTCCATACTCGTTGTTTCTCCTTGTTCTGGTGTCGTTTTTCTCTTTCCTTTCTTCTTCCCTCCTCATCATCGCCATCACCTTCGCCTGTTTGGCCATCTCAGCCCCTCTCCTGCACGGCTTGACTTTCACACTCCAAGCCGTACCCCTTTCTTCGGCCGTCGCTTTCCCCGAATCTCCCAGAACCCTTCGAAAGCTTTCGACCTCACACGCTTCTACGTCTCGTCTCGTCTCATCTAGACCTCGACACTTGTGGAATCAGCATTTGCACTTGCTTCGCATTTTGCACCTGCTCCCTCTAGATCCCTGTGACGATTCTTCAACGACGGGAAATCTTGCCCTGCCCTGTCGATTATAACCCTCTCGCGAGCGAACGCCGTAATATTTCGTCCCTCGCCTCGCTCGCCGACCTCAATACCCTCGATCACCCCGAACTGTCGACGATCTTCTCATGTTCCGTTACAACTAGGTCGAGATTCAAGTTGTCAAAGACGACTCTTGATCTTGTCCCCAACCTACCAGCAAATCTCCATCTCGTAGCAGAGTCTAGCCTGCTCACGGTAAAAGTGAGCTACTTTCTCAGCACGATCAATTTCTTTTGTTTCGGGTCGCTGGCGTCCTAAACCATCGCCTCCTCTTCTCTTTCGTTTGTCATAAAGATATCAACAAGAAAAAAAAAAGTAGGTTGGTTACGCGAACCGTCTCCTGCCACCCTGCGTAAGCCTTTCCTCCATTAGAAAATGTTGATCCTTTGACAATAATTTTACTTTGGTTTTTGATATATGCAGGTCTTTAAGGCATCAGACGCTAACATTGGACTTCAGCTGCTCTTCGATTTGCAAACAAACTGCATCGATTATTCCTTTGAACAAAGACCGACAACATTAAGCAGGCACGACTCGTGGGAGAAAGCTTGTTGTTGACGGCTGTTGTATCGCTCACGAAACGTCGACACAAATTATGGCTGCACTGATTCAAACATACCCCCAGCAAACTTCCACGGTTACGATGCTCCAGACCAGACCGTCTTCTTCGGCAGGCATGATACCCAACAACCAAGGCCAGAATGGCCACCAGTATGCAGGAGCATCTCAGACCCCACGATATGCTGTTCCATCTTCAACAGGATATCGTGGTAGTTCCGCTCCCGTTCAGCAGTACGCTTTTACGAGTACGCCTACTCTGAACCATACACAATCTTGGCAGGCTCCACAAACTCAGCCATCACGAACTTACAACCAAAACGTCAACTACAGTGGACGTCAATTCAGCTCTTCTGGAAACAACATGCAATATAACTCCATGGGTGTTGGTCAAACTGGTGCTCGTGATGATTCCGCCATCCCTCAACGACGAAACATTGTACCTGCTCCTCGACCTCACTCTGCCTTTCTTGCTGGTCCCACACAACCAGTTTCTCCAACTTCACAAAGCAAAGCAGCACCGGACCGATATAGACGCTCGCTTACTCCTCAGCAAAATCAACATGGACGCTCTCAGAGCACAGCTGTCCCTGTGAACACTGGAATGCCCACGGCGAATCAGCTTTACAATGGGCCTAATCCTACTCGTTCCGCAATCCCAAACCGCCCGAACAGCTTCTACAATGCCATGCCCGGCGCACCCACGGATGAGATGCAATTCGCCTACTCATCCATTGAAGACCCCAGCCGATCACGCCGGCGGACCGTCCGTGCCAACTCCGACGTTTCAAGGCCAACCGCACAAGACAAGGTAAAAGCTGATGGAAATTCTCAAAGTCTTCGTGTTGTCGCCAACGCCGCTGCGCACTCCCGCAATGAGAGTTCTGAGAGTGTGAACTCGAGCCGTAGTAGCCATTCTCGTCCGTCCTCGGTAAGTTTGTTGATCCTTGAAACATTGCCCAATCAGCAATCAATGGTAAAAACAGTATGCTAACAGGGATGTCATGCAGTCTGCCAACCGCAATGTGTCTGCCCCCACTGGAAACCCCTCTTCCCAGACAAGCAACGAGACAACTTCTAAGCAGGATCACGCCAAGGTCAACGTCCCACCTCGAGGTTCATCTTCTGATGCCATCAAGCGCACAACGAACCCCTCACCCCTCTCTAGGCCAGCCACCATGGCCAGCGAGGTCGCCGAAGACAAATCCTCTGGTGCGGGTAGTATGGAATCGCCCGCGGCTAAACAGCTCGCTGCCATCAATAAAGGGCGCAAGTCCAAGAGCAAGACCTCCAGGCTGCGTCGAGCTTTCTCGTTCGGCAGCGCTGCCGATTTCCGCAAGGCTGATGAGGAGGCTGAGGCATCAGATAAAACAGAACCATCCAAGCTCCACAAGGACCCCACGGCCGACGAAGCCTACGATGCCGAACAAGCACGTATCGCAGAGGCACAGGAGGCTGCAGGCCTGGGACACAGTATCTATGGTGGCAGATTCTTCGGTGGCTCAACCGACAATCTTTCAATCTCGTCGACAGCATCTTCAGCCTCCATTATGATTCGAAAGATGGGTCGGGGCATGAAGAAGGGTGGTCGATCTTTTGTTGGAATTTTCCGACCAAAGTCAGTAGTTGGAGTTCCCCCAGCTGACGGTCCCGTGAAACCCGAGGCGAGTCAAGCTGCTGTATCGATGGTCACTGTCGAGGCTGAGACACAACGAGTCAACGTGTCGGCTGATCCCAGACAAACGGACACCTTCCCCCATTTGGAACGCAACTCTATTGATACGAGCTTGGGTATTGACATCGCCGAGCGCCTGGGAAGTTCTGGAACCGATAACTCGAACTCTCGCAAGAGCATTGTCGGTGGCGATAGAGAGCGCGCGGAGGTCCTTGCCGCCGTTCGCAAGGGTATTCTCAAACGTATGTATAACTGCCTCGCCATGGATTTCTTAAACTAACATCATCACTAGGTCCCGGTTCAGCCAGCCCTTCCATCCGACCCGCCGACGCTTCCCCTGGACTGGACCTTCCTAGCCTACCTGCTGTCAATGATTCGCCCAATTCTAGTGCTCCTAGCACTCCCAACGATGATTCTCATCGACGCACTGGATCGATTGCTATCGGCACCGAAGATTATTTCATGTCTGCTTTGAGACTCCGACAGGACAGCAAGAGCGCCCCCAACACCCCATCTGCCAAGCGCAACGCGACATTCTCTCCTCGCCTCGTCTTCCATGATACTTGGCCCAGCCAGGAGTATGATCGTCGTGGTGAAATCGCCACCTGCAACCGATTGACTCCCATGCTGGCACAGCAGATCAAGGAGGAGCTCAACACCTTCAAAATGGTAAGCTTTTATTTTCGGACGATAGGACATCAGTCGCTAATGTGATGTTTAGGAGATGGAGGTTCACGAAAACTCGAAGATTTACACGCACTTTTTCTGATGATGGCAATGTCCACCACGAGGAGCGAAGCTTGTCAAGCGAAGTATTTTGTTTCCTTTGACCAATACCGAGCATTGAGACTCGGAGTCTTGTATTGCAACCGACCACTTGAACCGCTTTAGGCGTTTGGGACAGCATTGTTAGGTGAATGGCGTTCAATTACTCTAACCAGTCTCTACATGTCATGTGGAATTTAGACCAAAGAGTCATACATTTCTTTAATTTTGCCTTACTCATCTCTCTCTTTCATTTTCAATTTTTCTTTTGGGCTCGAGCAGGAACAGGAACGGAGCGTGATGGAAACCATATTCTGGGACCTTGCAGTAGCGGAATCGGTGTGTTTGCAACCCGGTATAATGACGCGTGGCACTCTGTAAGCAGATGATCACCGTTGGGACCTGGGAACGCCACTTATCCATTATTATTATTAGTCTTTGAGACACGCAAAAAAAATCAATGGAGCGGACATAACGAAATAGTATCAATTTGGTCGAAACAATGAAACCTCTCTCTACCTTTCGTGAATGGCTATTTTCCACTAATGAACAGAGCCAGTATTTTGAGCTGTATTGTGTGTTTCTGTTGAATGTACCAAATCTTTAGATCGAGTATCTGATTTACATTCGATATCCGGATGTAGGTAATTCAGGGGATCTGTAATTGATTAATTAATAATGGGATTCCAGTGGTACTCGGTGGATCGTGAGATCGTTCTTGGCCCTGCGTGAACAAGTATCCAATCTTGTCAGGTACGTTCAGAGGTACTGTTACAAGATGAAAAGCTTAAACTTATCTGGGGAAAGCTTGCAGCCTCAGCCACAGGTCCACACTCTATTCTTGAGCCTCACCCACTTGCCGGTTTTGGGTGGAGCCGACGACAACCTCTTATCTTTTTTTTTTTTCCTTCATAACTTCGCGGGGCACATTCCAGTCCTCGACGAGAAGGAATCGCTCTTGCGCCCACATCACGCTCTACAATCTGGAGAAGCTCGCTCGTCTGACTTGGCTCCGGAAGAGTCCGGGGCCCTTATTCGCATACATCTCGAACCGTCGATCGTTGTGCTTCGTACAGCGCATGTCGACAATGACGTCCAAGGAGAACAGCCCCGCGGTAGACCGTCCAGCTAAGTTGGAGGGCCGGGCCTTCTACGAGAGCATCGGCAGCCCCAAGTTCATTGTTGCACCTATGGTGGACCAGTCTGAATTCGTATGCCACTCTTTAAACTTGTAGTAGTAATCTATATTGATGTTTTGTAGGCCTGGCGCATGCTCACCAGAAGTTTTATTTCACCTACCGAACAAAAAAGCCTTCTCGCATATACGCCGATGCTTCACGCCCGACTCTTTTCGCAAGACGAGAAATACAGAAAGGCGCACTTCCAGGCCGTGAAGATTGATGGTAAAACTCCCTGGCTTGACGGAAACCCTTCTATCGATCGCCCGCTCTTCGTCCAATTCTGCGCAAACGACCCCGATGCGCTGCTCTCTGCTGCCCAGCAAGTCGCACCATACTGCGATGCTGTCGATCTGAATCTCGGATGTCCTCAAGGTATTGCAAAGAAGGGAAAATATGGCGCTTTCCTCCAGGAGGACCAGGATCTTATCTTTCGCTTGATCAACATCTTACATAAAGAGTTACCTGTGCCTGTCACAGCCAAGATTCGAATTCTTGATACCAAGGAGGAGACTCTGGCATATGCGCAAAATGTTCTCAAGGCTGGTGCATCGATTCTCACTGTTCACGGACGAAAAAGAGAGCAGAAGGGTCATCTGACAGGCTTGGCTGAGTGGCAGATGATTCGTTTTCTAAGGGATAGCCTGCCTAAGGAAACAGTTATTTTTGCGAATGGAAATATTCTTCAAGAGGGAGATATTGAGAAGTGTCTCGAGGCTACAGGGGCCGACGGTGTGATGAGCGCCGAGGGCAACCTTAGTGACCCGGCTATCTTCACAAAGCCACCTCCTGTTGGTGAAGAGGGACGAGAATACTGGCGAGGCAAAGATGGAAAAGGAGGTTACAGAGTCGACGCCGTCTTCAGACGGTACATGGATATTCTCCATGAGCATGTCTTTGGGAACAAGCCCCCTGAGCGACGACCATTGTTCATGCCTGGCGACGATATAGAGTGGATGAAAGAAAGTGAGACTGTCGAAGAAGAGCCACCATCCAAGAAACGAAGAAAGGACCTGGGCAAGAAGGGAGAACAAGGCCCGAATCTGGGGGCCATGCAGCCTCATCTCTTCCACCTTCTACGGCACTTTGTTTCCAAGCACACTGATGTCCGAGATATGCTGGGCAAGAGCCGCGCAGGCGATATAGAAGCCTACGAACGTGTCCTCTCCGCAGTGGAGCGTAGAGTTGCAGAGGAGCTCCTTGAGTACGAGCGCACAAACGGTGAGAGCGTTGCAGAAACACCCCTGGCCGAAGGGGAGGAAGATCCCCCAGAGACAGAGAGTTCAAAAGGCACACAAAGACGCTGTAGGAGACCAGTTTGGGTCGTACAGCCAATCATCCGCCCACTGCCCAATGAGGCACTCAAGAAGGGGGCCTTGACTATGAGCAAGAAGGATAAAGCCAAGTCTCAGGAGAAGAAGCAAGAAGAGAAACAGGAAGAACAGGGCAAGGAGGAAGATTTAAAGGCAAGGGATGAAGGCGTTGCTGGATAGAGCATGAAAGTGCAAGGATAATGACTGAATATCAATACAATATAAATATAGATGGCGTATAAGGCTGGATGGGGTTCAAAAGACACATATAGTTTTCACAATATCATTGGCAGCTTCATGAGCCTAAACCAAATACTACATGTGTTTGCCGTGCTGGTCTTAGTTTCGCAGAAGGCATCTCTTCTGTTACTGATCCAGAACACCACGTAAAGGTGCCAGCACATCGTCCTGGTGCCTCCACTGGGCTATCAGATAACCTCAGCTTCACAGGCATCTTCCTCTCATAGAAAAGAAAAAGAAAAAGAAAAAGAAGAAAAAGAAGAAGAAGAAGAAGAAGAAGAAGAAGAAGCGGTGCCAGCTGCTGGGATGCTGATTGAACAGTTGCGACGAATAGTAGGGGTTATAATTAATCCCAACTTATCTGATTACAGCTCAGACCCTCCGAGCCTCTCTCCATAGTACTTGTAGTCGATCTCGCGAAGTAGCATAACCAGTAGCCCGCCACGATCGTAAGTATGCTCTTTGTTGGCAATCTTTCCTGTGGCTCTGGTGTACTTGCTCAACTCCTTCAACGTTTCGAAACGCTGTACAGGCATGCCGAACTTCACAGATCAACGATGTTGACATGGACAGGTCGTATGATCTATATATTTGTTGGCAAACTGTAGCAAAGATGCGATGCAAAGGGGATCATACCGTGTACGCTTCCTCGAGGGAGGTTGGTGCGTATATGCGAATGATTTTGCATAACTTTTGCCAGAGAGACAAGCCATATTCGTCGTTCCCATAGTTGTAATAGAACTCTTCAGCAATAGCTTTCGACAAGAGCTTTCTGGTATTCTCAAAGCTTTCGTTTGTAAGTTTCAGCGTTGAATTCTTGAACGAAGGGCTTGTTGTTGCGGTGATCATAAGATGGGAAACCCTCAAAGAATATATACATGGGAGGTCGCGTATAGACGTGCAGATTCTTGCAGTCGAAGCTGTACTTGCAACGCCCAGTGTCGCGAAACTGGAAGCACACCTGCTCGGTCCGATCCCTTGTCCAGCGGCTTTTGCCGCCTTTCACTACGAGGTCAAGCTTAGGATGGGCTTTCGCCTTTGTCTCCTGGGGGATCGAGTTGGCGGCTGAAAATCTGTTAGTATTGGTTGGTGATAGGAAGTTGGAAAACAAGAGCATTTGCAGTACTGACATGGCGAAGGGGGTGGTAGGGACTCGGCGGTAGCCTATAAAGCAGAATCTTCTCCCACGACTTGGCCAGTGGGAGAATATTCTTCATTTGATGGAACAAAAAGAAAATCATTTTTGAGCCAAAAGATGCATATAAGTACAAGAAACCTATTGAATGTGTTGAGAGGAGATTACCTGACGGAGCCGCTCGAGCTGAGTTTTAATGCGGGCTTTAGCCTCGTGGTTTTTGTTATCCAAGGCCATCTTGAAGATTTTATGGCAGTAGAGATTGCTTTGATGATGTTTTGGTGAGAGGATAGGAAGTTTCTTTTTAAAAAGGAGAAGAAAACAAGAGGGGAGTGAAGAAAACAACTGGTGTCTAGAATGTTCGGCAGCATCAGTAACACTGCAACACCACAACACGGGCTTAACACTAGCACTTCCTGGCACTGTCAGACAAGTGATGGCCCTAAAAATACATTCAACTATCCTGAGGCATCAGGTATCAGAGAACTTGGGCGTCGAGAACATAGGAGATAGATTAGTTTCTTGAATCTGGGCTATTTGCTTTTGCTGCTCTATGCTCTGATGGGATCGAATCTCAAGGTTGAATGTGTATGTTTCTTATTCACATTGTAGAATCTATCTCTACCTGCTACATGAAGAATGACTCGTCGGTACCCATCTGACAAAAGGTTCCTCAAAGAAGATGCACTTTTTCAAACATAATGAAAAGGGGCAATATGCCTGTCGATACCTTTTAATTAAGCAACATCGGCGCATCCGTTGTAGTCTCTATATCCTTGCTCACCGGTGCTATCCTCATCACCGGTCTTCAGAAGAGTCTTCGCTTTTGACGGCGCCGTATTTTTCATTGTCTTAGCCACGAAACCAAGCACCGAGACCTCCAGCACCAACAACCGCCCCAGCAGCTTGAACAACTCCATGGACAGTAGCAACTCCATAGCCTCCAGCGCCAGCAGACTGCAGTGTAGCGAAGAGACTACCAGCGGCAACAGTCCCGATACCGCTTTGGATACCGGCAGCGGCAGAGCCTAGTTGAAGGGGTTAGCCATACATAACGAATATAGGCGCCCTCTGATACTGACCTGCAGCAACACCAGCAGCCCCAAGTCCCAAGATGCCAAGTACAGGACTGGCAACAATAGCGGGAACCAAAACAACCGCAGCTCCGGTGACCATAGCGGCCACAGCACCTGGATTAGACTGAGAAGCCATTTTGTCAGGTAGAGAAGTGTGTGCCTGAAGAAAGCTTAGTTGATATTCTCCTGTTGCAGCTTTGGACTTACAAGGACAAAGAGATGGAAATTCTGATGTATCAAAAATAACTCGGGTTTGAAGATTGGTCTTTTCTATGCAGCGATACGATGCAGAAAGAGAGATGGAAGTCAAAGGTTTCGGGAGGCCGACCAGATCCATGATGGATGGCAACAAGACCGCAGCTGTTGAGCACTGACACAGACAGTCACTGCCACTTAGGTAGGTAGGGACCAAACAAGATGATTGCGGGCTTAAAATGCACCACATACACATAACTGAGTATTTGCTTTGCATAATTGTGCACAAGATGTCAACTTAAATTCACTCGCATTCACTGGAGTCAAACAGCAACAAAGAGCAAACCAAAGATATCTCATCAAGGACAGGTCGTATTGTTCGCTCCATGAGCAAGCCAGATCGTAATTCTAACCAGAAGGGTGTCCTTCGTTCAGATATCCAACAACCGCCTCAATCAATTCAACTCCGTAGCCCTCAATCCGAGCACTCTGGATAATAGTAAATATTCCGCGGGCCGGAACGTTCCCGTATAGAGATTGGATTCAAGCTGCGATAATCTCTGAGCGGTATCAAGATATGAACGGCTTTAATAGCAAAGAAAAATGGACGCATAGTCTCGATGATTATGTTGTGTTTTGAGGGGAGGTATCAGAGAAGGTGGTTTGAATTTATACATCTTCAAGACTCCATCTATGACACAGTTGCGATCAAAGGAGACAACCCAGACTCATATCCAATTCAAAATTCGAGCTAGCCCAAAGACAATTGACCTAACGTAGCATGCCTGCAAGAAGATTGGCCATAGTATGAATATAATCCTGCTTGGACAAAGCCTCAAGACCAACACTACGATATATACTGTAGAGTCGAGATCTCGATCGAGATTGGCAACACTCCGCTATATAATTCAAAAGGTAATGAATCATGGTCCAGTGACAATCGTTATGGGCCCTGGCAGTACAGAGTATCCGAATACCTAGACATCTAGGCAGAGGGGCAAGCCAACTTTACAACTGTCGATGTACTTAGCGTCCGAATGAATAAATTCAAACCGAGACAGGGTCACATATTTGGTCTTCAAAGTGTTGGTTGTTTCTATAATGTAGGTAGGCAGTTATCTCTCGAATGCAGTTAGTTCTATATATGCAATCAGCCTATGGCCGCTTTGATGTTGGCCCAACTCCCACAAGGCTTTTTCCATCCATTCACCTCCCTTCGAATCACAGCATTATTGGATGAATAGGCGCCCGTTGGAGGCCTTGAATTCACTGTCATCCTATAATCCTATATCTATACCCACCTATTACCATCACCCCAACACTCACATACTCACCATCATCGACATCTTGAACCTCAACTTCTGCACATCGAAATGCACAACAAGATAAAACCCTTCAGTAACATGCTGGCCTCCGCAAAGTCATTCTTGTTCAATGTAGGTCGCACCCAAATACCAGTTATCAAGTATTACATACTTACAAGAGAACCAGGCTGCGAACAGCACTTTCGAGTACGCAAAAAGAAAACCACTAGCTGCAACAGCCTTTGGAACTGCCGGTATCATGGTAGCTTCTCCAGCTGTAGTTGCCGCTCCTGCTCTTGCAGCCGCTGGATTTGGTGCGAATGGAATAGCTGCAGGTTATTACACTCTACTACTGTTGTCATAATCTAGTTACTGATTGAACATAAGGTTCTGCAGCAGCTGCTGCCCACGCAGGAATCGGCAACGTCGCTGCCCATGGCGGTTTTGCAGTTCTTCAAAGCTACGGGATGGCTGGATACGGAGTACCTCTTGTCCATGGAGTTGTCCAGGCAGCTGGGGCAGCGATTGGTGTTGGGTCTGCTATCTTTGAAGCGAAAGCGGGTGGCAAGCGTGAAGAGAAAAAGTCTTTCCTTAGACGATGGCTGTGATCCGAGGCACATAGAGGTGTTGCAGGAAACCGAGAAGTTCCGACGATGCGGAGGTCGCGAGTGCTTCTTGTTGTTATCCTAAGATGTCCTGATATAGTCTTAGATGTCCTAATACAATACTAAACTTCACTAAACCCTGACTAAGTGCCAAGTTATGTATGACTTCAATGATAAAAAAAACATGGAACGCAGAATAACAACCTGTGTGCCTCAAACGCTTTCAATTTTGGTAGGTCCCGCTGATGAAACACTTTCTCAAGCCGGTGCACCTGACTAATTACAAAGTAATCCCCCCTTCTTCATTATAATCTTGTTCGTCCCATCAACCTCCCGTTCCCCGTTCCCCGCTCCTTTCCTTACTTTCTCTCAACTGCCCCGTCGTCCTCGCTTCATTGGCGGTGACCGAGAAACACTATCGCTATTGCGTCTTCTCTTTGACGGCACAGGGCTCAACGACTTCTTTCCTCCGCGGCGCGGCGGGCTGGGTGATCGCGAGTACGAGGGCTGACGTCCGTTACGTGCGGGTGGAGGCGACACACTCTCGGGAT
The DNA here is from genome assembly GCA_004367475.1 of Fusarium camptoceras. Lineage (NCBI taxonomy): Eukaryota > Fungi > Ascomycota > Sordariomycetes > Hypocreales > Nectriaceae > Fusarium > Fusarium camptoceras. Next base: position 141,488 of record QGED01000127.1, on the reverse strand, counting down.
TGGCCCTTCTTGGCGGAGACCGTGAATCGTATGAAGGCGAACGACTATACTGCTTGCCCTTATGCCGTGGTCCGTCGCTTACAGATGAGCTGTTGCGCCTGCCTGAGGCAGGACCGGCATTTCCGCGCGGTCGACCTCGAGGGCTACCAGAGTATGATCTCTCTCGCTTTCTCACAGGAGAAGGGGATCGACTCTGCGAATCATACGAACGGCTGCGGGAAGAGTAAGAGGCGCTGCGAGCTCGGCCCTTGCCATTGCGAGGGGCTGGAGATCGCGAGGGGCTGTCGTTAGTATATCGGCGACCTCGTCGGGGAGGGCTGGCGGAATATGACTGGCTGCGACCTCTTCCTCGTGCAGACACAGATCGTGAGTATGACCTTGACCTCGACCTCGATGAGCTGTATGAACGTCCCCTGCTCCTTCGATCAGGGGATCGGGAAAGTGATCGTCCTCGATCGGCGACCTTACGAGGTGTTCGAGAACGGGACCGAGAACGGGAGTAAGAGGAGCCTGTGTAGGACGAATAGCTGGAGACGGAATCCGAATCCGAATCCTCTGCGGCTGCAGGAGCAGGCAAAGCGGGCTTGGGCATGTTCTGAAGGTGTGTTCGCATCTCTTCTGTGAGAGCACCCATACCGATACTTGTAAAGTAGTTGATAGAGAATCTGATGTTGCGGGGGTTGTCTTTGGGGAAGAGGCCTTCCAGGTTGGGTCTGAGTGTCTCGTCTGTCATACGTGCCCTCAGCTTGGGCATGCCGATCTCCTCCGAGATAAATTGGAACAGAATCTTGATAAAGATACGGCTACTGGATGTGGTTTCGTCCTCGTTCAAATGAATGACAGATAAACAGTGCCAACCCAGAGCGTCTGAGGCAAACATGTGGCCGAACAGCATGGCAATATTGCGCAGTTTGTTATTCTCGTAGCGATGAATGGTTTCGTAGTACTTGGCAAAAGCCTGCTCAAAGAGGTCACACCAAAGTCGGTTGATTTTAGCGAAGCGCTCGCCAATCATGCCGAAGAACTTTGTATACGTCTTTTCTTGCGAACAACACTCGACGATCATAGATGGGAGTTCAGGCTCCTGGCCGGCAGGAAGGTTGATCTTCATCAGCTTGTGGACAGCTTCCTCAGGGTCGGCACTGGACATAATGGTGAGGTAGATGGTCCTGCGGAGGTTGACCAAGTCGGCATTGGACTGGTCCTTGATCTCCATAGCCTTTTGCTTCTCATCCTCTTCGTCTTCGTCTGAAGAGCTCTCGTATTCGTCCTCGTCGCCATCTTCGTCGTCGCTGCCCTCACCCAGAATCTCAGCTCTAAGCTTCTTGTACGCCTCTTCGTGCTCCTCCCACTCCGGATCAAATTTGAAAATGTTGAGTCCATCTTGCGCATCAATCTCGCCTTCCAGCTCGACTCGGTGTGTGATTTGGTCTTCCTCTTCAACCAAATCCAACTCTTCCTTTATAGCCGGGTTATCCTTGAACTTGTCCTTTCGCACCTGGAACAACACCTCGATCATGTACTGCGTTCGCTTATCGATATCGGCTTCGTGCAGAATGTTTCGGAATTGATCAAAAATTACATTCGCAATCGAGCTTTGCATCTCCTCCATGTGTTGTCCAACCTCACGGCAGAAGCCGACCGCGATCTCAACACTGTCATCTGTAGGCTTGTGGAGCAAGAGGAGCAGAATCTGGCCAGCAAGCATTTCGTGCTGGACCTGCTGGTTGATAAGATGCGCGAGGAAAGTAGTCGACGAGAGACAAACTGCCTTGTCATTTCGCTTGAATCCTTTTCTGAACTGAAGAACCAGACGGCGGATAAGAAGCTCTCCAACTTGAGGTAGCTTGGTGTTGACAATTGCGGCCATGGCGGCATATATGGGTGTGAAAGGCAAACTGGCAGCTTGAGCCTTCATAATCGATCGACAAAACAAACCACGACCACGAACCAAGTTCTCTCCAAACAGCTCGGGCACGATGAATTTGATGTTCGCTGTGTTGACTTTATTGATAAGACCATTGATACTCTTCTTCAGCGCCTCCCATGCCATGCGCTGATACTCCTTGCTCGTCTTGTCTGTGATCTGTGCTTGGAGCGCGCGCAGTCTCGCGGGTGGGATGTACGTTCCGCCGGATCGCATGGTCAGGAGCTTCTCGTACTCGGCCTTTGCAGCAGCCTGTTTCTCCTCCTCCGTTCGAACAGGTGCAGCATCTCGCGGTCGTGATCGCGAACGCGATCGCGTTCGCTGTGTCTTCCCTGGACGATACGAGTCGCCATCGGCGGCGGGCTTATCGCTGCGGTTGCGACGGGGCAGGTCAACATCGGTGGAGGCCATCGTAGGTTTGAACTCGCAGTCGCGGTCGCAGCTGATCCTTCGTTCGTCGACTATCTTGACTTTCTGAAACCGTCTTCGTTTTTCTCAGGATGGATGTGGTTACCTAGGTACCTATGATGTGAAAACGCGCCCAGGCAGGAACTTATTTTGAGACTGGATAGGACCCACTTATATATTCTTAAGCTAAGGCCGCCAAAAATAAGTAGCGTAAGAGATGGCTTAAAATTCTCTAAAGTTACCAACTAATTTCATCTATATAGTACTTTAATGACTTTGCATGCAGCCTCGTGCGCTTGGTGAACTACTACGGTCCAACTGGTATACTCAATACTATGCTATTAGGCATTGTCTTGCAAACATTCATCCCAAAAGGATGCTGAACTGGTCGCTGATGCACTGATAGACGAAATAATCTAAGCACTTTATGCTAGACTTGGCTAGTTTTGAGGCTACTTTATTTTGGCGTCCTAAGCCCTCGAGATTTCGCAGAGCTGTGGCTGTGTTGTGGCGCCTGCTCCACTTACCCCGAGACAACCTAGCTGTAGGTCATTAGGAGCAAACCGCGTTCATTGTAAATTTGGCCTTTAGCAGGTACCTATTAACACTACCTACCATTTCGACGAACTTTCCGACACTCCTTTACTTCTACTTCTCTGCTTCACCCTTCTCTTCGGCTCAACCAAGGTCTACGTTTGTTCACCTTGCGCATCTTTAACAATGGTTAGTAACCATCATGCCCTCTTCGAAGCTCTGATCTACATGCTTGTCCCCCTTTACGCGCTTCATACCGGGGCATCACAGGAACCCCTCGCTATCCTTTATCTTTTCTAACATAACTCTTTTATTACAGTTGGACAAAATCGTCGGTCTCGCCATGCTCGTGGCCGCTTCAGTCGTCTTCACCTACTACACCATCTGGACTCTTCTTATGGTGAGTGCCCCTCCATGACTCCTCCAAAGTCGATGCAATCATACGCCAGCATTACCTGGCCCCGGCATCCATCTTCATGAATACGTTGTAAGCTAACAATTGCTTCAGCCCTTTGTCGACGACGACCACCCTCTCCAGAACTTCTTCCCTCCTCGCGTTTGGGCCATTCGCATCCCCGTCATTATCATCCTCCTCGGTTCCGCTGTCGTTGGATCGTTCCTTGGCATGGTCATGATTCGGAGCAACCAGAAGAAGGCTGCGAAGGCCAAGGCGGCTGCTAAGAAGGCCAACTAGATGGCCTATCTGTCGATCCATACACCTTTTAATTGTTCAGTGGCATCCGAAATCACCTAATCGCACCACGGGACATTTATCACCTGAACCTTGGATACCGTGGGGCAACACCTTGATGCGGAAGAAGCAAAAGAGCGGTACGGGGATGGGTATCTAATGTGTTTCTATTTATTTAATAAGGCGTCATGAATTGCCAAAAAAGATTTCTGTGCTAAAGAGGGTTTCTTCCATGAAGCAAAATGCATACATGTCAAGAATCAATAACTCCAACATTCCGGACCCAATGATTTGATCAAAAGCAGCCACTCATACATACCAAGCCTGGTTTGGTGCGATGTGGCTGCGTGTCCAAATAACTTAAGCAATGGATTGTTGTTCCCTAGCATCAAATGCATAGAATGAAGTAAAGCCCAAAAACCCATACGCCACACAAGACCCGTTGCCCATATTGCCTATTGAGAGCAGACTCGTTCCACTTACACCCTCTGATCTGCAAAATCAAGGACTTCACAGTCATCCTCGAAGAAACCATCTTCACCTTGACTGCCTCCTTGAGCTCCACGGCGTCTTCTTGTCGTCACCACAATCTGCGCCTCGTCACCATATTGCATCACCCGCTCCATGGCAGAAGGGGGCAAAGCAATATGGTCCTCAGGGCCACCATACTCCTCCTCGGTGACAGTCGGCAAGCCTAAGTCCAGTCGAACCACTGGGATATCCTGGCCAAACGCCCAAGCTGTTGTGCTCGACATTTCTCTAGATGAATATATTTCAATGGGTTGCCCCTTCTTCTTCTTTTTCTTCGACGTTGTGTTTTCTTCTAAGTTGGTGTCGGCCAGGATAGCAGAGACAACTTCGAGCTGATCGGTCGTGCCTCTTCGGTACTCACATAGAGTCACCCGCCTGTCTGTGTGGAAGGGCTGGTAGGGTGCACTGGACTCTATCTCAGCCTGTGGGATCGACGATTCCATGTTATGGTCTCCCGATGCCACACGAGGTCGTGCATTGAGGGTCAATGTGTTTCCTGCATCCATCTCGCGGTCTGAAAGGTCCAGAATCTCATCCTGGGCACCCAAGTCCACCGTCTGTCGTACGGCTGGGGCAACCAGATCGCTGGGTAGGTTCGGCACGTTATAATCATGATACCTGCTGGCTCGTGTCACCTTCCTGCCAGCCTGTACACTAGATCGGCGTGTCCTGCAGGAAAACGACCGTACCAAGCCGTTGCCAACCACAAAGAGCCCTTGATGCCTCCGGCTTCTAACCCAAGTGACACATGACGCTGAAGGAAGACTTGAACTGAGTGGTAAGGAAACACGGTTCTCGCCTGTGTGACGAAGCTGGTTAATTGCGGTTCCTGTCTTGCCGAGTGAACTGCTAATACTAGCAGCAATCACTCGACCTCCAATGGCCGCCGAGTCTTTCAGGCTGTTGCCAGGCATGTTTGGTACATTGCCGCTGCTGCGGCGGGGCCGCGATACAAATGGTTTCGCAGCTTGATATGCAGCACCAAAAGCGCCAGTTGCTAAAGAGACGGCAGTGTTTGGCTGTTCTGGCGTCGCGGTGCCACTCTCTTGAACAGCTTGACGACGGCGGGGTGCAGGCCACATGAACGCACTCGAGGGCATGTCGAGAAGATGAACGGTGCCACGCTCAGTCACCATAGCCAATCGTTCACCCTGTGACTGCGTCCAAGCAACATCGACAATGCGTGCAACCGTCATTCGTGAGAACTGTGCAATTTGTCTGACTTGAGGACCTGTGTTTGTGTTGGGGCTAAGTGTAGCCTGAAGGGGGGATGACCTGGTATGTTGAATACGGAAGAGGTCCCAGACTGTCTGCACATCGCCCTTACTGCTGGCTGTGAACAAAGCCAGGGACGATGGAGAGAATGAGAGGAAGCTACACCCCAGAGGCGGTGCGAATGTGGTGATTGGGTGGATCGAGGACGAAGCTGGGAGCGACTCCGTGTCAATAATGGAGACGAGGCCTGGATCCTTTGCCACAGTCTGGCCGTTTGTTCCATGAGTAGGGGGGAATTGAGACGAATCGCCGCGGGGTGATCGAGTGCCCGCCCAACCCTGAGGAGGTGAACGTGCTTGTTGAGTTTGTGACTGGGGGCTGGACTTATTCCAGTAGGAATTCCAAGCTTGCAAGCCTTGTTGCCCGACCCATCTGGCACCCTGAATGAGCTCTTGGGTCGTTTCGCGCATAATCTTATTCACAACACTGTCAGATATGGGGAGATCTACCGAAGCAGAAGACGATGGCAGCTGTGGCGGTGTCGCAGTGGCAAGTCCAGGTGCCTTGCCCAGAATCGGAAGTGGTACATGGGCTTTGAGAGAAATCTGAGATGACGGCGTCGCGGGACAGTAGGATATCCATCGTCCACTGATTGCTAGAATGGGTGTTTGCGGATTCGAACGTGGGGGTGCAGTCGAAACTCGTGTCTTATCCGTCTCTTCCTGTACCTCGCCTCGAGTGCTTTGCTGAAGGCTAGTCCAGATTTTGCCGACACATGTAAATACATGGCCATTTTGTTCTTCCAGTAGCTGCAAGTAAACCCAGCATTCACCCGTATCGCCTGAACATACCGCAATTGTACCAGAATCTGCTCGAATTGTGAAGGAGCCGCTGGGTGCAGGTGGTCGGAAAATGGGGTTTGTGACAGAGATCTCAGGGTTAATTTGTATCTTTGGTGCCTGGAGTAACACATCGATGAGTTGGTTCGTCTTCAACGAGTAGATCTCAACAGAAGTCTGGTAAGCGTCGATACAATGTCTCCCCTGGAAGCCTTCTGGGTGGGTAAAGACTGAGCGAGGACTTGCTGCTCCATCAGGTCTGGGACTCTGTTCACCCTGTGCAGAATCAGGTGTACCAGTAGGCAAAACGGGGCCATGCAACACTACCGCCACGAGAGGAAATAATGACTTGTTGCTATTGTCAAGTGTCCAGGGAAGAATCTTGGCGTTATAGACACCTCCGCGTAGTCCCTTCAAGCTTGCGACAGGTTCGAGACCTCTCTTACCAACAGCATATACATCTAAACCGCCCTCGTAACCGGCTATAACGACGTTACTTGGACTACTTGGGAAGTCATGGCATTCGGGCAGCTTGTCGAAACCAAAGAAATAGCCACGCTCTCCAGCTTTCATGCCAGAGCTATTTGTCAAGTTCAAGTCAATATCCGGGGTTCCATAAAAATGCGCTTGGGGTTGGTGAGGGAGCGGCGGGTTGTTCCCAATCCGTGAACCAGTGAAGGGAGATGCAACTGAGCTGCGGCGAAAGTGAGCAGCCAGAGGTGGGGTTTCTGCAGATTGATACTGAGCATCCATCTGGAAGCTCAGGGGACGACGGCCGCGGTTCGGCGGGGATAGAGATGAGGGCGACGGACTCATGTATGGGCGTTGGACAGCCCATCCATGATGCAGTCGACCCGAGTCCTCGTAGGAAGACGGTTGAGTAGGAGGTGAGTCACCCATGATGCTAATCAAATTTCCCGGTGAGCCGGCAATACCGCTTCGCATCCAGTCGTTATTCATACTCGGCGCTGTGCTCACGGAAGCTGGAGTTGTGGACAATGCAGCGAGCATGGGAGAGACGGCAGGGTTGACATTGTCAGGGACGGAGGAAGGCTTGATCTCTGGTGTATCGACCGGGGGCGTGGAAGCGACCGAGGTAGACGAGCTCTTGCTTTCTCCACCGTTATTACTGCTGATGTTGGCGTTATCTTTATTGTTTACGTTTGGGTTTGGGCTTGCGTTGGCATTGTTAACGCTGCTATGAATGTGACTGCGGGTCAGCCAGATACTTAAAGTGGTGATGCACGAGTCTCGTGGACAAGAGGGGACTCACGCGAACTTTCCAGCTGTTTGCTTTGTCACGGCCGCGGCAATGCCGCCACTTTCTCTAGCATGTTTTCTGTCCTTCTTGGAGGCTGAAGAAAGAGTCATTGTCAGCCTTTCAGATTGCTATGGCAAAGGGAAGCGCGCGTTGCGCAAATAGTTTTGGGGGAAGAAGGACGATCTAATGGAGTAGAGGGGTAAGGCAGGCAGGTAGGTACCTACTCTATGGTAGGTGCATGTAGGGGCGGACGGGGACGTCTTGGAGGTAAAGCGGTACAAACTTACAAGGCATTCAACTGATTTGGACAAGTGTCGGAGCAGTCTCCTACCCCAAAAACGCTCGCGTTTCTGCAGAGCGCAGTTGCCAGCAAAGAGGCGAGGCGTCAAGTCGATTTTCCTCGAGGTGACGCCGGCACTTGTTTATTAAGGTTCGCAACCTGTGTGTCTCAAGTTGCGTACTTCGTACCCCTTGTACAGCTGTGCAGTCTCGAATGAAATGACGGCAGAGGAGGACGACTCGAAAGGGAGATTAGTAGTAGCAACTCTGGTACTACTATCGAATAAACTGGGAGGCAACCCAGTATTGGTCAAGTTGAGCGATTATCGAGAAAGAACGGCGAGATGCTCGAGATTGTTGAGTGGATAGCGGCGCAGACCAGCTGTGCGGTAAGATAGATAGTCTAAAGTTGTATGTATGTATGTATGTATGAGAGTAGTATGTAACAAGATAGATCGAAGAGAGACAGAACGGGACGATGATGAAACAAAGATCGTTATAGAGTTGGAAAGTCAAGGAAATTCGTCATGCGCTTATTTGATGCTTGTATCGTGTAGTCATTCACTGAAGAGTTGTAAGTGAAAGAAGAGAATCAATCGTTGAGATGGAGCTCAAAGGAAGGAGTAGGTAGTCATGTCGGATAGAGTCACGCCGGGATATCTGGTGTAGCAGGCCAGGATTAGCAGCTACATCCCGTCACTGACGCCTTGAGAGAGGGACGCTAAACAATGGGGTGTGTAAGGGACAGGCACACTCGACATTGGGGAAAGGAGTGGTGACAGAATAGTCATCGATGACCTGAGGGGAGTCCTGTCGTTGTATTTTGTGACCTTACAGGCCACATGCACACTGAGCCCCGAGGATGTTCTAGCGCGGGATGGGGCATTCTAATGGGGGCTGGTCTGGGCTGGTGATAAGGAGCTACGCTATTGAACCCCTCATGCGATAAGACACCCCGGCTGGGCTTTCAAAGACAAGACTCGATGCCTCTGTCACTGTCGTTGTGGTACCGTAGGGAACTTATTAGGTGATAAAAATGGCGGATCGACATGCCTTGGTCCCTGTCACATCTCTAGCTCATCCGGGAAGTAAAAGTGTTTATTTCGTTACCGCACCGGGTGAATGGCTACCAGGGCATTATTGACACGACACAGTTGTTATCCATTAATAAACGCGCAAGCTCTTTGATCATGGAACAAGCCGGTTCCATTCCGTCTCGGACGCGGGGTTGCATACAGTACAGGTTCCTGCGCTGACCAGGACCAGAGCAAGGTTCCTAGAAAGGGAATGGGAATGAAGAAGGTGTCCTTCATCGAATGAGATCAAATCCGGAACTCACATACCCATCCCAGACCGGATTAACCAAGTTGCTATCGATACGTTGTTGTCTCCCATTCGCTATCATAACAGGTTTGTCCATGACCTTGGGTACTTTGATAGAAACTGATGACGACTGATCTCACCTTTGGATCTGGATCTCTACATAATCATGCCTTGGGTGCTGACTGTATTGCCGGTTGTTCCCTGGTTCCTGTTCCTGTTCCAGTCATCGTTCCCTCATTCTCATTCATCCGGTCAATACCCAAGCCACATGATTCTCTCACCTGACCGTGCCATCTACGCCATCACCATGTGGCCGTGCCAAGCGTGTCTATCCTCTCATCACCAGGGGACGGGCACGTTGATTGTCCAGATTTAGCACTAGAGATCGTGGGAAAGTAAGGGACGGTGAACCTTGATTACCTCCTTTAGCTAAGATAGGTAGCCAATTTCAGGCAGAGCAACAGCCCGTGGTCTAGGTCAATACGCACAGCGAGATGAGTTCGTTGACCGCATCCACTGGGGGCGTGTTGGTAATAGTAGCACAGTATTAGTTAGACCCGACTCATCCCCCTGCGATAACTCCCCATTTATCGGCGTGCTCAATCCATTCGATAACGATAACGGCATCCTTCGGCATTCGTCCCCCCGCAAAACTCCATCCTCTCCCACGGGCCTGCAATGACGTATCGGGTTGGATAGAATTGTCTCCAATTGATTTGCTTCTGCTATTCATCAACGTAACTAATAAAGGCTATACACAAATTCACTTTTGTTCGTTCTGGTCGACTGCATCTTTCTTTTACAGAAGATGTCCGTCAGTCTGTAGCCAAACACGGTACTCCTTGAACTTCCAGGCTCCGTCAACCTTCTTGACAACAGCGTGTGCTGACCAGGCAGATTCTTTGAGTCGCCCATCGTTGGTAGTCACGCTGACCTCGCCCAGAAGCATCACCTCGCTGTCTTCTGAGTCAGGGAATCGTCCAGGGAAGACCTTGAGTACCGTGTGCTTTCGATTGTTGATATGCTTCCACATGCGAGTTCTGAAATCGGTGATTTCTGGACAGATAGACGGTCAGCTTGAGGTTCTCAATAGATCCAAGATGCATGCGTCAGAGGGTGTTGCGGCTAACCTTTTGTGCCTCGAGCCTTATCTGCTCCAATTTGGATCTTTGCATCCTCGGTAAAGCTTTGAACCCATCGTTCATTCTCTTCTGCGATGTCTGAGATGCGGTAGAATTCAATTGCGAACTTTTGAAGTTCCTTATCCTCCCATTCGTCCTGTTGGGCGTACTTGGGGATGTAGTTGTCGGGTACGTTCTCAGCCATGATGGAGGTATGTTGCGGTAGTGTTTCCTCGATGTCAGTGGAGGGGAAATGAAGATTTTGACGATAGACGAGCGGTCGAGAAAAGAAATTCATTCAAGGGTTCTTGATTCTGGTTCTGGCTCTTATGAAGAACGAGAAATCAGCTCTTTCTGAATTCATGATCGCTAACCTCGGGGAGATATATGGGGAAGGACCCAGCATGATGCAATTGCCTCCATTACAGGTGGATCGCCATGACTAGCCAAAGTTACTTTTACGGAAAGTTACCGTGAGGATTTCTTTCCGATTCTTTCTAGAAGGAGGTGAGGCTGTTTTGTCTCTCTTTTATTGAATTAATGAGGCCGGTCAGTGAAGAGTTCCGGTATAGATGCTTAGACCTATACTATGTTAGTGGCTACAGGGGTTGACTGCCAGCCTGATTAGCTGTCGCTATTCACATAGTCTAGTTACTATCTGTATACCTAGGCTCGACTACCACGCGCAACTTTGCGGATCAGCTACATCGAATCATGTGCTGATCTATTCTTCCTGGATAAACTCAAATCAGGTTTGTAGATCTTGCCAGTTCGGCTCATGATTAAATCTCGGATTGATAGGAAGCGATATTCTTGACAGCGCCAGTACAAGCCAAGGTATCCTGGTTCAACGGAGGCAGGCCATAGTATTTTCACTAGTAGTAACCGATATTGTTCACAAGAAGCGATATGAGACCCTTTCATATAGGGGTTTGTAGTTGGCTCAATGTATTCATTCTGGGTCAGATAATTCAAATTCCAGGGACGGTCGCGATGGTTCCGTCGTCCGATGCGATTGTATCATTGGCAAGGTTTGATGTGAGATAGGGTAAGCGCCAGCTAAGAAAACAGCCGAGAAACATAACTTTCAACGGTTATAAGAGGGATTTTCAGTATACAAGTAGGTAGGCAAAATAATGTTTCTTAGTGGGTAACCGAATAGTATTGCAATCAATCTAGACTTTTACGTTTTGGAGATACTATGGCATACATCATTAGTACAGATCTTGTATGAATAGATGCACAATGTATCAAGACGAATACAATTGTCCTATAGACTTCTTCTTCAAGTAAAACTAAACAACTTTGACAACTCTGTCAGGGGTATCCGAGACTAACAACCAATGCAGATGACATAGCTCGTTCTTTCGAACAACCATCTCTTTCTTATTCATCAACTCGCTTCTTCTCCTCCAATGGAGCCTCTACGTCAGCCTTGTTACCAGCTTGACCCTCAGGAAGGGCGTTGAGCTCATCTTCGTGGATATCCAACTCCTTGAACTGGAACCAGAAGCAAGTACCGGCGATGACAGCGAGAATGGCGACAACACCGTAGTTCCAGACAAGAAGAGGATCCTCAGCAAGACCAACGAGGGCCTGTCCAAGAGCAGCTGAGAAAGCCGTCATAAAGAGAGCGACGGCCTGGACCATGGAACGCATGTTCTTGGGAGCCTTGGAGAAGGCATACTCGAGAGAAGTAATGGAGGCGAACACTTCGGACAGAGCGATAAGGACGTAGGCACCGGTCTGGGCCCATACGTTGATGGGAACAGTAGCACAGCTTTTGTCAGATGCGTTCATGCCACACTCAGACTTCTGGTAGATGAAGTGCTGGACAACAGCAGCCCAGATCATGGCAGCTGCGCCAGTGAAGAAACCGGCCGTGATCTTCTTGATAGGAGTGAAATGAATACCGGCCTTTCGAAGAGCAGGGTAGATCAAACGATCATTGAGAGGAATAAAGATCAAAAGAGCAAATGGGTTAAGGTTGGAGAGAATATCGTTGGGCACACCGTGACGCTCCATGAGGGCGGCCTGAGAGATCAGGTTGTTGTTGACTATTATAAGGGTTAGCTTCTATCAAAATCTTCCCATGAATAAAGAATGGAACATACTCTGATTGTAGCAAAGCCAGAAGATAGGGTACCAGCAGAATACAGCACAAGCGTTGAATCCACGGCGAAGTTCGTCGACCCAGGCATCGTCGAAAGTCATCCACTTAGGGCGCGTCTCGTTGGTGAATTTAGAGGGCTTGACTGACTCCCAGAAATCACCAGTGTGCATGTTCTTCCATGTCTGGAAAGGGTTGATACTCCAGCGGCCCTTCTGAGCAAGGAAGAAGGTCTTCATGGCAGGTCCCAAGACGGAACCACCAGGAGCTCGCTGCTCGTAGTTCTTGCGGTTCAGGAACATAATGATAGGGCACAGGCAAAGCATAAAGGTTGGGAGGGTGTAAGAGAGCCAGAAACCAACGTACTTCTCAGCGAAGACCATGGTGACCTGACCAACTAGAGCTCCGACGTTGATAGCCCAGTAAAACCACATGTAAACACGCTCAATAGTAACAGCAGGGTCGATGATGACACGCTCGCCAGACTTGAGAGTCTTGACATGCATGTACTGCTCACCAAGTTGTTCGACGATGAGAGGGTTGACGTTGGGTTTGAAACCACCAGTACCGAAACCAATAACGATGATAGCAATGATCATGGCACCGAGAGCACCGTCGCTTGTGATAACACCGGGAACAGCAGAGACAATAAGGATGATATGACCGATGATGTCGATAACCAGAGCGTAGCTGATGGTCCTGTAACGACCCCAGTACTGATCGGCGACGTAGGCTCCGAACAGGGGCATCAGATACTGCCAGAACTGGTTGAATGTGGTGATACCGGTCGAGGCTCGCTGACCCATTCCAAGGGCACCAGGCTGCTCATCGTCGGCACCAGTAACAGAGCCAGGAGGGAGAGGCTGCTGGATGAAGTTGGTGAACACGACGGTACATCCATAGTAGGAGAATCTAGGACAATCAGTATTTACATAGACAGGGACATGGGTTATTCAACTAACCGCTCGCAAAGCTCAATGAAAGCAATACTGAAGAGCTTCAAGGGAATCTTGTTGGAGATTCGCCTCAAGCTTGCCATCTCCTCAGGGGTGGGAAACTGTCCATCGGGGGTGACACCACCAGAGACGGTAGCAGGCGCATTGGGGTCGGTGACTACAGAGGATCTCCTCTCAGCAGCCATAGAGGCTCGCTTCTCGTCAATCATCTCAGCATGGAGACCGGCCGCAGCGACGGTCTCGCCCATAACGTCTCCTGTAGGCGCCATTGTGTAGGAGTTGCTGATCTGTACTGGACCGCAAAGGAATGGTAGAAGCTGACACGAACTAGACAGTCAACAGACAGGATACAATTGCCATGGGGGCATGGCCCTTTATACATTTTCCCGTCGTCGGACGAAGCTGCCACTTTGGACCTCGCGCAGCACAAACTTTCGACCAGGTAACATTCAATGATCGACGAGAAGGCGAGGTCTAAGGCCAAGACGCCAGATCTAACGAGGACATGGTGCTAGAGCATGCAAATAGTGCATCCTCCAGGGTCAGGAGGACGTATCTCTGGCGCAAGGATGGGAATGAAAACAGAAGGTCCCGTTAGCTACCTACTGAAAAAGGTCTGATACCAGGAGCCTCAAGACAAGGGTGGATTCCTCCCTCGCACTGCCAAGACCTCTTCATGCAGCCTTGATAGTGAAGACGTTGGGTTTGTGGTACAAACGACTGGGGAGGCGAATGGGAGTTGGGTCGGCTAGTGCAGCTTTACTATTGCAAGCATGGAGAGAGGATGAACTTTTGCAAATATACGGATACTAGTCTCACCTTTGCTTGGCAACGGGAAAAAAGTTCTTAGTAGTTTCCTTTAGCATGTTGTGGCTTGCTAATGCTCGGAGATTTTGACATTCGCGCCTGGGCGAGAGGGACAGTGCAGTGCTTTGGACCTGCCAAGTGTATAGGTCTTGCAGCTGAAGTCTTGTGAACATTTGGCATCGCGGCATTCCCTTTGCAAGCTGTACCACACCTTCGCCCCAAGGTTCCTCGCCTCAGGGAAGCAGTCGAAGTATCGATGCTTTCAGCTTGGCAGAGCGGACTGTCCTTATCTCAGAAATCCTAGTTAGGACATGACCCCCGACGATGCTACATCAAAAGGCAACAGTGCCAAGATGCGTTGCATCTGAAGGAGTCAAAGTCCGTCCCTGATTAGCCAGCTCGTTTTGGATCCCGTGATAACAAGCGCGCCAAGATGGTGCTGTGGACATGGGTGAGGACTAACAGAGGTGCTGGTTCATCACTACGTCCTACTGGCTCGTTGGTTGAAATCTTGGCGACCGGTCGACGAAGAACTTTTGTAAGTCTGGGCATGATAAAGACGGCAAAGATAAGTTGGGGCGACACATGGTATGGAAGCGTTTTGTTTGGGCGTTGCACCGTGATTACCTGGAATGAATGGAATGGTAAAGTGGTAAGACAGCTAGGACGGATACGAAAATAGGCATACAGATAAGAGATGCTGACATTGGATCCTTTATCATCAGACGCTGAATACATCGCAATTCGAGTGAAGAACTATATTTGTAGCCAGTTGAAGAACCTTCTTTTCTACCGACAAGATAGCCCATCTAAGCATGACCTCTTCTTCTTCCTCCTCGGTGAAGGTCTTTCTTATCCTTTGAAGTCCTAAACAAACATGGTTTTCCCTTCCTACACGAGACCACCGACCACCCGCTTCCCCCCCGCAAAACAGCCACCTTCCCAATCCAGCCTAGTGTTTACCCGCTAGAATCCTCCTTCGATGCAGCTTAATTTAAGCTTCTTTTAATCGAGCAACGATTCTCATTACACATTCTATTGGGCAGGTAAGACCAACAGACACACTTCCCGCCTGCCAAGTCGTCACTCTTGGCCTCTTCCCTTTTAATCTAAAAGACATAACGCCTTCCTTGTGGTTATCAAGGTCTTAATTAACTCGAATTGGAAACTGCGAGACGCATATCCTCGGATGAGTATTCCTTCCCCAACCGAGCAATTGCATGATAGTGAATATCCATCACTATCACCGAACATGACCCTTTCTCAAAGAGATATCAGAAAAATACCATCCGAGCAATATGCGGGCCTCGGTAACCGGGGCCGAATGCAGGCCTGTCAGTATCTTGTGCGTTACCGACAGCTTGGCCGAGTTATCCCAAGACAGAAAACATGCCATGACTATCATTGTCAGGCATCGGCTCACTTTGAAGATCCGTCGATGATTACAAGGGTAGCGTTGCTCGCAAACTCCACTCTATGATCAACCATGGTCTCTTCTGTCCTCTAGGAATGCACTGGTCGACGTATACGATTGCCGATCCGAGTAGGTATCAGTCGCCATGTACTCAGAACCATATTATCATGATTCAAGCCACTTCTGAACTTATTAGGCCTGTATTTCGCCCTCGCCCATTTCTAAGCAACAGCCAGACTCTTCGAAGGCCTTTCAATACCAAAGACTTAAGGATCCCTTCACTCTTAACATCGGCTACTAAGGAGTGCTCACACTTAAATTGGTGGTATTCTCTGTTCTGGTACAATCCGTTCTCAGGAGTTGATACTCGCGATGCGAACACTCATTATAACATGAGAGTTTTCGTCCTTGACTCTTCCCACTCTACATTTTCGAAATGAATTTACACGCCCGTTAACTACCTATCCATTGAAGGAATAGCATTGCTGTCACTGATTGGATCTCCTTGTCTCTTAGGACCGTACATTTGCTCAAGGCTACTGCAAGCGATCCATTTCATATTTCTGCGTTGCCCTTTTATTTTCTGGGTAGACCCCGACCGCTACAATGAAGCGCACAACGCCTTATATATCTCGTCAGTGAAGCATTACCCTCCTCGGCTATCAGCTGTGGAAGGCATTCTGGGCATCTACCTGATGTAAACCAAGTCTGCCAGCTCACGAGATGGCGGTTTCCCGGTCCAATCAAGCGTCCTCCATATAGATCCTCATTCCCTTGATCGAGTCGTACGTTTCGGGTTAATTGAACCGAACCATTGTTTGGACCTAGAATTGCTGGTAAAGCCTAACAGCGATTGCGACACATTGCTAAACGTGAGAGAGATCTTCACCATAGATTGGCTTGCCAACATCATGTCGTTTCGGACGTTAGGGAAATGCCAGGTCAACATTACGGGAATATAAAATCGGACAGGACGTCGGTTTGCTCAGCTCATTTTGGGGTATATGTAGGTTTGATGGTCTGACCATACTATAAAAATCCTGACTTATAACACCAACCGTCCCAACACCGGTGCAAGTGTTCCTTTAATAGGCTTGCATACAGCACTTCTTTCAAACCATAACGCCGTCACTCATAAAGTATGAAAGAGATAAAAACAGAACAGCTGAGTCCTTATCAAGACTTTTTAGGCTTCTTAGGTGGTGGATCAAACACAATTCGAATATTGCGTGTCTCGGTTGGGGCTTGTGAGTCTCTTGACTGCTTTTTCTTCAAAAAGCCTCTTCCGGTAGCACTACTTGGCTGTTGTACCCAAGGATTATTGCTATCATGAACCTCTCTTGGAAAGGTGCCCGAACGGGGTGTTGTGATGGAAAGGCCGGGACTGAAAAGTGGTGAAGCGACACATGGAGTGTTGCATTGCTGTACTGTTGAATTGGACAAGAGAGGAGCAGTGCAGCAGCTCGATACACTTTCTGTCGGGGACGAACCCTCCCGTGAGGGTGTATGTAAAGGAGCTTTCGTAGGCGCCGGGTGAGGGATTGTGATGATAGTAGTGACGATGCCGAGCTTGTGGCTTTCTTTGGAAGTTCTGGCCGAGTCCTCTGTCCGCGAGGCTGTATTGAAAAACGACGGCTTGGATAGGTTTCGCTCCTCGTCCATGTATGGGGGCAGGTCACGGAAACCAGGTGTTGTTGGTGTGAGGTGTGCCTGACAACGGAAAGAAAGAGAGGAGCGTCGATTGCGAGCAGGAAGCTTCTTACGCTTACGACATTGCATAAAGATGCA
Source organism: Fusarium camptoceras (assembly GCA_004367475.1). Taxonomy (NCBI): domain Eukaryota; kingdom Fungi; phylum Ascomycota; class Sordariomycetes; order Hypocreales; family Nectriaceae; genus Fusarium; species Fusarium camptoceras. The sequence goes on along the minus strand of QGED01000127.1, from coordinate 124,284 downwards.
ACCCGCAGAAATGAGAAGGAAAGCTAGAGCTCCAACTGCAATGGCAGCAATAGATGTGTTGGGGAGCTCATGATCATCTCCAGTGGTAAGAGAGGCAAAGGCATCAACAGCTGAGATGGGCCTATCACTGAAAACAGTATCATTGAGTCCAAGCGTAATTCCCGGTTTAGGACGCTGTTGGCATGCAGCTTCAAGGGCAACAAGAACTAATATAGGGGTTAGAGATATTCCGCAATTGGTCGAGAAGCTGACTCACAATTAGATATGACTGTTTGGCTACTATCAGCCTTCACGCAAGCCTGACACTTGGCGACTGCATCGCCAAGCATCGCATTGCCATCAGTATCACAATAACCAAATTGATCTCTGTCGTCAGGCTCGGTGATACCCTCTCTTAAAGCATTTGTGATAGGACCGCACGCTTCTGATGTGATACACGGGCCTAATGAGATCCCAGTTGCGTTAGGATAACCAAAGATACAATAGTCGAAAGAGTAACGCATGTTATCTGATCGCAGGCAAGATTAGAGGATGACGCGAAGACGACGGAGGGGCTGCCTACATAGAAACCAGTCTTGGTCGTTCTCATCCCCTTGGGTAAAGGTGCTATCCTGAAGACAAGCTAAACATCTTTGGAATTTTTGACCTTCGGATTTTTTCTTGAAGTCGTCGTCGTTACAGACAATCTCGTCGCCGACCGTTTTGGCCGACTTGGACTTATCACTACTGTGACAAAACTGAGCGCACGGCGAGTTGGGAGTAACCTGCAGAGCCTTGGCCGAGACCCAGAAAAATAGGGTAAGAAAGACGGAAATAGAAGGCATTATCGGTGATGGCCGGCGTGATGGCCAGGGTCTCGAGAGAAGTTTGCGGTTTCGGTAAACGGCTCTGTGTCTTGAAGCTATGAAGGTGGATCGGAGGCCAGACCAGCTGTGAAACGCCTCGTATTGGAGTATGAAGGAATGACAACGACAATGAACAACGAACGGTGTAAAACAAGACAAGATTAGAGGAAGGGTGCGTATCCCTCACGTTGCCACAAGGAGGCGGTAGCAGCTACCACGTAAAGCAGCAGTCATAAGGGTGTACAACAAATAAACAGTGGATGAACAGAGTAACGTCTGCACTGCAAACGAATGATTGAATAGAAGGATAGGGAACAGCAAGGGGAATATGAAACGCAAACTGAGAACCAACAAGAACGACAACGCAATAAAGACGGGGAAGAGCAGGCTTTTCGAATATGAAGTACTACGTTAGTGCAAGATCAAGACGTAGTAGTAGTAGTAGTACTACTCCATACTCGGCAGCATGCTGTTCAATCTCTTCATCACTCGATCAAGAACTGCAGATGCAACGCCATGCAACTAGACATCACTTTGCCCCACCTATAGGATTCAGTCGCAAAGAGCCAAGACAGGGTCTGGACAGAGAAAAGAGATCCGATTGCCGCGATGCAACTTCCAATCACCCAATTCTCTGATGAGAAGTGCCGCCATGTTGCCCGTGCCGCAATCAACGTATGTGCGCTTCACCGTAGTCGATTAGTGATAGCAACTAATTATGCCCTATTTGGGATTGGAGCGATTCAGTGGCGAATAGGGAATGATGTTGGGGGCTCATGAGCTTTGGGAAACATACGGGCGCTTAGATCTATACCTAGGTATGCTCAGGTATAAGTGATAGGTAGTGATGGTGCTGAAGAAGACATGGCAATAGTTTGTTAGTGGGAGGTTTCCTTGAGTCTCATTGGTTTGTACCTGAGAAGGTGGGATAATAGCTGATTGGATCAGCGAATTGGAGACAAGGAAGGAAACAACGGAAAGTGCTGGGCGGTTACGACTGCCGTTCGATTCAGGGGTTGCACAGGCCCCAGCGCTTAGACTAGGTATGTTGGGAAGGTTCGTCCTAGACTAGGTAGCCTAGCTAGTTTGAGCCTCTATCAACATCATCATCACCATGACTTTGCATCAATCAACACTCACTCAAGCCAGCATCAAGAGATCCAATGAACCGACAGACATATTGAATAAACTTTTCATAAGGTCATCAAGATTCTAGTTATGAAAGGAGAATTTCCATTACACAGAAACCACGCCCACGTGGTTGTTAAACGCCATCCTGTCTACCCAAATGTCCTTGTCACACTTTGGACTGCTAAACTGCCAAGCTAGGCAAAGTCGTCCACATTGGCAACATCGTATCCAATGGTGTACATACACCTTTTGCCCTTCCCGCACCACGCATGGAACACCAAGAAGCCTTCGTCCTCAGCACTTGTGCCTCCACCGGGCCCCTTGAGCCCGAGAGCCGGCGTCTTGAGGAACGGTGCATCTCCTCGATGATACGGTCCCTGGACCTGATCGGCCACGGCATACTTGACATCGTATGCATCGTCCGTGTACATGTGACTGCTGAAGAAGAGCAGATATTTGCCATCTGGTGTGTGCACTAGGTTGGGAGCCTCAACCAGGGGCCCGTCCTCTTTGGGGACCCGGTCCATAATATCCACAGGCGCGCCGATCGGCGTCGATCCATCTTCGGTTGAAACTTCCTGGAGGCGGATCGGAGTGCCGGCGCCGCCTTTGAGAGCATTGCCATCGACTTTATAGACGACATAGCGCTTGTTTGTCGACTTGTCGTAAAAACCTGCAGGGTCGATTGCTCCTCCTTCATCCTTGGGGCATGCGAAGGGCTTGGGATCCATCTCATATGGACCTGTGCTGTTTTTTGAACGCGCAACTCCGATACAGTGACCGCCCTCGGGATTCTCTCCTGAGAAGTACATGACGTACGAGTTATCGCCTAGCTTGCGCACATCAGGAGCCCAGAAATTCTTGCCGCTTGTCCATCCGTCGCCGGGGAGGGCATCTTGGTCAAGGTGTGTCCACTGGCCAAAAGGATCATTAGACGCCGCGATTTGGATATGATGACCGTTTCCGCTTGTCGCGAAAGATACCCAGCGGCCGTCGTCATCATGGAGAAGACAAGGATCGGGGAAGTTGACGTCCAGTCGAGGCAGGAAGGTTTCAGCTTCTGATCTCTTGCTAATGAGTTGTTTAGGAGGTGGGAGCAAGTATGGTCGAATCGAGGGTTGAGATGAAGATCTTTTACCTATCATCTGCTTGGGTGGTGGGAGTAGAAATGGCCGTATTGAAGCAGAAGTAGATTTTGTGGGTAGGGCTGAGGCAATGTTCAGAAGAGAAAGGGAGAGGAAGAGGACAACAAGATGCCTCCAAGAGCTCGAAAAAGAAGACATGGTAGGCATGCTGTCTGATTTCAGTTTCCTACAAGACGTCGGGAACGTCTCATATAAATCGTCCAGCTGAGCCTCAATCTCGGTCCCTGTTAATCTCGATGTCATGGGTGGTCGATCAATGGGTCCAAGTATAGGTGAAGGATGAGGGATCAACAGGCTCTGACGTTGATTATTGAGTCAAGGGTCCATAGAAGAGGCTGCAAAGTGTTCACTGCCGAGATAAAACCTTGTTATGAAGATTATAATAAGGTTGTTGAGGTAATGCAGCAACAACGTGTTGACAGGGGGTTGGGGTGGTAGACTTCTGTTTATTACAAGGTTCTTTTGCAAAACAAGTCCAATCGAATAAGTATCAAGAATAGTATTGGGTATTGGAGAATTAGAAGTGAGTAACTGAACAGCTATCAATGAATCAGCCCTTTCGTCTGGACTTTATACTTCGTGGCTCTTTACTGCCCTTAGGCCAAGTCATGGGTCGTTCTCCATAACACTCGACCCTCGTTGTGTTCATGCAATCTCAAGCATGACAAAGATGGCCACCTTTGCGGTCTGATCTGTCCCATCTTTCTCAGATGGTTTATTTTAAGATCGTCCCTGAAATCCTTTATTGTGAGCACCGAGATTTCAGGGTTCAATATGTCAGATGAGCCGAGACGACGCTTGAGCCAGGATCCTCCTCGATCATTCATGCCGTCTTATGCGTTGGTCGATTGAGTTGTAAATTGACGCTTTGATGATTCTGGACGAACCAGAGAAGTCATAGCCATCTCTGATAGCCACTCTGTTTAATAGTGAAACAGGGACAGCTGTTACTCTGAGATGCGCTGCTTGAAGCTGATTCGTCCCATGTTTTCCAGGCCCAGATCCGATGTTTCGTCGGGCCAAGACTAGTTTTCTTTAGTGATCCACGACTAACACGCCAGTGGTTGAACTGTCGCTACGTACATATGTATGTGCTGTGAGGGATGAACTAAGCCAGATTCTGCGTATCAGAATCTTCTCAGAATATTCCTCTTGTGGAACCTCGTCTTAACTCAGCTTCTTAATCCTGTACCCAGAAAATGTGTCATCATACATGCAGTAGCTTCAGCTCGTTCGCTTCTTCATGACAACACATGCGTCGCCCAGGCTTTCTAGTTGTTTCAAGATGATGGATCCTCTCAACTACGCACCCAACGATTCCATGTGCTTAGCGAGCCACCAAAATTACGTGACCGCAACATCATGCATCGTGTATCAGTATCTGTTAAAACACACATCATCGGGCATTACACAAGCCGGTCACAGGAATCAACTGCGGTAGTGAGACATGTTACCATCACATACATACATTCACAGGATCTAGGAAATCATCCGTCAGAGACATGTCGTAGTTTTTATCGTCCTTTGCATTGAGTGCCTGACATCTACTCCAGGATTTTCAAACCAAACGCCATATTATCCCCAGAAAAAAAAACAATTTCAAACAGCAAAAGAAACGGCACCAAAAGCGAATATGGTACAGCATGCAGACCGCTCCTTGCCAACAGACCCTACATCTCGGGTATCAAGGTCCGCTTTATGATTCAAGCTTATAACCCAACTCTTGGCCTTGAAACGCTTAATCACTGTCGCTATCCATAGCCTCGCCCTTGGAAGCCTTCTTAGCAGCCTTGGCCGCCTTCTTCTCGGCCTTGCGTCGCTTCCTCTCAGCCTTCTCCTCGGCAGTCTCGCCCTCGTGCTTCTTGCGCTTCTTGTCCTTGCTGTCATCAGCAGCGGGGGAAGCGGCCTCCTCCATGGGGGTATCCTCAGCCTCGGAGGCCTTGGCGGGAGTGGCAGGAGTAGCAGCAGCGGCGGCGGCAGATGCATCGGCGCTGAAGTCCTTGTACTCGGAGCTCCACTTGGCGGGAGTGGCATCGTTGGGGCGACCGTACTTGTCGAGCTTTCCGTCAGCCTTGAGCTTCTTCTTCTCAAGGGCAACGGGACCGAGGCCCCATCGGCGGGGGTAAAGGTCGCGCTCCATGATGCAACGCTTGACCTTAGCGACAACACCGTGATCGCAGGTGGACATCTCGACGGTAGACATCTGGGCAATACCCAGAGCAATAGCCTCACCCTTGGTGGTCATGAGGACAACTTCCTCATGGTGCTCAATGGCGGACTCTAGAAAGGAATTAGCGATTTGCGACAGGAAAAATTGTTTAGTAGGACTTACCGTATCGGAGAAGACCAGGAAGCATCAGCTTGGCACCGTAGCAGACGGCGTTGACAGCGCTGTCCTTGACGACCAGACGCTTGTAAGAGGTCAGGAGGGTCTCAAGGGGAGAGATGACCTTGCGGAGATAAGACTCGTCGCGGGTGTTGTCCATCTGCCACTGAGCGTCGAGAACGTCGTGAAGAGTGACAAGGCCCTTAGACTCGTCCATAGCACCACTGCGAACACGTCGAAGCTCCTGCATGTGGCCACCAACGCCGAGAAGGAGACCCAAGTGAACACAGAGTGTTCGGATGTAGGTACCAGCCTCACAGCTGACCCAGAAGACACCGAGGTGTCGGTCGTTATCGAACTCGATGAGCTTGCTCTCGTGAATGGTTCGGATACGGAGCTGACGCTTGACGGCAGAGATCAAAGGAGGACGCTGGAAAAGCGCACCGGTGAGGGTCTCAAGAGCGCGGGCGAACTGAGCCTGGCCACCGGGCAGCTTATCGTGGAGACGGATAACAGCAACATACTCCTTTCCGGCACCCTGCTGGGACTTGACAAGACGAGTGGCGCGGTCAATGCAGACAATCAAGCAACCGGTAACCTTGGGATCAAGAGTACCGCTGTGACCTGTCTTCTCGCATCTGAGATATCGTTAGCAAATATTCCAACGCGCGCATTGACGCGATAGTGTGGAGTTGAAATTTTTCGTACCGAAGAATGCGCTTGACCCAAGCGACAACCTCGTGAGAGGAAGGGTTGGAGGGCTTATCGAGGTTGATGACACCAGAGCTGATGTACTGCTTGAGATCGCGCTTCAGAGGAGAGCAGCCATTGGGGATGGGAGTGAAGTGGCCAGTGCGAACGAGAACTGCAAGTTTTGAAGATGACGAGTTAGTCCTTGCATCTTGAAATGAAGCGAGCAATTGAGGCTCAATGGCCACAAAAATATCAAAAAAGAAGTTGCGGGCGCAACGGATCATCGGGAGACTCACGCTTTTCGTAGTTCTTGAGGAGAAGAGGCCACTGGCTGGTGTCGAGGGTAGGAGTGGTAGCCTGGGGCTTGATAACATAGTCCTCCTCGGTTGTCGTCTTCTTGACGACCGCGACTTCCTTAGACATCTTGACTGTTAAATGTGACTTCCTTTTTGGAGAATCTGTGTGATATTCCGGGCCAAGCGCGGCAGGTGCTTCAAGCGACAGGAGGGAAGAAACGGAAGGTGCAAGTCGTAAATTTCCTCGGTGTCTTGCCCGGTGTGATGATATGGAAGGAAGCTTCTAAATTTTTTTTTCTCTGGGCGGATTTGACTGTGGGGCGGAAGGAAGCTGCGACCGGTGTGTGGCGGCAATTGGACACTAGTCTCTATTGGGCGATCGTTGAACTTTTATAAGCAACACGCGCCACAGTATACATTACGAGCCACTGTCCTTTTTTATCCTTTTATGCTGAAGATGAAAAGTTTTATGCGTTCGTCTTTCTTCACACGGGCTAAAGTGTGGGCACAGATCATATAACATTGGAATTGAAATTGAAATTGGTATATGAACTCCAAGCGTCTAGGATCCAGATATGTATTAAGCATGGGCGCGTTAGTTCGCTCTCACTTAGTCGTTATTGTCTCCTCCCCCGTCTATCTTCACTATATATGTCCTCATACTCATGCCCTTGGCCCTGGTAAACTTGGCCTTGGTAAACTTGACCATGGTATGCGTTCTCACGGTTGAAATAATCCTGCTGCGCATATTGTTCGGGTTGATAAATCCCAATACCAGTATGTGCTCGGCCATCCACGGGATACATCTCATACGACTCATCTCGGTCTTTACCCTTTGATTGAGGAGTGTTGAGTGACGAGTCATCTCCGCCCAAAGCTACCCCAATTTGAGAGTTTGAGGGACTCGGATCAGCTTTGTACATATTAGGAAACATCTCGAACTGAGTGTTCGATGCCATGTTCGGCATTGGAGGGTATGACGGTTGGTTTGGGTTCATGACAGGCCATTGAGCGAGCTGCAGCTCGGTAGCGCTGACCGGGCTATTGTACTGAGAACCGTAGGGCGAGATATATCTCGGGAAAGTCTTCTCGGATCGAGCACTGATTGGTGATTCGTCCCAGCTTCTCAGTGGTTTTTGACTCAAGGGTGTCTCTCGCATGTCGTTGTTAATCTGCAGCTGGGATGGCCATCCACTCTTCGTGCGAGGTCGGGGTTGGATTTGGGGCTGGGGTCGGTTTTCGATTTGTCGTAAGAATGCTCTCCTTCTTCTCTTGCCTCGCCAAATGATGCAGAAGCCAAGGATGAACAAGATTAAGGCTATCCCTCCAGCAGCGATGCCTACTTTAGCACCTAGACTGATGGGGCCCTGGTCAAGCCAGTCTGGGTCCAGGGAAGCAACAGGTGAAGGTTCTGTAATGTTCACAATCTCTTGCGAGAAGACGCTTCCATCGATGGAGACTTCTACGCCAGGTTCTGGCTTTTGTTCACATCCGGCTTGAAGAAGAGTAAAGACTAGAAAATGTCAGCAACTGGGCCATTTGTGTTTGCCGATGATTTCCTACAATTAGCCAAATAATGGTTATCGCCGGCGCGCAGACACTCAGTGCATCCTTGGAAGTCGAGTGTGTCATGAACTGGCCATTTATTGCAGTACTCGTAGCTCTCGACCTGTGAAGACAAGTTCTTGTATTCGACAGCTTGTCGGAAAGGTCCACATGCTTTTCTATGGGAATTATTAGCACATCATGGACAGTGTATTGATTATGAGGTCTTACGAGGTCAGGCAAGGAGTGTTGATGATGTTATCGTTATCAGGCACGCCGAATAGACAATATGATGTTGCATAACGGACGTTGTCTGAAGGTCATTTTGTGTTAGCGGTGATTAGATGAAGCGGTGGTAAACAAGAGAACTTACAGAGCAACCATTGTTGATCGGTCTCGTTGTCTTTCGTATGATAGTCACTGCTCAGCTGGCATGCGACACATTGTTGGTATACAATTCCTGCGCCACTCTTGTAGTCGTCTTCATGGCAGACGATATCGTCAGCTGTGGTCGCATCGAGAACGTTCCCGCACAGCGTTCCGCAAGGCGATTTGTCTGCGACTATTATGGCGGCAACGGGGCTGAGCAACCCGCAGGTTGATATTAAGGTTGACAGTTTCATAGTAATAAATTTGAAGTTATTGGTGAATAGCGTGACCAGGTAGAAGGCTGCGGGCTATGAATCGAGGCCGCAGGTTTCGGAATAGACTCGACCAGAGCGGGGACCTTGTAGATAAAAATGAAGATCCTTTTGTGTTACATAGATGCTAACACAAGGGCAAGGCATCAATTAGTTTTTGGGACGCCTGGCGCTTGGGGGCGGAAAGGCAATGACAGTGGCGCTCTTATAATAAAACAAAGATGGAAGAGAAACAGGAGAGTTATCGTTCTGAACCGCCCGCCAGATGTGACATATAGCTGTGCCTTCAACTAATGCGTGAGAACGGTGGGTGATGCTGCAGATTGCAGCACCGCGAACCAACAGCGCGGTTGCAAGAGGCAGAACCTTTCGATAGAAAAGCTATGTTTTAGCAACGATTCAAGTGGAAATGATGCGAGTGATGAGTTGCAATGGCGCGGCGACCAGGCGAGTGCAGCCGCCAGTTCTTGAACATCCCCAGCATCCACTTTCACTGTCTTGTCGCGCGGGATAATGATTGGCACATGGGATATCTGGGGGCGTAAAAGATCATTGGAAGATCCGCCGTATAGTAGTTCTCTTTCATCACAGTAAGAAACGTCAGGATTGGTCGCCGGCAAAGCAGGCGGTGTTCCTGGTGGTGAGGCAGCCTCTCCAGAGGAAACAGAAATGAGGGATCCAACCACTCAGAGTCGTTATCACTGACATATCCCAGCCCCGTCTCTTCTGCCGTGGGGTCTCTGCATGGACCCCTGAACTTTCACACGAGTTCTGGCGGTTACAGGGCCAATCATCACTCATATGTCCCCTGTTAAGATGCCCTACCGACCTTAGCGGAGGTCTCCCCGGGGGCCGGGACTCCACAATCACGGTTGATGTTGAGCCACTAACTTTCACCAACGACCTAACTCAAGTGCTTGCAGTAAAGATTTCATAGGTGTTGCTCAATTCAGAGAGTGAGGGACGGTCGTATGATATGTAGTTATTTGTTCTCCATGAGTTCCATCATGCTCTGACCCAGATCGCAGATCATTCGCTATTTAACAGGAGATTGATTAACAACTGCCGGAAATACAGACACATCACAAGAAAACACCCTAAAGTGTCTCATACCAGTGTCCTCCTATTGGGTGCAGTGTTGTCAATAGTGAATTAGGCTATTAAGCAGTCCAATCACGTATATGAATACACGATCTTATCCCAAAGTGATTGTCTGTGGTATTCGAGAATGACTTCACTGTACGAGTCGCCAATATGAGTTTACGAAGTGCATCGTACATACTATGAGTTAAAGGACATAATTGAAATGAAATTATGGTCATTGTATCACAGACTCCAGTTCTCTAACTCCCAGCTTCGTTCTAAGCCTATTTAACAAACAAAACCCAAAAATACACAAGTTAGAGCGAGGTCAACTGTGGCAAATATCATACACAGCCAATGCCGGGGTGTGACAATGACTGTAAATAGCGTAGACGGCATAAAAGCCTTAGTTCCTCCACTCACAACATCTCGGGCTCTTGAAAGCAGAAAACCAATGGTATCGTGGCTGCCAGCTACTCGCGAGGGCAGCAATGTTGCGGATGTCCTTATCATCTATCTTGTTCATCATATCAAATCGTTCAAACAACCATACAAAAGAGCATACCAGTCCATCAATATTGATAAGAAATTTGAGATCTGATCAAGTTGAGTAAGAACGAGTGTCTTATACTTGATTGGTATCGTGAGAAAATCATGCCACCGAGTTTGTAGAGGTGGTTGATGTATTTTGTGTAGTGAGTTCAGCACACCGGGTCGTCGGTGTCTTTTCAGAGCCATTCAGATTGCCCTCAAACAATGGTTCAACCTCTAAGTCGTTGGTATTGAAAATCATTGCCTTGGGCGTGGATGGAGTGAAAGAAGGCGTGGCTGGGGACCGTCCCGGCGTGGACACGGTCTGAAGTGTTTCTGCGAAAGAACCACAGTCACTTGCCTCAGCAGCCTCGTTATGAGAGGATGACTGTGTTTCATTGCTCAGACCAAGCTCGGCTTTTTCGGAAGCCAGCTGGGAAGTATCTCCAGATGATGCTCGACGAATTTCTGTTTGCTCGGGTTCAAGATAGCGGGTCAGGCCAGCACTCGAAGCCGGCCGATGGGTTGGAGAGAATTTGGGGGGCGACTGTGGTACACGTGCTGGAATATCGACGTTCTGCTCTGCGGCTGATGAGGATCGCCGACCGTGTACTGGACAGTTTGGGCAAAGAATGGCCTCAACTCTTTCAAACTCCTGTGTAATACCTTCATCAGACCGACGACGCACGGTGTGGTCGGATGAGATCCTACCAGTCCGGGATTGTCGGCTGCCGGTACCGTGTTGACGAACGCGACTATGGAGTCGATCATTTCTAGTCGAGTCTGCGGAAGAAGCTCGCTCGACATTTGGTAGAACGGAACCAACACCATTTGTTGGGGATTTCTTAGGGCCGGGTGTTCGTCCTCGGCTAGCCGCACGAGAGGCTGGGCGTGTCATCTCGATGGCTGACTTGGGTGTATTGGAACGATCGTTTTCAGCAGCATTAGTTCGGTTTGAGACAAAGGAGTTGCTCCCCTGGTGATATGCTACGCGTGTCAGGGACTGGTACTGGTTCCTCTGGTCCTCTTCGAGGATGCTGGGACTTGCAGCAATGCGAATCATGTGCTTTTCCGGCTGGGGACTACCAGCTTCGCCAAAACGAGTACGACTATCGTTCCTTGATGGAGGAGATTGGACGCGCTCGGGAACAGGAGTGCCAGAAGCAGAGCCAGCTCGCATCCGACTGGCAGATTCGGCTCGTAGAGAAATGCCTTCTAGATGCAAGGAAATTGCTGCATTGGCTTCTCGGTCACTAAGTGCTGAGCCAGAGCGTTCGTGCGGTCTGGAACGACTGGCATTTCGGGATTTGGGTGAAGACGGTCGTGCGAGAGACTTGTCTGGTTTCGTAGAACCCTGAACCGTACCTTTGGAGTTTACAGATGACCCAGAACGTGCAGATCGCGCAGACTTCTCGCTCTTGGTAGTTCGGTTTGATGAGGAGTTGGACTGAGGGGATTGCGGAGGCAATTGTCGAAAGTCTTTTGGGGTCGCAGTATCCTTCACTCTTTCTATGGCGCTGCTTGGATTTGGAGTGTTTGCATTCCCTGTGATGGCTGGCCAAGGAAATGGCTCGGGCTTCCTGCCAATGGGTGTGCCAGGCGTCCAACCACCAGCAGACAATGGGGTCCTCATCATGTTTCCAGTTGGTCGCCAATAATACTGCTCAGGCGAGATAGGGGACATGTCTTCAAATGGAGTATTCGGGCTGAAAGGTTCAGCCCTTTCAATTGTGACTTGGCCGCCATATATGACTTTCTCCGAATACGAATAGTTTGCCGGATAACCACTCAATGGCGCACCACTGTCGGGGTAGGGCGTGCTGTCCTCTGGTGGTCGTGGATTTGTGCGAACAGTTTTGACTGAGGCCTCAGATTGATCAGACTTGACGGATCGGATGGATCTTTCTGACCTCAATGACGCAGCACTGATAGGATGATCCGGAGGGTATTGGTGAGGAAGAATTGGGGGCGACTCGGGAATAATCAGCCGAGGGCGAATAGCCATGGGTGTAGGGCTGGGAGCAGACGGTGTCGGGATATTGATACTGAGAGCTCCAGGAGAGCGTGCCGAATTAGGATTCGATCCTGAAATATTCTTGGGAATGGTAATGTCAGGCGGATGTCTTTTTTTCGTAGGGGGGTTATTGGATGTTAAAGCAAGGTCTTCAGGAAGTTGTGGAGGCGGCGGCAGTGGTGCGGCAGGTGAATTGGGCTTCTCCGTTCCACTTGAAGACTCAGCGCTCAGATTGTTGAATTGACCGTTGTTGGATTTTTCATTTGGTGCATTTTTCGAATCGTTTCCCTTTGTGTCCTTGTCGTTCGATTTCTTGGATTGCTCAAGATGGCCAGGGGCCTCCATGCCAGAGCCTCCAGGTTCTGGTCGATAAACAAGTTTGGCATAAGGTGAGTTGTTTGTGTCGACAACAAGAAGTTCCTTTTCTCCACGGCCTAGGAGGCCGTATACCTTGACCTCTCCATCGTGAATACCAACAACAGCACTGGTTCCGGCATACAAAACTTCGTCTTCGTTTCCGCAACGGTTGCAAAAGACAACGATGATCTCATCCTGGTTATCAGAACGAATGAGGGGCTCGAGACGTGTGACCCAGTATGTTAACGTTTCCATATCAGGCTCATTGGGCATACGAGTGAACCGTCGTGGATCCTCCCTTGTCATCCAGGCCATAGAAACAATGACTAAATTGGATTCCACCTCCAGTATGTGAAAAGCAAACTCAAAGGCGTGCCAAGGTGCTTCGAACTTGTACGGACTAGATGAGATATGTCAGTATGTCTTGCAAGAAACGAAAAGTGAGGGATACAAACTTGATGTCCATACCTATTGACGATGTTAGCAAGGGAATGTTTAGATGTTGTATGAGCACTTACAGATCCCTATTGAAGTGTTTCCAAGTCCTGGAATGAAGCCATCGAAGAATCCACGATTACCTTCAAGAGCCCATGTCTCATCAGTTTGGTACAAAAAGGATTTCCTGTAGTTGGCGATAGTCTCGCCGTCGCCGTTAACAACGATGACCGAATTGTAATACTCAGGCCCTGTGGGCCATTTTGGTGAAACGTCGACTTTTTCTGGGTATCCAACAGTAACGACACAATTGTATTTGAGAGCGATTGTCCTGGCCCAAAGAGACGTGATACCGGAACCGGAAGGTTCGAGAAATGGAGTGATGTCTTGCAGCGATTTGAAGTTGTACCCTTTGGAATATTAGCATAACCACAAAGATTCCTCATAACATAACTCACCAGAGAAAGCCAGCTCAGGTAGGACTAAAACATCCAAATCATCAGGATTCGCTCTTGATAGAACAGCGTCCGCACGATTTAGATTGTTGTCAACGTCTCCCACCTGGGGCGCAAACTGCAAACAACCAATTCTCATATCTGCGACCTTTGACTGAACCCCGCAACAGCAGCACGCCTTTGCAGCCTGATAGCTCCTTGTCTCGGTGCCTCAACAGCGACTACGTGATCGCAGTAGGAAACAAATGGAATTAAAATAAGAAGGAGGAACAAGACGCAAACCAAAGATCAACAGCGAAACATTAGAGATGACGAGACGAGAAGAAGTGGATAGTTGCGAGAGAATGTGAGAAAACGACCTCACGACACTAAGAGCGAGCGGAGGGGGACCGGATTTAGCGCAACCCAGGCCAGGTCCACGGGGGCCAAAGCAATATAAGACAGACTGAGGCCCGGAGGCTGGCAGCTAGTAGTCCCCCTGTAAAAGATGTAGTAGGTTGTTGGTTAGGTATGGATAACATTATGTATGTTGGTTGCTAGCTGCCACTTCACTTGGTCATTCCTGACCCATCATAGTGCTGAGCTGCTTGATGTGATGGTGGGCTTTGAGGCAGACGGTGGGTTAACGGTCGGCGGGGAAAAGGTGCGGCTGTAGAAACTTGAGTCCAACCAGGGCCTGTTGTTAAGCGCTTTGAGTGGGGCTTGACAAGGAACAGGGAACCCTCCTTCCTAGGGCCCTTTCTAGGGACCATGCTCATGATCATCCTAGCTTGGGCGCTTCCTTCAATTTCGACTGGCTGTCGAGGTTGATATTGTTTGCTCATGGAGGCTCACGAGGAAGCTTGCCCAGTAAAGGATCAATTTATGACGAGCGGCCGTTCCTTTCAGACGCCTGAGCATTGCAGCAATGGATATTCGCATGGGATAAAGGGCATAAATGCTGCTTGCTACGAAAATGGAACCATTTGATGAATGGCATGCCGGAGGGGTGATCACTTTTGAGCTCCTACTGTATCACCCTCATCTATTGGCATTTGGACTCTCCCTATTAACCCAATATACGTCCTGCATATGTACATTACAAAGTGCGTACATCTTCACCCTTCCTGTCAGGCTGTCAGGCTGTCAGCAAGTATGTACTGCGCAGCCCCGTTCCTCATAGGGCAGACGGGCTAAAATACATTAGTGAAGCTAACAAATGTCAATTAGATGTGGTTTCACTTATCCCCGTCTGTAGCTCTTCAATGCTCTCCACGTGCTTGATACTCTAACCATCGAGCTTAGTATTGATGTTTTACACGTAGCAGTACTTCGCAGCATAGCATGAATATACCAGTGAAAACTCATAGACCCTTGTTTAAAACTTGATCCTCATTTGAACAAACAATCACTCACCGGGCTTCGAGGCTAGGCTGATGAGATGGGAAGAGAAAGGGGTTGATCGACGGGTAGCATCCATTACCTAGAGTCCTACCCGGAACATTCCACCCCACCGAAATTGCCGAGAATCGCTTCGGTCCTGATATTCGTTGACGTGACAGCTCGGTACTGCGTATTGCGTACTTCCCCACAAATTGCCGGGCAGATTGTCATTAGACTACGGATACTGTCTGTAACAAACAGGCTGGATACCAAGATTCCGTCTTGCTGTGCTGACAGCTCGGTACTACATATGCCAGTCTGATCTCGCCTACAGTCTCTTCTTCACAGCCTATCAATCTCACTCAGCTAAATTCGGTGGAATCATGGACATTGTCCGAGTCGCACTTTTGTGTGCACGATGCATGGCAACCAACAGCGCCTCAAGACGGAGACAACTGGTATAATTCCATTGCTGTGCTTATCATGGTCACATCACACGTCAACCTGGTCTACCGTACTAATGTATGCAACTTTATAGAGGGGCTATCCTCTGTCATTGGATTCCGAAAACTCGGTACCGGCGCGAAACACCACGCTTCCATTCGTCTCATGCGGCCAGGAATATGGCCACCCAATTACATGGATATCCGACACTACCTCAATCCTGTCCGTCGCTGCATGAGTGAAAATTTGGGCAGAATTATCAGGCTGTCGTAGTTTTCGTGCCCGCATATCACCGTTTTCTTCCCCGCCTCGCTTTTTGCGAGCCTAGTCGATGTTATGATTCGCATCCAATCTATCCACGGCAAAAACAAGACCGGTACAAACACGCACAAGTCACCACCCATGTGATCAGGCCATGGTCTTGGTCGAGAATTGCAAAAGGCTGGCAACGGCATTTACAGTGCCTCCAGAGAATCCAGCCACAATAATGTGTCCAAAGGCCACGAGAGTCGCGGGTAGCGCTTCGACCTGAAACCTCGATGCGCTCAGTGTTGATCCAACAACATCTCTCCAGCATTAGAGCTTGATAGCTTACCGCCATTTTCGTTGATTTATTGTGTGTGTGAATATGGCTGAGCAATAAAACATTGCTGTTCAAGGCCATGACTTGCGCTTGAGTCATAAGATCATTTGACTAGTGTAGACATTCTTCAAGTACCGTTTAGATGATCCTAAGCGTGACGCTTCGAGTTCTCAGGATTCAACTGTAAGCTTCCAGTTTGTTTGGTGTGATTGATATATATTGAACCCGAGGTTGTAGCAAAATTCTAATGGCTACCGGGTAGGGTTATTCCCAACAAACAGATGGCCATTCACAAACATCATTATGCACCTGGGAATGGTTTGAACTGAACACAACCATGGACCTCAACTATTCTGCTCCGTTATATATTTCGTAGGTCTAGGGGGGACTTTATTTTCACCAAAGTCTCAACATGAATGAGTCTCAAATTACAATTCGCCGCTCGTGAGAGCACGGTAGATGAAAGTTTGGTCGTGAATAATTCACTCTATTCATCTGGACAGCCTTTTATCATGTAATTATTACATACGCAACTTAGTCAAGACATCGCGGACACCAAATCGTTCATTCTGCAATTCCATAATAAGATACATGAGACTGGGCATGACATGCAAGCTATAACAGGTGAATTGCGATGCTCTATTATTTGAACAAGGGATAGACTGCTAAGGCACACTAGATATATGTTGAACAAGAAACTTTGAGCATTGGGTCATGCGTAAAGATTCGTTGGTGGCGGGCAATTAGTTGAGAGAGGCAAGAAAAACAGTGAGCTTGGGTGGTGTTTCGAAGATGAAGAAAATGCTGTATAGAAAGATCCCCAACATGGAACAAATCTAATGACAGTATCCATTAATGGAGAATGGGAAGAGATTCAACACTTGTTCCAATCATCGAGATATCACGAGACTGGGGCAGTCCATAGTGCTGCTGTTTGACTCGGAACGCCACCTCGTAGAAATCCCAAAGTGCCTGGGGTTGTAATCACCTTTAAATACATCTAACTGGAAAGTAGTTCCATCTCAATGAGCTGAGAAAAACATCAAAAATAAAGATCATCTCCTTCCCCTCATTTCAAAAAGCGTTAAAAGTGTCTCACAATCGCAATCCGATGAAGTCCTTACCCAATCGCGGATGAGAGGGGACACACCCGTTGTGTGAAAGTCCATATGCACCTCTTATCACAGTCACATCGCTAGGAAGCGACAAGAGCATGTTACTAATTTGGGCACCATCGCGAGAAAGGAAAGACTAAAGTCCGGAATGGCGTCGAGACTAGTCGCGTCTGCGGCAATCTGAGCGCTTAATAACAGACTAGGTAATGTCTAATTCATTAGGCCAAGACATCAATTCTTGGAGCCGAAGCCGAATTTAGATCGTTTGCCTTGCGAACGGACCAGGGAAGTTGGGAGAGAGAAAGGTTAACAGAGTGCTGGGTTTGTGATCATGAACCAACTGCAGCTGCCATGATGCTACAAGGAAAAGTATCCAGACTTCTGGGACAAATCTTCTCCACCAAGATGCCCGAGGACGGATGATCTCTTTCTCTCTAACCGCGTATCTGGATCAAAATCTTATCTTTGCTAAGGTAGATACCTAGATGATGATCGTTGCCCCACCGTTCCTCAAAACCGGACGATATTGACGTATTTCCAAACATTCTCCAGCCAAGCACAATAGAGAGAAGGACCTGGCCGCACAAGTGGCCGGCGTCTGGAAGACTGTTCCGCGCGTCTTGGTTTGATTAAACACACTAATAATCAAGCCCCTCCCGGCCACCGAACAGCTAGAATCATTGAGTGTAGCCGCTGGAGGAACATCCTCCTAGTCTCTGATTGGCAGCCACCAGGGCCTCAACCAGCAAAATCCTATAAGCGTGAGAGCCTATTGGCCGGTGTGTTGCATCCCTGCTTCTGATGTTTCTATTCTTGGGAGGACACACTCCTACTCTATGCTGTAGTGGACAGGCGACTATCCACCCTATGAAACAATGATCTCAAGAAACTCAAAATACATCTGGTCCGGAATGGGAAAACTAAAGCGTGAGAACCATGCAAGCTTATGGAGATCCTTGGAGATTGTCCAGCTGCTTTGGTGTCGGTACTACTCCATCTCTTCTGATAAAACTGACATGACACCCACCCGCTTTTAACGCATCCCCAGAACCAACGACGCATCTTTCGTCAAGATACGGAAACAGGTCTTCTTTCTTTCGATCTTCATATAAACAAAATAGATCTATACAGACGTCGAGAGACCCGACCCACAGCGAAGCAACGCCTGCCATGCTTGGCTTCTCACCTTGACCGACTCAAAACCTCTCTGGCGGCGCAAACATATACACCTACCATCTCATTCACCATCACATAAATTACCGAGCATGTGGACTTCTCAATGGACACTGGGCAGCCTGGCTATTTCCTTACCTCTGGTTCTCGCTCTTCAAGTAACTCCCGACTCTGAATGCGCGGCTCTGTGTTCTGATGGCTCAAATACCACCCTCAGCGATGCCAGTCTCTCAAGGACAAATTCTTCCGACATCGTGTGCGGAGATAGCGAATATTCCAAAACTGGAAAAGGCATAAGATTCAAGAACTGCTTGAACTGTCTTCAGAAGAGTGACGCTACATGGGAGGAAGAGAGCGATGTGTTTTGGTTCCTGTGTAAGCCATATAGAAAAGGTGTTTGGCATCATCACTAACAATATCATACCACAGATAACATAAGATATGCCTTCGATGTTTGTCTCTACTCTTACCCTGACGCGGTGGATTCAGGGACTACCAACTCGCCCTGCAACATCGAAAGTTCCTGCGGGTCTCTCGGAGATGCCATGAAGACGTCTCTGCTCAAGTCAAATACTGATAATCAGTTCGACTATTGCAAAGCAGAAGATTCTATATTCAAGGGCGCGAACTACAAAGAGTGTATTGGCTGCTTGAAATCAACATCAGATCAAACCTACCTCGCAAACTGTAAGTCATATCTTGGTTACTGGGGGCAGTTTATTAACGTCATCTTAGTTCTGATAGCCTTGAAAGCTGGCTGTATGCAAGAACCTGAGAAGGGTGATATCATTGGTCTTAGCGGAACAATATTCACTTCATCACTAGTCAATATTACCGACCCAAGTACCAACCAAACTCTCCCCGGTGACGGCGGTGCTCCTGTCGGCTCTATGACCACCGGCACCATCGTGGGTATTGCAGTAGGATGTGGCCTCGGACTGGCCGGTATGGCTTGGCTTATCTGGATCTACTGTCGACGGAGCAGACAGCGTCGTGGAGTAGGGATCAAGATCGAGTCACCACCACCTGATGCACCAATGAATCACCGCTCCATGTACGGTATTCAGAAGTCATCGTATTTCCAAGACGATATTCACGGAAGACGCCCGCCACCTATTCATGACCCTTCCCGTGGTCATGTTCGTACCATGTCCAACGCACAAGATTACAACTCCGTTGAACAAGACATGGGAGGCTCAAATTCCCTCGTCAGCTATCACTATGCACCACACTCGAAGAGCAATGGCCCGAACGCGGCTCTTCCGGCACATCCAGCATATATTCCACGAGTAATGAGCAAATTGCCCGAGCCTCGGATCACCTCACAATCCCGCAAGACTCACGCTCCCGACTCATATGCACTGCAAACCTACCTCAACGCGACAGATGATTTCGGCATACACCTCGCACCTACACACGATGCCTTTTCCGGCTGCGCGTCTTCAAGTCGAACCCCATCACCTGCTCGCCAAGAAAAGATTCCCGAGCCTCCTGTTGCACCTCCTGGACCTGACCCCCAGACAGGTAGATCAAGATTGCCCTCTTTATCATTTCCCTCTCTGCACAAACTCATCATCCCTAAGAAAAACGTTCCGCCTCCTCCAGAGCTCAACTTGCAATCGGCAACACCAATATCGGCACGGGATAATGACCCTCGACGAGAAATGAGAATTTCAAGACCCTTGGCTGTTCTGGATCCTCGATTTCAAGACAAGCCTCTCGGCGGAGGTCCTGTCTTAGCCAGCAACGTACCAGCTGCATTCAATGAGGATTATCTTAAGAGGAGAGATGCAAATAAGTCTCCAATGCTGAGCGGCAATAGTCGCGTTTATGGATGATGTTGCGTCGAAGCTCTAACGAGTTAATGAGTAACAGGAATAAAGTACATGTTAGGTTTCAAGCCTGGAGTTTGGTGGAGAATTTCAATATCCGAGCAACACGCTCTCTAGATCGACTGGTATGATACACAAGGCAGGGCGCAAAGGTCTTTAGCGAGAAAAATCCATTCTTCTCTTTGATTATAGACATATTACAAGTGACTGCTTAACGGTTGGTGACGACCACATTCAGCCCAGTCGCTGACCTCGACCGCGAGTCCGCCACGAGTCTGGCAGCGGGCCACCCTTGTCTACACCAGAGCTGCTACCAGTAGAGGCCGTGTTGCCAGGTCGGATAGCAGTGCCAAAACCTCGTTGAAGAACCCTCGGAGCTTGCACCAGACGCTCGAGCCAGGCAGGTATCCTCAATAACTGAGGGCCGTTGCCGAATTCTGGCCACAGCCGGGACAAAAAGTCGTAGAGGTGAGCAGCAACCAGACCCTCAACCTCAACCAAGGCCTTGTGCGGTCCCGCCATGAGCGCACCGACAACAATCATACAGATTGGCAGAGCCTGGGCTGGGATAGTAAGGACGAAGTATTGGGCTTTCTGACCTCGCTGGTCTTGGGTTACGGTGTACGTCATGGCAAGAATGAGGCCGTTCATGTACAACATGCTGTTAAGGCCGGCAAGGTAGTCGATCATCTAGCGACGTCGTTAACCTCGGTACAGGCACAAGACATATATGGGTACGTGTTTGGGATATAAAATGTTTTATTGCTATGATATAGAGATGTAGGGAGCTAAAAAACCACTCGAGTGAATTGGGAGTCACACGAGCCATCCATATAGACATCCCACCATGCCTGCACCGCAGACCAACCCGGAAATGCGAATGATGGGCGGTCCGAAGTGTAGGGGTAATCTTCCTCATTTCCAGGAACCGTGATAGCTGAAGAGGTAAAGCACTATCCGGGCAGATATATGAGGGGTGTTTTGAAAAGGGCACGTAGGAGTGTAGCAAGGCACGGGTGTGTAGACATAAGCTTACCAGAATTACTGAGCAAACGAAGAGAATATAATAGACAAGATCGACCTTGCGCGAGAAACGGCTGTTTCCCATCTCCAGCGAAACGCAGTAGCGATAGAGAAAAAATGAGTTCATAAGCAGATTGATGGGATGCAGTTCGATGAAGAAGCATGTCACGAGACGCCAGATCTGAGGAGGGATCATCCAAAGATACGACGGATGGTGAACCACACTGTAGGCCGAGACAAGTCCGACTTTACAGGCAAGGGACGACAACACTGCACCAGTGACTAGGTTTCTGGTGAATAGTTAGCAGGATGCACCAACAAGCGAGTGAGGTGATCATTGACGTACCGAGAGATGGCTGGGAGTTCCCAGTAGGCGGCCAAAGCATTGTCAGCCATGTTGGGCAACTTTGCTCAATAGATACCGACAAGTGGATGTTGAGTTTGTGTGATAGCAGGGCGTAAACAATAGCAGAGTCAAATGCACTTTTCTTTTTCTCACCGGGAAGAGAAAGAAAGACAAGTGAAAGAGATTCGGCGATGTTTTATGAAGGAGAAGAAGCACGGGACTCTATGAAGCCAGGCACCATAGTTGGTTATTGCTTGCGTGTCATCTTCGTCTCCGGAGCTTGGTGATCCTTGGAAGAGTGTGGAAGAAGAGAAGGTGGTAGCTTGGGAAAAAAATTCAATAAATGAGCGAATCCGCTATAGCGGGGCACGACATCGGGGCCGATATTTCGCCGTGATTGTGCGCCACCCTAGGTAAGTGTGGCTCATTAGAGCTCGCGCCACACCTCACCAAGTGTGTCATGGAAACGGAACTGCCCGGCATTCGGCCTTCTCTACAAGCTCACGATCGTATCGTCTGATGTTTTGTGAGAATTTTTCATGAATCTCGGTTATCCAAATCCGCAATTGGCTCTCCTATTCATATAGTCTCAGGACTTTGGTGAACTGACCTCACAGACGAAGCACTGTGCTCACAGAGCCTCACTCAATTCGTCATCATGCGTGCTCACGATGCGATGAAAAGTGAAGAGGCCAACGATGCCGCCTGGGAAGCAGCCAGAGGAGGTGTTGCAGGTGCTGTCAAGTGGGGAATTGGTGCTGCGGTACTGGGTGCTGCTGGATACCTCTGGTCGCCGCTATATCGATCCATGACGGTTCAATTCAAAGTGTAGGGTCCAATCCTGCGCTTTACAAATACCTTACACTAACCGCTTCAAGATACCTACAAATGTGCGGCATGGTGCCAGGAGCTATGATTGAGGCCGACTCACGACTCAGAGCGTATGAGCAGCGTGTGAGAATGCAGAGGAGATTAATGGGCGATAGGGCCAAGTGGGAACGTTATGAAGAGGAATACCTCAAGGGTGCTGGCAAGTAAGCACCTTACCAGGAAACAAAGTATCTATGAATATCTCAGTGGAAAGTTTGACTCCAACTGCTGGGGGTATAACGGCGTACATATGTCATATTAACGATGACAGTTGAGTCGTCTACGTAAAATCGCATTTCTTTACATCTTTTCCCTTACTTGCTCAGACAATTACCAACTCCAACGCCTGTAACCATGCCGACTCATTCTTAGATCTTAAACCCGAAAGCGCTTGGGATCCATGTTGATCTTGCATAAGCGAACAACGCATCCACTGAGCTGAAGCAATGTCTGCACGCCCTCGAGGACCTTCATATGTGTAAAGCCGATCTCCTTGATAAATTCCAGCTTTGAATGTTCGCTCAAGGTGGGGATTGTCTTCGTGACCTTGAACATAGTGCTGATAATATCGTGGCTCGAATAACCTAAGTCCCAGAGCTCTCGAAGCGTATCAAGTGCAGAGTCAACATTGCCTTCGTAGCAAGCCTTCAGCATTGCCTGCACCTTGATTGGGTGAGGCGAGTCGACAACTTTGAAGACATTGTCTCCTGAAACGAAGCCAAAACCAGCAAACGTAGACTGGAGGTTGTTGATAGCCTGTCGCATATCTCCCTCAGCACTGAAAACCAGTGCAGCCAAACCGTCGTCACTGTATTCGACCTTTTCAGCCTCAATGATTTGCATTAGTCGTTTCACGACCTGGGCGTCCGTCAACTTGGCGTATCGCAGGATGGCGCATCGTGATTGTAGAGGCTCAATAATTTTGTTGGACTGGTTACAGGCGAAAGCGAATCGTGTCGTGTTGGAGTAAATCTCCATAGTTCGTCGGAGGGCTTGTTGAGCACCCGATGTCATGCTGTCGGCTTCGTCGAGGATGACAAGTTTATGGCGGCCAGCGGGGAGAGTGACCTTCTTTTGGGCAAAACCCTTGATTCGGTTTCGGACGACATCGATACCTAAAATTGTAAGTTGAATGATCTAACACATCGCTTCCGTTGTATCTACCTCGCTCGTCACTGGCATTAAGTTCCAGGACGGCCTCCTTGTACGTTTCACCCAAGAGTTGCCGTGCCAGACATAGAACACTGGTGGTCTTTCCAATACCTGGCATACCCGAGATGATAACATGAGGCATGTTTCCTTCTCTAGCGATGATCTTTAGTCGCTCGACTGTTTCTGTGTTGCCGACAACATCGTCAAGAAAGACTGGTCGGTACTTTTCCACCCTGGCAACCAACAGTGAGCAATAGTCTTGCAAGAGGTAAAGAGAAACAAGCATACCATGGAAGTTCGTAATTTGGGGCGCCATTGCTAGAAGCCGCAAGAGCAGCCTTTGTGACAGAGTTTGAGGACTCGCCACGTTCTTCAGGCTTTTGGGGAGACATTTTGGGAGGAATTTGGTGGAATTGTTGGTGATAAAGCTGAAGCCTAAGAAACCAAACTGCCGATGGATTAGATCCAATGTCAATCAATCACTTTACGCGACTCAGAGAAATGAGACGCGTCGAGCAGCAGGTAGACTTGGTCCGTGCATCGATAATGGAAGCCCCACATCTGACACCGCCTTCACCTTTGGATGGCAAAATCTTGTCAGTGCGATAACTTTTTTGAGCCTGCCAAAGAGCAAAGAGATACCATCCAATTTTCAAAGATACCCTCTCAGCCCACGACTTTTCGACGTTTCGCGACACAAAAATCGCCAGCAAACAACGCAAATACCTGCTCCTCGAACTATCAGATACTATCGACTAAAAACCAGCCATGGGTGTACAGAAAAAGACTCGCAAATTCGCTGCGGTGCGTCTTATCGATAAGCGGCGCAAAAGTTGCCCAAATTTCAATGTGCTAACTATCAAGTGCAGGTAAAGCGAGTTCTCGGTAGTCGCGATGCTCGGTTGAAGGAAAACAAGCTCAAGGCTGAGTTGGCCCAGAAGGAGAAGGAAAAGAAGACCATCAACGGCGAACTTATCCGAGAAGCGCCTCAGATGCCCAGCAACATGTTCTTCCAGCACAACACAGCTCTCGTCCCACCTTACAACGTTCTCGTTGATACCAACTTCCTTAGTCACTCTGTTCAGCGAAAGCTCTCTCTTCTCGACTCTATGATGGACTGCCTCTACGCAAAGTGTAACCCTATCATCACATCTTGTGTCATGGCTGGTACGTTATTTTTCCTTTCAATGTTGCGAATTCTTTACTGACATGTATCCGATAGAGTTGGAAAAGCTGGGACCCAAGTATCGATTGGCATTGAGAGTTGCGCGAGACGAGCGATGGACACGACTCGAGTGCGACCACAAGGGTGTTTATGCAGATGACTGCTTGGTGGATCGAGTGCAGAAGAACAGGATCTACATTGTGGGCACAAACGATAAGGCACTCAAACAACGGCTACGCAAGATTCCTGGTGTGCCCATCATGAGTGTGGCGCGTGCCAAGTACGTGATAGAGAGGCTGCCAGGTGCACCGGATTCATAGAGGAGTTTCTGTTTTGCTATTTGGAATGGAAAATTGCATTTACGAGTTACGATGCGTTGTACATTGTTCCTGTCGACTTCGTTACATGACCTGGTATGGATTTATCGCATATGGTTCTAGGGTAGATCACGGTGGCAGTTGAGGGAGTTACTAATCAAGCATCAACTATTAAACCACGCAAAGAAAAAACAGTATCTGAATATGACACCATGATGTACTAAACATTCTTTGTTTTCTTTAAAGCAGAAAATTGCAATCGTATTTGATCAGAGAGAGTGTGAGATTGTTGAACCGACTGCAGCAGGAAATACCCGTAGGTTATTTGATAACCTGTGATTGGGTGCTGGCCCATGATCCGATAACTGATGAGTTCCGTCTTACATGCAGGTACATTCATTCGTCATCCCGTTTCAAGGTTAAGAACAGGAAGTCCAAACGAAGACTGTACTATGTTTGTCATTGTGTAATTCTCAACCAGAGTATTCCCGATATAACGCAGGACATCGCCCTCATCCGTCATGGATTTAGAATCCAGCCCAAACGACAACGAACAGTCATCAACGTCTGAAGCTCGCCAAAAACGCACTCGTGTTCTCCTTTCATGTGCTCCCTGTCGCAACTCAAAGCTGAAATGCGATAGAGAGCAACCATGCAGCCAGTGCGACAAAAAAGGTCGCGCCTCGCAGTGCGCTTATGCTCCCAAACCTGAGCGGAAGCGACCGGTCAAAGGCATGTCAGCGAGACTAAAGCGGCTTGAGGGTATGGTACGGGAGATGATGGATTCTGAGAGCGCAGTACAGACAACAGAACAAAATACAGGAATTAACTCACAAGTCGCCAATGGAGTCACTGGACCTGAGGTGCAAGGTCATGTGGTGAAAGGTAACAAGACGACAACATATGTCGGCGCAACACATTGTATGGCAATGTTGGAAGATGTGAGTCTTCTCTCAATATCTAGAACATTACTCGTCTGTACTGACTATAACACAGATCGAAGACTTGAAGAGTTACTTTGATCAACCCGAAGACACGGAAGAAGATCAAATACTAGCTGATGAGATAGACCCCACGGAGCTCATGCTGAACACAAGAGCAGGTCCAAGGAACCGAGAGGAGCTACTAAATCGCCTACCAGATCGAAAAGTGGCAGACAGACTCCTCTCACGGTACTTTGCCTCGATGAGTCCCTCGCAACGTAAGTACCATGTCTCAAACCCCCATAACGAGATTGCCAACAGAAATCAGATATTATTCATCGGCCGACTTTCACCAGACAATATACCAAGTTCTGGCAAGACCCGGAGGGGACTTCACTGCACTGGATAGCGCAGCTGTTCATGATGCTAAGTCTCGGTGTCTTTTTCAACAATTTTATCAACTCCAGTGAACTACAGGGCGACTCGCCCCTTCCAGCAACAGACAGGATCCGTCATTATAAAGCCTGTGCTGGATGGGCTCTAGTTTGGGGCAAATATACGCAACCTTCTTCAGCAACTCTGCCCGCCTTTTTACTTTACGTCGAATCACACTTCCTTTTCAACCGAGCAGCGCAGATGAATTGCTATGTGCTCTCAGGCGTGTGTATACGCCTGATGCTCAAGATGGGTCTCCATAGAGATCCGACCAAGTTGGCTAACATTTCGCCCTTCGAAGGTGAAATGAGGCGACGCATGTGGAACATGGCTATTCAAGTCGAACTACTGGTGTCCTTCCACATGGGTCTTCCCAGCATGCTCCAGGGTATCGAAACCGATACCTCAGTGCCAGGAAACTTGCAAGACGAAGACTTCGATGAGGATTCAGCAGAACTGCCCTTGGACCGCCCCTTGACAGACTGGACGTCCATGACATACCCCATTCACAAGACAAGAATCCTGCGAGTATTTGGGCAAATCGCACGACAGGCTCATGCGTTGACACCACCAAGTTATGCCGAGGTGATGAAGCTTGATAATCTGCTGCAAGAGACTTGGCGAGAAGTCCCAGCTTTTATGATGATCCGCCCCCTTGATGAGTGCGTTGGTGATCCACCAGTGTTACTTATTCAGAGATTCGGATTGACTGCCATTTACAACAAGTGCTGCTGTGTCTTGCACCGACGCTATCTTGCAGAGGCAATCCCACAGCGCGAGCATGACTATTCCCGCAGAAAATGTCTCGAAAGTGCCCTGGCACTGCTCAACTATCAAAGTGTGATATGGGAAGCTTGCAAACCAGGGCATGTTTTAAGCCAACACGGCTGGTTTATCTCATCCCTCGCAGTCCATGACTTTCTGCTGGCTGCTATGGTGATATATCTCGTTATCAAGAACGAAAACTACTCAGATGTGGGAAGTGAATACGACTGGACGTCTCAGGCGACACCAGCGCTTACAAAGGATGAACTCATCGGTATGATCAAGCGGTCCCATTCAATTTGGTCGGACGTTGCACAAGACGTGGCCGAGGTTAAGAAGACCGCAGATACGCTGGCGACCATGCTAGCTAAGCTGGGGGTTCCCGTTGGACAGCCAACAAATGCTTGCGAGCAAGGGATGCCTAGTATTGGTGTTGAGAATGATACCTCGTCACTGGGAGCGCCCTCGGTAGATCCCAGCACCATGGGGTCGATCGGAGCCGATCCAGGACTTCTATCATCTCTAGGCCTGGGTACGACTTTACACAAACAAGCGACAGATAGCACGTATGCTGACATCGGGCAGGTACATCAACGGGATCTACATCTGGACAGACACCCCTGGATCTGGGCCTAACAGGAGATGCAGGAACTAGCATGAGCTTCCCGACTATGGGGACGGAGGGGCTTGACTTCGATCCTGCTTGGATGGATACCGCAGCTAGCAACATGGATTGGGTAAGTTGCCGCGCCCAAGAGGTATCATGAAGAATGAGGCTCAAGCTAATTACATGACAGCGTTATCTCGACATATCACTTGCCCATAGCCACGATGCAGGACGAAATGAGGACACGGGCCAGACATGGATAGAGAGGGTTCCGCCTTTGGAACAGATGGACATCATGGGATCAGGAAATTGGATGCCCAACAACCCTGGATCCAGTTGAGGTCGCTTAATTCAGGAGACGGACGTCCTGTAAATAGAGATACGAAGCTTACTTAACTTAATTATGTTGCTCTCTGAACTAAAGATACGGCTAGGGGAGCTATTATAGCTCCCCGTCAAATGTTGGGGAAGGTCCAAGCAAGATAAGGATGCCGATGGTTGAGACAAGCCGTTTTCGGGATGGGAATGTCACCGCCTCCTAGACAAGTGAAGGGTGGTGTGGCTCTCGAGCCATCAAGCCTATGCAGAAGCACACGGACAAACATCCCGAGCTAGGTCCGTTATCTGGGGAAAGGAGATCCGGGGAACTAGTTTGCAAATCCCCGCACAGCGCTACGGTATGAGGAAGCTCCTCTAATATCAGTGTTCTGTACAATGTTGATGAGCCGAGGTTTGATTGAGGGGGTGAATGAGCATCATCCATGCTTGAGATCCTTCAGAGTTGTTACGGTTTTTGGCCAGATTCGGCTATGATAAAGAAACAACTAACAATGTTTGATCTCTATTGCGACAACAATCACCAAGATTGCGAAATGGTTGACGTGCCTGGCATGCTCCTTCGGGGTGCGATAAGAACTCTGATACACGACATGATAGCCATCAAACTCAATCCAGGCCAGGCAATACCTACATGCTTACAGGGATATATGACGTCGATCCGGGGAATTGGCTGAGAATATTAGTGGACTCAGCCTCCGCGGAGATGCTAATTCCAAGTGCGGCGTCGGAATGCCATCCGCTTATTTTGGGCACACAGCATAAAAACTTGTACAACACCATGCTATCAGCGCGGAACACCAACCGACATATCCTGTACAGCACTGTAGCCTTGAACGAGTAAACAAGGACGAATGCAATATGGTTATCGTTTTCCAGTATAATTTCTTTTTGGTGTAACATTCTTTGACGAGGTCTTGTGACCGGCTGCATTTGATAGACCGCCAAT
The DNA here is from genome assembly GCA_004367475.1 of Fusarium camptoceras. Taxonomy (NCBI): domain Eukaryota; kingdom Fungi; phylum Ascomycota; class Sordariomycetes; order Hypocreales; family Nectriaceae; genus Fusarium; species Fusarium camptoceras. The sequence goes on along the minus strand of QGED01000127.1, from coordinate 95,390 downwards.
TCGCAATTTGAAGCTTCTAGAACATTGCCATGGTTCTAGAGCCCCGGTCAACCACTCCGTGCAATGAACAGGTGACCGGGCAGACCCATCCCTGGACCGGTTACTGTGTAACCCTTGAACGACACTCCCGCATGTAAGTTTGATACATCAACATGACTTCAAAGTTGCCCAGAACGATATTCATGATTGTTGCAGTGTTCTGGGACACTCTGACGATCGATGAATGAGTCGACTCTGTGGTAATAGTTATGTTAAACTCGGCAAAAACACCCCAAGGAATTGTGCAAGACAAGATGATTCTGTCGTACGTCAAATATCAACTGCAGCGTCGACTGCACACAAGATTAGCGGCCCGATAATGGGAAGTCTATCCGCCACGATGGATTGATCAGAGCATCTACGTATGTATCCGTAGGATAGTATCGGCTCGTCTCGCTCCAGCCTCTTCGTTTTCGAGTCTGGTGACTAAATAGCAAGGGAATGGCTCCATATTCATAGCCATCCCACGAAGACATCGTTATCAGTGTCAGTATCAGTCGCACGAACAAATAGGCAGCCCTAAAGGCTTGGACGTGGTGTCAAGTCGATGAGAAATGGATTCGGGGTAAAAATTTTTGACTGGAGAGTTCGTGGTTAATTTTACCTAATTTGAACGCTATTTCGGCACTTCTTCGAACTCGCCTCCACTCTATCGTGGGCAGCTTTTGCAGGCTGCCAGGGTCAACTGCCACCAAATCTCGCTGCCGGCCAGTTGGGTCTGGTCTCCGTCTCCAGCTTGAAGGATACCAAGACCATGAACCTGGACCTGGTAGCATGGGCTCAAGGCTAGCAGCGGGAGCGTACGTTCCTGGTTGTAGGTCAGGTCGGATCTCTCCCGCGAAGAAGCGATGATCCCCTCGTGTCTTGTTTGTAGAGTCGACTTTCTTTCTCGGTCTCTTAGTGTCGGTACGCGTTCCTTTGCTGGCTCGTACGCCCGTACCGGCTGTAGTACCTGCTAGGACTGGTTAACGGTTTAATAAAGTTGATCGCGGGCAGAGCCTCAGGGTATCAATAGTCTTGGCAAATGATAAAGTTTTGGTCAATATTTTTAGTGGGTGAGGACAATGGTGATAGAATCAAGTTGGAGTGGAACAGTGACGACGAGTCCTGAGTTTGATGTGGCCAACTGATTAGATATACAGGCGTGACTACTCATCGAAAAGTGAAAAACAACTTCCTTTTAGGTACAGATATTTGGTTGGATGGATAACTAAGCACCGTACCTGCTTTCCATGTCTTATCAAGGTTTGGCAGAGCAAGGCTGGGGAAGGAGGTATGCAGGTAGCTGTCGCTGATAACAACTTTTAACACGGCACCCTGTATAAATTCTCCTTCAGTCACGAGGCTTGAGCTTCCTTCATCGATTACAGTACATGGCATTGCATTGCAGTACGCCCAATCTTGACATGTACCCCGCATCAAGTCAAGTCAGGGCAAAGCAAGCAAGACCAGGCAGGTAAGGCATTGTACTGTACCTACCTAGGTATGTAGGTAGGTACACGAGACATAGGACATTATACATCGGCCTCCTTCTCCGAGGGTTCTCATGGTGATGAAGTGCGGAGGAGAAGGCGGGACAATACAGTAGCATCGCGCCATTCGTACCAATCGTGGGGGAATCACTACGCCGCAGGGACAGAAGGGTTGATGTGATGGTCTTCTCTCATCAGTCTCACTACCTACCGTATTGATATCCATTCTGCTACTACTTGCGCCGCATATCTACGATGAGGGGTTGATTTAGTAAAAAAGGTACTAGGTTGATATAACGGACCAGCCGTGGTCTTGTGATGGAAAATAGAAGTGAGCTAGCAGACCATAATAGACAGGGTCTAAAAGGAGAAACAAAATTGCACCCAGATATCAGTTAACGTATCTATCGCGCTGTTAGTGAATGTGCTGGTGGGATAGAATTGTTTGATGTAATCGAGTAAAAGCTATGTAATGGGAACAAGGTCGGCGCCTATTGGCGAATGAGAGGAGACCGGATCCCCGTCTTTTATTTCTTGTACCTTGTGTGTGTCTGTACCGTACTACAACGATATGACATGACATGGGTGGCATTATTTTCCAAGAAACAATTTGATGATTGATTGACGACCGACACCCTCAGGGTCGATGTCAATCTGACACTTCCAAGTTGACTGACGACACAAGCTGTGTTTTTCTGTACTGCTCTGCATGCAAGACCTGCCAAGATGTTACCCAGATCGGTCGCTCACGAGTCGAGTCAAGTCGAGTCCCCTACTTCTGATATGCAGGGAAATATTAACGTTGACCTCATGGCTGAACAAGGCACGCTAAATAAGCTTCCTTGTCACTTGACCCCGAGCCAGCGACAAGACCAGACACTTCTAGGCGATAAGAGATCGCCGATTCAGAGACAAGTTTGAGCTACCGCCGGGGCCTGATTGGCCATCCCCGGACTTTTTCTTCTTCAATCTTTGCCCGGTTCGGCCTGAGAGGGTCCCTGGTTTTTTTTCCTGCTCCAAAATCTTGTCAACTGAGTTAGTCCCCAATCAGAGAAACCAAATTGAGGCCCTCGATGAATTTACCGGATAAGCGAACAAGATGCCGAGGAAGAATCGAGTGTGTAGGTTGCGTCTGCTTCGCCCTCCAACAACTAATGACATTAAGGAGGTAGCCCAGGCTCTGGGGGTGCTAAAATGCCCACCTATCCATGGAACTATGTAAGCCCAGGTTGATAACGATAACTGTGAAAGGAGGCTCATGCTCGCTCATACCACGAGCAACCAATTTTTACCCCGATTGGTCCAAGCTTCCACCAAAGACCGATCTTCTAGGCTCTAACCACCTATCCTTATCCACCTTGACGGCTCCAGAAGCTTTTTCCAGCCCAGTTTTGAAATTTTCTCCCTCTCTCCCTGTTGTGTTACGCGATTTGTATTGGCTCGAGCTATCAGATTGGGTGGTGAGTTAACGTAACGCTCTGGTTTCCCGGAAATCATTATTCCCATCGTCAATATCAGTGGCACAAGGGTAAGGTAACTTTGTAACTTGTAGACTGGATCGAAGGGGAATGAATGCAGGGGCGTCTGTAGCCATCATCACCTGGGGCCGAAAACGACAACACAGCATACAGCAGAGCAGAGCACAGCACAGCACAGCACAACAAGACAGCAACACTCTTTCTTTATCTTTGGTTACCTTAGTACCTACCCTGTCTGGTCTCATCTTAGTAGGAAGATCTGCTTGATGAGTGCTAAAAGAACGGTCAGGAATTTAAACCCGTTTCATCCGGAAAGGTACATTACATGTACTGATAAGACTCGAAACCCGGACTGGTTCCGTCTGAGCTAGTTCGTTGAGAAACAAGACAGGTGACTCGCTGACCAAAATCCTTATGGACAAAAAAGGCAACTGTTAATGTACCCCTTGTATGAGACGATACATCTGTCTTGGCCATGACTGTCGCACAATCATACCACCAACAAAGGTACCAGAGGCCTGTCGAGGTACTTATGTAGTGTCGTTGAATTAAACATGGCGTTTTCTCTACTGCAAATTCTCTTATCAGTCGGTCGAGTCGGTCTTCCTCGCCGGTACCCGGCCGGGTGTGATGTGGTACAGTACTGTACAAGAAATGGCCACTTTAGTTTCCCATTGTGACGATGTATCCATTTGTCGTTATCTTGCTTTCCCTTCTTCGGCTTCCCCTCATTCTCACGATCTTAACATTGTTCTGGCCAAGCAAGCGAGCATCAGCCATCCCCAGTTTCCACCCGCAATCTTCTGCCATGTTCCCCATTTCCCCATTCTTTCTATAGTGTTCTACTGCGCTTCTGTATGTACGCAAAGTAAATCTTCAGCCCTGATGCGCTTGTTCATTAAAGATCCGAGTGTCGTCGTTATGCCCTGCCAAATCAGGAAATTCCAACCTATGAATCAGGCCTTTTGGAGTCATTGATAACGAGTTGGAGGGCGTCTTCTAATTGGCTGCCTTATCCTGTTTAGGTCACACACAGACAGTTGATCGTGGCAGGTACGGTTACGGAGCACTTTCCATTGCGCCAGGCCTGAACAAACACAGGCAAGAGCAGAGGATAGACCAAAGTAGCTCGTGCTCGTTCATACATGCCTACTCAGGCGACCCGAAAGATAACCAGGGCACAGAAGCCTGTTGACAAAATGATTTAGATATGTTTAGGCATAAAAGCTTAGAGTTGAATATTCTAATTTTTATATCACCCTTATAGCTAGGTAAGTCTCGATTTTTCTTTGACCCACCTGCTACTGTACGTACATGGAAAGAAGGAAATCAGCTCAGGCCCCTCATTTCCAAGATTGTTCTTGCCCAATTCTTGTGCTTTTGGGACTACTTGCAGCTCTTTCTCTTGGCAGCTTCTCCCTCTACACTCAAACCGGACTTGAACCTCTTTGGGCTTCATCGACGCCATCACATTTGGCCCCAGATCGAACCCACGAGGACCCTCGTTCGTGTGTACAGTAGCGCAGCGCATCTACAGGCGAGCGATACCCACTACTGGATGTGAGTTTCAAACACTTGGCGCTATCTCTACACCTTATTCTCCCGCACACCCTCCCCGCTATCAAGCCCGTACCGCACGCCATAAACCGACACCACCCATTCATTCATTCATTCATTCATTACAACCCATATAGGTACCTGCCTTGTCTTGCCTTGGATACATTACCTTACAAAGGTATAGGTTCTTCTTCTTTCGTGCGTTGCTACACACACCGACCGATTCCGACTGCAACTACAACCTATCTTATACTTGCGTAGAGCCCAGCTCTTTCCAAGTGATTCTGCTCCTATTCGCGAACCCTTTCTTGCAGGAGATCGACCTGACCTTGACCGGTGCTACGGAACCCCCTACATTACAGCTGCAAGTTGAATCTTTCTCTCAGCTCTTCTCAACTCTACAGTACTCTCTGCTCGGCTCCATCATTTCAAGTGTCAGCTTCAGCTCTTCGAACCTCGAACTTCTCTTGCGGCGTCTTACAGGACCCTGGAATCAATCAGCGCTAGGACTATTCGAAAACGAGACCAAAGCCAGCCAATTCTTCAAATCCACCTTCACCCACAATCGCACATTGCATTGGTTTGGGACCAGGGCTGGGTTCTCTGTTGGATCGGACTGGATTGAATTCTCATTACCCCTACTTTACCTATTTAAATCCACCTACGAACTGGGGCGCACACGCTGAGCGCAAGTCAAGTCAAGTCAAGCCTGGCGCAACGCCGCGACGGAGCATCGTGACCTCTTTTTCTTTTCTTTTACTGGGGTTTGCTCTCAACTAGTCAAGACTCTCGTTGATTGAAATTCTGCTATATTTTCTCCCCCTCTTTCTTTTTTGGTTGAATTTCTCACGATCTTCTTCCTCTTTCTTCCTCCCCTTCTCTACCTTCAGACAGATCAACAACCCCATCTGGCTGTGTTGGTAGCCCTCTGATCCACCACCATACACTGAGTTCTGTGTACACACACTCTACTGTTGGCCCTGTCCGCCTGCACCTAAAGCTTTCCCTTGGTGGTCATACCTATTTTGCCTCCTCTAACCGGCATTCCGAGGACCAGCCCGACATAATACCGTACCGGCTTTGACTTGGCTCTGATCCGTACCGGCTAATAAAGGCCCTTCTGACATCTCCGCTCCGTCTCCGGCGGCCTGCTCCCTCCCGATCGCGAAAGTGATCTTTTCTTTCCCACTCAACACACACAGAGCGCAAGCACTGCAATAGCATGCCCGCTCAACTAAACGGGTCCATGACTGCCAGCATCCCCATCCGAATACCCGGCGACCAGCCTCAACCTCAACATCAACCTCAAACTGGTGTTTTTTACAAGCAGCATAAGCACTCAAGATCGTCTTACTCCGATTCTTCTCCGCTTGCAAATTCCAGAAATAACTCTCTAACATTCCGTCCTTATAAGAGGCTCATGTCAAACCCAGACAAGACAATCGCTGTCATCAACGCCAGCGGGCGACAGGCTGCGTCTTTCATTCGCGTCGCCACTGCCGTTGGTTACCATGTTCGCGCTCAGCTGAGAAATCTTGACGGCGTGATCGCTAGTGAAGTCTCCGAGAATCCTAATGTGACCGTTCTTGTTGGTGAGCTGTATACGAGGCACCAACCCTCAGAAGCAAATCGCGATGTCACCAAGCATGGCCCTCTTACTGGTGTCGGAGTCAACTACGACCTGATCACAAATCTTTTTCGCGGTGCTCAACTCGCCTTCATTAATACAACCTTTTACGGCGACGAGATCCAGATTGGAAAAGCCCTCGCCGATGCCGCCAAGCGCGCAGGTATTCAACACTACGTCTACTCATCCATGCCCGATCACGCTGCTTATGACACCAAATGGCCCTCGTTGCCTCTTTGGGCCGCCAAGCATGAAGTCGAGCAGTATGTGCGCAAGCTGAGAATGCCTGCCACCTTTGTTTACACCGGCATCTACAACAACAATTTCACCTCTCTCCAGTATCCTCTCTTCTGTATGGAACTGCAAAAGGATGGTTCTTTCAGATGGCAAGCACCTTTCCACCCTGATGCAAAGCTTCCTTGGTTAGATGCCGAGCACGATGTTGGTCCTGCGGTTCTCCAAATTTTCAAAGACGGCCCTAGCAAGTGGAACGGAGAGCGTATTGCACTAGCATACGAATATTTGACCCCCAAGGAAGTGTGCCGTCTGTTCTCCAAAGGAGTTGGTCGACCTGTGCGCTATGTACACGGTCCCATCGAGGTCAAGGTTCGCATCCCCGAGGGTTACCGGGAACAGCTTGTCGCTTTGGAGCAACTCTATGACCCCAATCGAAAGGACCCCCGAAAGCAACCACCCTACTTTGGAGACCCCAAGGTTGAGCTCAGCTGCCCGAGTGAAGCTCTGGAGCTATGGGAGGGCCCTCGAGGCATCGAAGAGTACGCCAGAGAAATGTTTCCCATAGAAGAGGAAGCCAACGGCCTCACGTGGATGCTGGAAGATGATTCGAGCGACGACGAGGAGGTCCATCATGCAGCACACTCCGTTGAGCAACTGAGGATCCAGGACGGAGACGATGATAGCGATGACGATAATGACGACGGTCTTGTGATAAAAGGTCGCAAGCGGGATGAAGAGGAGTGGTTAGCATAATGAGGCAGCCCAATATTTGAGCGCCGACGGCGTCCTGGATCTTTTGATGAAAAAGTATGACACAAAAAGAAAGCAAGGAAGGAAGGATGTTCGAAAGGCAGAACAGAAAAAAAAAAGGGGACCAATCTCTAGTCTGATCTAGAAACCCAATGAACCCTGAGACAGATCGTGGAGTCGGACCCGGTGGGCATTGCATTTAGGCGGGAGTTGTGCTTTAATCGGTTGTTGGGGTCCAAAGGTAGTTGCGAATTCTCAAAAGGCGTTCCCAAGGAGTGGGCTAGGGACCTAAACGATTATATCATGACCTGGTCAATGGATGACTGGAAAATAACGATTTACTACCAGCACGTTTCTCGCGCTATACATGTGATGTATTTTGTATTTGGTGTCTCTGTAGGCCGCAGCTCTTCACGCTGATGACTAGCATTTGCTGGTGTTCATTTTGGTCTGTAGATAGATCTTACAAGAAGATCGATTTGGCCATCACCTCAAAGGATAGGGGGTATTTTCTTAGCTATACGTATGCGTCGACCTATAGCATATGGTATACTTATCTATGTTCATTGCTAACAACGCACCAATGAATTGATTTAGGAACTCCAGGCAATACATACCGTTTTGAAAGATGAACTGGCAGAAAACATATGTTGGTGGCAGTGGTGGGTAGAATAAGAGGGATGCTGTTCTTATAGTAGTAGTGAGAGCCAAGGGCTCTATTAATAAACACAACTCTTCATACCACCATATCTACCTGCCCCTTACATCAGTCAAGAGTACATTGTTCTGACTGGTTTGTCATACCAAGGTTTAACTATAATATTTCATGTCACCACCATTGACCACCCCCGCGTCGGCCCTCCATGTTCTTGATCATGGTTCCCATGTTAATGAGCGTGGGGTAGGCCAAGAACCCCTTTCACATCATGTGAACTGTAACTTTCCTTATACTCAAACACATGCACTCAAATAGTTTAGACATGGTTAGGATATATCTCATGCCGTCGAAAGCAAAATAATTAACCAAGACTCTGAAATGACCAGCTTCCCAAGTATCTCTGCACAGCCAAGTTAAACGCCGCTGCGTGGGGGTAAAGTCTGGGGTGACAAGGGGAGGTATCTCCGTTATCTGGGTAGTTGGGAAGAGATTGGCCAAGTCAGGGGCTTTATCTCTGATACTTCTTATCTTCCCCGGACTCTGCACCACGGATTAAGCAGCTAGTGAACGATATTGTTTAGTGTGGGGGATCAGAACGAATTTGAGCAATAACAGGAGGATGATGAAAGGGCTTCGAAAGACATACAGTTGGCATAGTTCTTTTCAACAACCTCAAGATTCAAGCTCAACAAGTCTCTTACAACAGTCGAACGAGCAGGACTTATTACAACCAATTCCGATAACGATGGCGTTGGCAAGACTGGTCACGGAGGTATGTTTTGCCACTGTATCGCTCGACAACAAGAAGACAATATCGAGGAGTGTTGGAAGGTTGGTTGATTTGACTATGGAAGATCTTAAGATCCAGAGTTGAGGCTCCAAACTCCAAGCCCCTCGACATAACTAAAAACATATATATCTATAGTAGTAAAGATGGGAGAAACACAAGCTTCTTCAGAACAGGCAATATGTAGACAAAGAAGCAACAACGGAAACTCCAGTATAATCAATCCCAAGAACAAGAAGAATAATCGAATCGACCTGACAACTCTCAAACTCCCCTGAATCCTACCACATATCATTACTACGTTACATGGCTTAGAAGAACATGGCCAAGAAGATAGCGTTCTACGATAAAACATGTCCTGCAGTCTCTTCTATCTCTCGTCTGTCGATGCTTCGGGAATGATGGTGTTTGAGCCAAAGCTAGGTGCGTACTCACAGTTCAAGATCACGTATTTAGAATACTCGTAACTTGGCAACACATGGTGAACATCACAAGCAACAGAAAATGAAATGTGCGTAGAATGGCTTTAGACGCCAGATATGTATATGCTTGTTGGATCATTCCCTTATACCATGCCTTGCCTCTGGAAACAAAATCTAAATCATGCTACCTCTTGCCCGAAAACAGACCAGGAGGCAGGTACTCAAAATCAGAGCTGTTAAAACAGTTATATACCTCCTCCCCTCCCTGGTTCTTCCATCCAACTGCAGTATTATATGTATACTCAAGATGGAAATGCTATCATCATTACCCACGATCTTTTGCTTCCTCACTTTCTCAATTATGCGTCTTGATCCCACGGCGTCGAGCTTCTACTAACCAACTCGCTCTGCAGTCTGTCATTTTGATCTCTGAACCAAGTCGCACCTTCTTCCATCTCCTCTCTCATAGCGCGGAGCTCATTGATAAGGTTTTGTGCGTCGCTCATGACCCGCTTATGCGAGCCGGATTTAGCCTGACGTTCTTGACCCGCCTCGTCATCATCCTCAGTCGCACGCTTTCTTTTGTTTTTGGTGGTGGCACTGTCGGACTCGCTTGTGTCGATGTTTTCATGCGAAGTAGAGATACGCTGTCGTGTTTCAGAGTGCGTGAAATCACTACCGGAGGCTCTTCGAATAGGATAGCCGCTGGGCGGACCCATCGTACTGCTCACAAGTCTTCTCTTGCCGGGTTGAATCTCATTCGCCATTGACTCGGGCACAGCCGTGCCGTCAGGCAACTGGACAATACCCATAGCCTTGAGACGCCAGCGTTCGGAGACCCTACTGACACGAGTGCTAGGCTCGGGGCTTGAGGTGTTTCGAGAGATCATGGGAGGCAGTGAACGTCTGAAAGTGGCGGGCTGGTCGCTCGCGAACTGCTGTCGGAGTGCTCTGGTCTTCGAGCCACCTCTCGAGGTGGATGTGCTCGATTGTTTGCTGGAGGCGGTGCTAACGATAGACGGCGCCCTTCGCACGATCTTGGTAACAGCTTCTTGCTCGTTGTTGATTCCGGACAAAACGCCAGAAGCAAGTAGCGCGTCCTCTTCTTCTGCTTGGCGACGTTTACTAGGCTTTTTGTGCTTGAGAAAGTCCTTCAACTCCTCCGGTCGGTTCAATTCCGCGATCTCGGCCTGTTCACGAGCCGCTCGCCGAGCAGCATCTTTCTGGGCCTTGGCCTGCATTGAACGTTGTTCTTCGTAGTAGGCCCTCATTTGTTCTCGACCACTTCGACGAAGTCGGCTCAAGCGTCGATCGCGTGCAATTTCCTTCCAGCGGTAGAAGTACTTAACTGATAGGCTATAGGTACGGAATTTCCTTGCCTCTGCTAAGGCTCGTTCTTCCTCCTCTTTCTTTCTCTTTGCTTCTTCATCTTGAACATATTTTCGATATACACCCTGAAGAATATTATCCAGCATAAATGCTTGAAACTCGTCCATGAGTCCCTGGTCACCCATTACAAACCACTTAGTGAAGTCACCAAGTAGGTCGCGAGGCGACGCTGGAGATGCTGGGGAGGGACTTGGCTCCTTGGATGGTTGGGTGGCTGTGAGAGCTGTCGAAGGTTGAGAAACATCGCTGCTCTTATCTGGTACTGGGAAGGCTGGTGTTCCGATAGGAGGGAACGAGAACTGAGGTGTTGATGTGGCTGGGGGTTGCGAGCCAAGAATGCTTGTTGCTGGCTTGGACTTCTCTAGCCCGGGCCCTGTTGTAGGTGCTTGTGGTACACTGTTATTGGCGCTTGATGGAAATGGCTTTGGCGGTTGCGTTGTGGTATTAAAGGGGTTCGTTGGTAGTGTCGGAGTTGGTGGTATGAAATTGATGGTAGGTCCCTCTGTTGAGCCTGCTGTTGTATGTGCCGGGGCTTGACTCTGGAGTTTGTCTGTCGGTTCTTCTTTACTAGAGGCATTTTCGGTTGTGGGGGGCGCAGTCTTCGCTGGTGGGAAGGAAAATGCCGGTTTTGTCGACGGCCCATTATCTGTCTTTGCAGATGCAAAAGGCTGACTGAACGGGCTATTGAAGGGGCTACCTTTTGCTGGAGCATCCGAAGTAGTCGACGGTTTATACGAAGAGGCAAATGGATTCAAAGGCTGCACGGTTCCAGAAGTCTGTGCCTGCTGAGAACTGGTATCTGCCTTGGTGCTAATATTGGTGGTCTGTAGTGGCGTCGATGTAGAATCAGCCGGCCCAAACGGGTTGGCAACAGGTTGTTTGGCCGCGGAGGCCAAACCTGAAGCGAAAGGATTTTGCTGCGGTGTCGGTTGTTGCACAGCAAAGCCGTTGGTTGGCGTGGTTCCGTTGAATGTAGTCCCTAAGCGAATACAAACGTCAGAACCAGTGGTTGAGGCGTGTCATTGCCAGATTTCCAGTGGTTCATCTCGAGCCAACGGTGATGCTCTGAGTACATCTCAGGAGCCATGGCTTATCGAGTCTCCGGCTGAATGCGATATCCTATTCGCCTGCAATATAAAGGCCTTGACATACAGTCGTATATGTAAAGAGCCAGGGTATGCAGAATCTTTGGCACAAATTAAACATTAGGGGTGGGATCTTACCTGTGGTGCCGTTAACAGCCTTATTGTCTCTCCAAGATCCACCAGGCGTACTGAACGCTGAGAAAGGACTCGGTGCTGTTGCCTTAGGTCCGGTAGGTATCGAGGGCTTGTTGGTATTTTGAGTATTTGAAGCAAATGGGCTTCCTCCAACAGATCCGTTGATTGTAGGTTTAGCAGTCGTGTTTTCGTGTATCGTTTCGTGAATAAGCTGAGGGAGCGCCCTTGCACCACGCTTCTTCTCGACCAGGCTGTGAGAAAATTGGTGTTTTAGTCGAAGGTGAGGCAAAGAACTTCGGTTGTCCAACTTTGCGTATTGGCGACTGACATCAGAAGGATTTTCTTCGCATTCGCCGAATTCGATGTTATGAAGCTCCGCAAACTCTATGGCCTGCTCGACAGTATCAAAGCGAAGGAACTTGTTCAGAACAGCAGCCGTAACATCCTTGGAAGTTTCTCGAGGCCGAGCAAGAGCTCGCTTGATAGCAGACAAAATGCAACGTCGTAGTCTGGGAAAATGACATTCTGCGAAGCAAGCCATTGTGTAAGAAACCTTTGGATCTTCCACTATTCGGAAATATGATTGGTAGGCCGATGACGCAGCCAAAGACGGCGCGTCTGTGAGAGGTCCATGAAAGTCTTGAGTGTTCTGAAGGGCTTCCACTAGCGACACTGCTGTGCGAACCTCATCCGAGTCCTTCCACAGATTCGGTTTCCATTGGCGTTGAAGGGTCTCGATAATATTTGAGTCGTATGCATGAAAGATGAGGTAGTATGCTCGGAACTCGGGCTCGTTCTCACAGCGGATGCCTTGGTCGTTGCAGTCATCGTAGGCGTCACGGAGAGACAGTAGAGCCTTTCCTAACTGCTCCAATTCCTGCTGTTCCACAAAATCTTCAGGTGCTTTACCGTCTTGAGTAAGTAGGTGCAGTGCCGTGACGTGGAACCTCGCAATGTTCTCCAGAACGTAGACTTGCATTTTCATTTCGTCAGGCGTAAGGGACGAGAAGAAGGTAAAGTCTCGACGAATCGCTCGTGTTCTGTCCCAGAGGAAGCCGTGCAAGCCTGGAAGATTTGAATCCTCGCGCAGTAGATCATCAATAAGATAGTCCAGTGTCCTTTTGAGAGCCGGTATCGATCGTACATCCATGGGAAGAGGCGCCTCCTGACCAGCAGCAGAGCGAGCAAGCTTCTTGATCATGCGATTCGTGTTGGCAAATGTTGTTTTAGGATTCTTCTCGGGTTGATGAACATCCATCTCGTTAATTCGCGTGATCTTTTCGTACTCGGGACACATATCCTCGCAGATACCCTTGAAGTCAATGGCATCTTGAAGTGTCTTTCGCTTTTCAGGATCGTCAATCAGACCAGCCTTTGTTAACGACGCGCGTGCCTTGCTGCGGTAGGCCTCGTATCTCTCGCGGAATTTCGAGACCTCGCCCTTGTTCTTAGGGTTTCCAGGTTGTGATGGCCATTGTGGAGGGTGTATACCGTCCTTCCGTAACTGCTCGTATACTCTCTTTGCATGGGGGTCGTCGGAATGATAAGCTTCGGGAACGTGATCATCTTGAGTGTCGGCGCTCGATGACGAAGTCGGTCGCGATCCATCGCGCGTCGTCGCGAATGGGTTAGAGCCATTGTTACGCGCGTTTTGACCTCCTGGTTTTTTGGACGAAGAAGCAGTAGCGAATGGGTTCTTTTTTGTGTCGGTCTGCTTCTTCTTTTCGTCACCTTTACGGGTCTTGAGCCTACCGCCTCCGTCACTCAAGCTGGCATCTTTGCCTTTAAAACCGTTCTTCGTCTTCCGTTTTGCATCACTATCGCTCTGGTCGCCAAAGACCGATGTTCGCTTATTTCGCTTCGTCTTGGAAGAATCGTTCGCGCCATCAATGCCGAATGCGCTTCCTTTGTCGTCAGACTTAGTCGCGAAAGGATTAATCGCAGGAGATGGACTCCGCGTGGGTTGACCAAAAGCCGAAAACATCTGGTTTGATGATGCAACAGACGTCGCACTCATCTAGGAAATCGTTTGAACATGAGGGGGAGTTGAAGCGCGCGAAATGCGTGGCGTGACGTGGACGTTATAGCGGGTGGTTAGTGAATGCTCAAGGTAGAATTGATTGAGTCCATCCAAGCTAGGTACTAACCTAGTTCCTATTCTGGGGAGCTTTCGTCTACTGCATGACCCACCCAACACGTGACGTGCATTCATAGGACAATAGCAAGGATGAGACAATTTAACCATGTCATCATGATAGCGATTCGGAAATATCAATTAAAGTAAAGTTAAATGTTTCATTGTACTTGTTTTACTCCTAAACTCCTTTTTTTTTGTGTCCCAGACAGATCAACCGTGATCCTTTCTACCTGTTCATTTCGCACTGAGTCATGATCTTGCCTTGTAGGGTCGGCCTCCAATTCGAGCAGGCCCCAGTCCCCTTCGAATTTCTTCCAATTGCTCAACGCCGGTTTGAGGCCTGTTCTTCTTGTTTGTCCTCTTCCCTGGCTTGGTAAAGTTTCCGAGGAAGTCATCCATGATGTTGTCAAAATCACTACGGATAGGACCTTGAACCGTAGACATGGTGGACACAGCAGAGACTGACTGCATGTCATCATCCATGTCCTCGTTGTAGGCCTCCTCGATCTTGTCGAATCTTGCGTCCAAGAGAGTCATCTGCTCAGTTCGCACTAATGAAGAGGAAGTCATGGAATAACTTGAGTTGTCGGTAAGGGCGCCCTTTCTCTTCTTGCGTCGGCCACCGTTTGTGGTGGTTGTCCACATAGACTGCATCTCGGACTGTGATGGCGCAACTGGTGCTTTGGCACCCTTCTGCTCCTTCTTGAATTGCTTGAAATCTTCAAGCCAGTCTTGAGAGGGACCCTCTTCAGGCTGCTCCATCTGCTTCACAAGTTGGGGTACATCGTCGTTCTGGTATTCCTTAGTGGGCTTTGCTGTAGCATCCGACTCCCACCCATCATCTTCATCAAATTCCGCCTCCTCAAACTCATAGTCTTCCAGCTCTCGGCCGTCCTTGGCCAGCTGCTTGAAGATATCATCATCTTCGTCATCGACGAATGCGTCATCTTCCAAAGCTTCAAGAACTTCTCGCAGACGAGGGTCCATATCAGGCTGGAATCCCTTGAGAGAATCGGGAATCTCCTGTTGGGCTTCGTATGTAGCCCTTGTGAGGTTTTTGGAAGGTAAAATATCATCATCCAGAATATCCTCTGCACTCTGGTCGATATCCAACTTCCTCAGCGCATCCTCAAGCGACTGCTTTTGTTTTCCCTTGCCCTTGTTTGCGGTAGCTTCAGACTCGACGAAGACAACCTCTCCACCTCCAGTGTTAAGATCTCGCAGATGCTGCATATAATCGTACTCGGAATCATCGTAGTAGACACCATAGCTGGCTGCCTCTCCTTCGTTCGCGCGGACACCTTCAGCTTCGTAACCCAACTCGGAAGCGAGGTCATCGAGGTCCTTCGACTTGGAAAACGATTTCTTGGTCTGAGTAGGGTTAAGCACCATTGCAGGCGCATTTTCGTCGTGGATTAGAGGGTCATTTTGCGGTCGGTGCACCAGCGTAAAGTGCTGGGCTGACTTCTTGTCACTGTAGAAAATATATATATCAGTATACTAAGATAAAAATGAACCTGAAGAACTGAGTACTTACATCCATTTTCGAGGCATCTTGGCGGTTTGAAGCGACAAGAATCTAGTTGTGAGGCGAGGGTGGGTGTTGGGCTTCAATCACACTCATCCGGGTACAGAAAATCCAGCGGGGTGACGAAAAAAATCCTTATCAAGATACCCACAGTTATCCACGACCCTGTCTACTGACTCACACAGTCTTGAAGCTAACTGTGAAGTAGCAAATTACAGTGTGAACATGGTAATTGAAATACGGACAAGGACCCCCGAAAATTCCATTTGCCCCTCCAAGAAACAGTCATTATTCAGCGGGGCAGTCAGTTGATCGCTACAGCCCTCTCTCAGTTCAACTCAAACCAATTCTTTACACAACCTTTATACCCTCATTTGGAATATAGTGCCTTGCCTTGGAACAGAGATTCCTCGTATACCAAATACCAAAAGCGCACCAGATTATACTTCAGACTAAGCCGCCAAAATGGTTCTGGCAAAGTCCAAGAACTCAGTCGGTTTGGGCAATGCCCTCATGAACGATCGCTTCGGTAAGGGCAAGGGAGCCGAAAGGAAGCGAACTTCTGCCATCACCAGAACAAACCATGCTACCGGCGAGCAATATCTCGTCAACGAGAAGAAGGATGCTTCTTGGGTCAAGATGCGCTCCGTCACAGAGCAAGGCGATTTGGACGAGTTTTTGGCTACCGCCGAGTTGGCAGGAACCGATTTCACTGCCGAGAAGACGAATAATGTCAAGATTATCCACACAGACCAGAAGAACCCATACCTTCTTTCGGCGCAAGAGGAGAGAGACGTTCTTGGGAAGCATAAGCAGCACAAAGGCCGTTTGTCTGTGCCTCGAAGACCCAAGTGGGATTCTACAACAACACCAGAAGAGCTGGACCGGCGAGAGCGAGAGAGTTTCCTTAATTGGCGACGCGGCTTAGCTGAGTTGCAGGAAAACAACGATCTCCTTATGACCCCTTTCGAAAGGAATTTGGAAGTTTGGCGACAACTCTGGCGTGTTATTGAAAGATCTGATCTGATCGTCCAGATTGTCGATGCGAGAAACCCCCTACTATTTCGCTCCGAGGATCTCGACGATTACGTCAAGGAAATTGACCCCAAGAAAGAGAGCCTCCTTCTTATCAACAAGGCAGATATGATGACACCCAAGCAACGAAAGGCTTGGGCGAAGCACTTAAAGGAGGCAGGTATTGCTTATCGTTTCTTCTCGGCCGAGTTGGCCAAGGCAGAGAATGAGGCGAGGGATCTTGAGGATTCAGACGACGAATCGGCTGCTTCCGCCCCGGAACCAACTGAGGAACAGGGAGAGAGCAGTGGCCAGCAAGAGCAAGAAGGCGCTCCTCTGACTGAAGAGCCCGCAAAAGAGACACAGATCGATCAGGAGGCCAAGGCGGCAGAGGAGGCAGAGGATGTTGATACACAAATTCTGACAGTTGAGGAACTGGAAGGTATTTTCTTGCAACACGCTCCTGCAGACGCTGGTAAGATACTTCGAAAAACATAACAACCAAGAGACCGGCTAACTTGTCGATAGGCTCAGATCATAAGTTGCAAGTTGGTTTAGTCGGTTACCCCAACGTTGGTAAATCGTCCACAATCAACGCCCTTATCGGCGCCAAGAAGGTCTCCGTTTCATCGACACCCGGAAAGACCAAGCACTTCCAGACCATTCACCTCAGTCCGAACGTTATTCTTTGTGATTGTCCCGGTCTCGTCTTCCCCAACTTTGCCACCACAAAGGCCGACCTCGTCTGCAATGGCATTCTTCCCATTGATCAGCTTCGTGAATTTCTCGGTCCTGTTGGTCTTGTTACTCAGCGAATCCCTCAGCCCTTCCTTGAGGCTATATATGGTATTCGCATCCGTACTCGAGCCATCGAGGAGGGTGGTACCGGAATTCCCACCGCTAGCGAGCTTCTCCGCTCCTATGCTCGTGCCCGTGGTTTCCAGACGCAAGGTCTTGGTCAGCCCGATGAGTCCCGAGCTGCTCGTTACATCCTCAAGGATTATGTGGGCGGCAAGCTGTTGTTTGTTTCACCGCCCGCAGGAATTGAGGATGCTGCCGACTTCAACCGCGGACTCTATGATGAGGAGCATCTCCCTGAGAAGCGACGTGCTGCCCTGTCTGCTGCTATGGATCAGCTCTCTGTTGCCGACCCAGCCAGCAGCGAGCCTTTCCTTGCCATGGACGATGATGCCATCGATCTAGAATCGACCGTCGACGTCCCTCTTCCCGCTGGCCCCAAGTCCCAGAAGCTCGACAAGGGTTTCTTCGGATCATCCAGCTCTCAAGGCCATGTTAGTAAGCCTTTCAACTACCAATACTCAGAGCAAGGCAAGGAGGATCCTTTAGCAGGCAAGCACCTGTCAGGCCGAAAGGCCCGCACAATGGTCGCTCTTGAGAACGGCCTCGACCCCAAGGATGTCGCGATGGCTTCCAGCAAGAAGCACTTTAAGGGCAACCCCAAGGGTGGAAAGGGCAAACGACGTGCTGCTCGCAAGGCAAACGCCGAAGAGGACTAAACGAAAACGAAACCAAAAAGAATAACGAGTAAAAACAGGAACAGGAACAGGAACAAAAGTAACGGATACAAAGGCATTGGAGGTTACAAAAGGCGGACTTCGGAAACGGGTGCATTAGGTCTGATTGAAAAGGATCTGGTTATGGACAGGCTTTAGGCCCAACCTATGATACGACGCATGTCTTTGCCATCACGGTTAGCTATGGAATTAAACGGACATCTCTTTTGTTTAAATGACACGGTTAAGCATTGTACTTCTTATAGAGCTGTGCCCAAATCAAAACGTGACTGGGTTGTATGTTGCTATTCATGTCATCCACGTATCAAATGACTCTAAACTAATAATCTCATAACAAAAAGAGAGAGAAAAGGAAAATTTTGGGTATTGACTGTCTACTTCCTCCTCAGTTTCGCCCCGAATAAAGGTCGTGCCGTGTGATAACAAAGTAAAAAGAAAAAGGAAATTTAGATGCTATGCCCATACATGACATGTGTCAGTTGTGCCCCAACTCCGCAAAGCAAAGTCATCCTCCGTTAAGGCGTTGTAATAGGGGTAATGCTCAGGTTGATAGGTTCGTAGGTAAAATGGCGCGTGCGCGTGCGCGTGCGTGTGCGTAAATGCAAGAACAGAGACTCGGGTGTTCATAAGATGTCAACTTCATCTGACACTTCCTCGCGATTCGCGACCTCCTCTCGACTCCCGGCCTCCCTTGGATTCTCGACGGTCTTCAGACTTAAGGAATAGTCGTTTCGTACCACCGACTTTACCGAGTTCTCCGAACTGGCTGGTCGATGATGATATTCTTCGTTCACCGTTGCTAGCGATTCTGACCTTTTCCTTAACGCTTGCGACCCAAGCCTTATTCTCTTCGCTCATCTCAACCTTCTTGCCGGTAGGTCCCGCAAGTCCAAGGAAAGAACTATCATCCTCCTTCCAGCTCAGGTGAGAGTTCGATCTCGATCGGCCAAATACTTCTGGGGTGTCTTCATCTCCGGGTGTTCCAAAGCTCATCTTTGGCATTTCGCTCCCCATGGCACCAATACTCCGCCGCGTCTTACGAACGGATAGAGGGGATATGGGAGACGTCTCAACCGCAGACTGAGGGCGCCCCCCAGGACTCGATCCAACATTGGATCTTCGAGACCCGGGTGATTCTGGAAGGACCTCTACTTTAGCGTTGGTTGTAGCAGATCGTCGTTTGTGATGGCTGGCATATTCCTTGAGGTATTCACCAAGATCGGCCCAGCCACCACCCACACGAACCATAACTCGTTCTCCCTGCTCACCAACACAACGAATGAAGAGCTTGATTGGAGCTTCGCCAGTCGATCTAGAAAGGTGGTAGACTTTAATCTCCGAGTGTCCACGATTTCGCACCCTGGTGTTCTTTGCTGGTGAAAGGGTGAATGAGGGCGTGCCAGCCCTAGAGTTAGAGGAAAGCCCTGAGGTGCTTCTTCGAAAAGGTTCGATGGAGGGTCTCTTCCTAACACGTGGTAGCTGCAGGTCTGGGGGGTTCAGGTTGACCTTGGGCTCGGTAGTCAGCTTGATCTTCGCAGGTATGGAGTCAATAATGTGGCTGATTTGTTGTTGTAGATGCTGGTCACCAGCACTACCTCGGTGTTCGAAAGGAGCAGGATACTCTGAGATTGAGAAAGAGTCATCAAACTCGTCGTTGTAGGACTCATCTATTTGCTCCATGTGCACCGTTGAAATATCAAGGTCATCAACGTTACGGTCTGGTGCTAAGAAAGGACTGCCGAGAGGTGCTGACAAGGTTCCCTTTGATTCCTCTGGCGGGGAGCTAGGCGGGCTTGCCTGAATATACTCTGCTTCGCGAAGTCGAGTTCTCGGCAAATCGGGAGACCCAGATATCTCAGGCGGGTCGCTAGACAAGGCACCAAAATTCATGCTCGATGAACGAACGGCAAGCGTTCGGGAGGGGTCGATTCTTGGCCGGGGTAGAGGCAGAGGGCGAAGAGGTGGTAGTTCGGGAGAGATTTCTCGCTCATAGTCGTGAGAGAAGCTATAGTTGTATTCAGGTGTCTCGGGGGTGCGAGTAAATATCGTTGAGTTGAAATCCTCCTCAATACTCTGTCTTGGTGCTTTGGGAGTACCGGGCAAAACGTCCCTGGTACCATCAAAAGTATCATTCTCCTCCTCACAAGTTTCGTCGACTTCTTCGATAGGGAGAAACGATGGGGGGCTCTCAGGTTCGCTCTCGGATGAGCTGTCCCTCTTATGCCATCCGGGCACAATGGTATCAGCCTCGGACAGCCCAGAGGGAGTTCTTGACTTGATGGGTTCCGTAGATGTGTTGATATCTTCAGAAGAATCGCTTCTGATTATCTTGGGCGGCAAAAGTAATGGAATCGGCACAACTCCCGTGCTGGCGTTGATTGGAGTGTCATCATCACTGTCAGGTTCGTCGGCAAGCAGACTGTCACCACGCGAAGCAGGTTCCTTGGCTTCTGCGTCTTGTTTAACTGGTGATGGCGATCGTGGAGGTTCTGTGGGTTGCGGCGGTGGATCTGGCTGTGCAGGGGTGTTTCGCTCAGTTTCCCGGATCTTCTTCTCACAGACTACAACCCAGTCACTATAACTCGACTCAACGGCTTCCATGCGGTCCAACCAATCTCCGGGGAGAGTATCAGATAATCCTTCTAAGCAATCGAGCATATAATCAAGAGATCGGCCCGGACGCGCAATCAATTGCTCGATATGCTTTTTCATGACGTCGAAAGTGTCTCTTGTAAGTGTCGAATCTTGTGGTGAACCATTGTCCTTTTGTGGTGTATCTTTCGTATGTAAGGAAATAGCCTTGAAGGCAGATTGCAAAGCAACTTCAGCGTCCTCCAGGGCAAGCAGTAGGGTTGGGACACGACGTAAGGCGCAAAGGCGCAAATCCCAGGTCTGCAACAAGCGTCTCAAGTTGTTCAAAACAGGCAGCGCATGCATGACAATCGTCATGATCACAGCTGTGTGGTCTTCCATGCGATTATAACTGGAGCGTGAGAGCTGCGCAGCTGCGTTGAATTCGGAAAGTGGCGTTCCTGGCCGGGACATGGCATCAATGTGGTTCATACGAATGTGTGTCTTGATATCCTCGATACCAAGTTCGGACAAATCACGCTGGATATCAGCCACTCTCCGGTCGTACTTTGCTACATCTCGAGCCAGCAGACTTCCCATCCATTGGTCATCCCCCTCCTCGGGCACGGAGAGCTGCATCGATTTCTTTTTTCGCTCCCCCTCGCCAGGTATCTCGAAACCTGACGAGCCTGACCCAGATGGCCATGGCCAAGACTGGAGCTCCTCAAGCCATACCCAAATGGCATGCGACGCAAGGGCGGTTCGCATAGTAAACTCTCGATCGGAAGTGGAAAATTTGTCGAGCGACGCCCTCAGGGCGCCGGTAGCCGTGTTTAGGGCATCGACGACATTGCGCGGGCCCAGATTGGCAAGTATATCATCGGAAATTCTGTTTTTCGGAGGCGGCGAAGTGGAAGTAGAAGGGGCATGGGCATGGCGCGCATGC
Source organism: Fusarium camptoceras (assembly GCA_004367475.1). Classification (NCBI taxonomy): domain Eukaryota; kingdom Fungi; phylum Ascomycota; class Sordariomycetes; order Hypocreales; family Nectriaceae; genus Fusarium; species Fusarium camptoceras. The sequence continues at coordinate 74,023 of QGED01000127.1, read as the reverse complement.
CTAGCGACTTGCGTAGGTGTATCGCTCATGGCTACTATAGGTAATTCTCTTATCCAGCAGACAGACAGACGGGGATCGGGCGGATGAATCGTAGAATCATGATCTGTCTAAGAGCCTGGGGACAGGTCGATGGGGCGAGGGACAGTGATGGTTTTGATGCCCATGTCGAAGAGGAGATATGCAGGAATTGTCAAGTCGGTCGCCGTCAGCTGTTAGGGTTTTTCTCTCCTTCTTTTCTCTTCTTTTCTTTTTCTTTTTCTTCTTTTGTCTTAGGTGTGATTGGTAAACGTGATGACGTGAAGATTCTTTGTGTCGATGCAGCAAGGATGGCAATGCGGGTCGAAAAACAACTCAGAGCTGAGAGGAGTGAAGCTGTTGGTGACGCAGAGGACACTGTTAAGATGCTTGCTTGATGCCTTCAACTACAAAGAAAAAGGTAACAGTAATAAGATGACAAGTCGACAGACTGGAAGCTAAGGAGCGACAAAGAGGGTCTTTGCAGAGCCACTCTAAAAGACAAGACGGAATAAAGAGGAAAAAAGGAAGCAATCGCCGATGCGAAGATGGCGGTCAAAAATCGACCTGGCGGAGGTTGGTAAGTTGAGTTGTATCAAGTCGAGGTTGAGGTATCAATCGGAGCCTCTTGAGTGGACGGAGAGCGGGCCACGTCGCGGTCTGGTCCCGTCGCGGTGCAGGTAAGTCGTGGATCCAGCTGCAGCTGAGACCTGTAATAAGTGAGGTTTTACGCTGGAAGATGGAGTTTGTCCAGGAAAATTAGCGCCCTGGTTTTTAAAATAAAACCAGTTCAAGTCAGTCGATGAGTGGCTTGATTCGTGACCCTAAGGAACCCAAGTTGTAGATTGATCAAATGCTCCGTGCGCCCCTAAAAACAAAAGGGAGAGGACAGTATATCGTAAATTTGACGTCGCTCAAAAGTCAATACAAGGTCAGATAGATAGATCGATAGTCGAGGTGATGTGAATAGCCGGATTTGGACAGAATGTAGTTGGGGAAAAGTGGGCGAATGACGAGACTCTAGCGCAGAGAATGAATGAATGGATGGATGGATGGATGGGATAGACCAAAGGACAAGGAGTGCCTTGTTTGAGGGAATGAATAAAGCTCGGTTGTAAAGATCAAGCTGGAGCTATACAACGAACAGAGCTTGGCTTTGTTGGAAGCTGTGACCACGTAGAGAGACTCTTATGAATGATGAAGTGGTAAAGTGGCATAGAATGACCATTGACGAATGAGGTACAAGAAACAGATTGCAAGTAGACAAAGAATAATAACCATAGTCACAGAATAGTATTGAAAAGGGAAAAAAAAAATTAAATGATTTGGGGGGAAAAGAGGTTCAGTCGATCGATGGGTACAGAGTAGGTTAGGTTGAAAGGAGGAAGAAATGAGCTCTCACGACAAGACAAGGGCAGGATGATTTACAATACTGATACTGCATTTACATTAACTAGGTAACTAGCTATACATAGTAATCATCCAGATAATTAAATAAGAAGCCCCTCCCTCGCCCTTCGCCTCATCTCATCTCATCTCGCCTCGCCCCATAATCGCAATTCCTCCGGCTGTTGCTCTTGGTCGCCTCCCTCCCAAAAAAAGAGCCAAGACCTGACTAACATCAACCGAAAAAACTTGCTTGCAGGAAAGGAGATCTCGCTTTGACTTGACTTGACTTGACTTGGGAAGGGATCCGCTTCAGACACCCGTTAAACGAGCAAGCGAATTTGTTAGCTTGATTGCCCTGTACAACGAGACCAGGGATAGAGTTATAAGACTTTGGCCTCTTTCAATGGATATCTTCAACAAGATATTTGCTTCTTTGTCCTTATAGTGTAACTTAGCACACGATAGTGGTCGTACATGAACTAACTTGACTTGGTAAGATAATTCATGACACAGAAAAGGGGCAATCAAAGAAACTCTAGACTTGTCAACTTACATGATCCATTCCACTGAAAGCCATTTCTCCATCCGGCACTTTCTGTTTCTCTCTCTTGCCAATCAACTCTGATCATCAGACCCCATCTCTGCTCATAGCTCTAGCCCCAGGTCCAGGTCTAGGTTCAGCTAGCTACCCCTGTCAATCATCACCCTGTCAGCCGTCATGACGGTAATTAAATGAATGTCAACAAACCCATTACGCCATCCATAACAGTCCTCTAATCTCGTATTTCTCTACTTTACTGCTCCTCCATTCGCTTTCTGCTTCTTGCCCTCTCTGAATATGCAAGATATATTGTATGTTGTGCAGTGAAGCCCAACCTTGCCTTCTACCAGGTATATCCATCTACCCCATTCTTTTTCGAGCTCATGGAGGTCCCCTGTAAGTAGGGTCTTCCCTAGTGAGACATTCACATGTTCTCAGCTACGCCGCTCCATTGCAGCGAGTCGTTGGGTGTGTCCTTGGGGTATTTCAATATTGCTGTACCTGATTTTCCCCATCATCTACAGAGTCAGGTCCGGTGGGTTGTAGAAGGAAACAGAAGAATTATCCTCTAAAGCTTATGACGTCAAAATAAAGTAAACAGAATGATAGTCTAAACAAGGATAAAATGATCAAATTATTTCGTCTCTTATCCTCTTGGCGACAATGTCACGACGTGATGTGATGGATATTTGGAATTCCCAGCATTATTTTTGTCGGCTTCCCATGATCGACCTCCTGATAGCTTTGTCCGTATCGTTCAGTGCTATTAAGGTCAATACCCGTTCATTATCAGGTTAGCATGTAATAGATAGTATGCATAACAGGTAATCAATGGATTAGTAGTTGATCGACCTCCAAGTCTCATTCCATACATGCTCCATCCTCAACCTTATCCACCCAGCACATTCTTCAGACTCAGTCACATAACCTTCATCTTCACAAGAGCACCAAAGATTAAGTGTTAACTTTTATCATCATTCAACTACTAATCCACCAAAACTAAAAGGGCGACATGAATGTCCGCCAACAAAAGAGAGACTTCAAGCCTCCGCAGGCATCTCTTCCCAGTCTGTACGTGATATCCAACGCCAGAAGAATCAATGTGTCTTCGTCAACCATCATGTCAAGCGTTACTTTTTTGTTCATGCCCTTGAGAAACATAACCCAATACAAATCCACCGTTCCCATGCCAGAAAAAGCAAATACGCCACCAAGAGCCAAAGCCCATAAACGCCTGATTCTAATGCAGTGCACCATGTACACCAGGCAACGCGCAAAAGTCAATTATAAGATCAATCCAAAGCATCATTCATCCAGAATTGTATATAAATACGATGGCACGAGCTTCAAGCTCTATGCCGACGCAGCAATGCCGTGGTTCTCAGGCTGGCGAGATGCGGCGTCTGCCTCGGCGTTGATGGCCCATGTCAAAGCTTGCTCAGCAGTCATGGTAGGCTCTTCAACACCCAGCACTCCAGCGATCAAGTTATCATCCTTGTTGTTCACGCCCTCAGGAGGGAATTGGAGCCACTGATCAACGTCAAAATCAGTTCCAGCCACAGCGTTCCAGTCGAATTCGTCATGGCCCTGCATGAAATCGAGGTCCATCTGGCCAACATCAAGCTGAAGCTCTTCAGAACCGGCGCTGACGCTTGGTGTCAATCCAGCGTTGGGTGAATCCATCTCCGTTGTGGGTGGTGAGTGCGTAGGCATCTCCAGAGCTGCCGCATTAACAGTGTTTGGTGGCATCATGGTAGGAGCTGCTGGCACAGGCTGGGGCTCCTTTGGTCTCTCGTTGAACAGGGACTCCGAAGCGGTCATGTATGGCGCATTCTCGGGTGGCGGTGTCTGAGCGCTGAACTCGATTGGCACACGCTTCATCATCGCCAGGGTCGAAGGAGCAACGCTGGAGTTGATATCGATAGCAGCCTTACGGAGAGCAGCGTCGAGGAAACCAGTTGCGTAGTCGGCGGCAGCATACACCTCTCGGAGCTTCTCCATAACTCGCATGCACTGACGGAATCCTCGTGTGGCACGCTCTCGAGCTTGAGGAGTAGGGTTCTTCATCTCTAAGAGATGAATGATCATGGCAGGGAGAATAACTGTGACACCAGTCGTGGGCAAGAATCGCTCCAGACGGTACTGGTGAAGCTCGGTGGCCATTCGGGTGATGTGCATCGCAGCATCGCGGACTCGCAATCGAGACATATCCTGGACTTGTCGGGATGTCGTCGGTGCCTGGAGCGGAGAAGATGGCAGGAATTGGGGTCGATGAAGAGCCGAGATGGTGGTATAGTAGACCATGTGAAGTAGTGTTCGCTGAACAGCAACTGTTGATCGTCCGTCCTTAACATCCAAGGGTGTCAAAGTGCGATATTGGCAGCAGGCCGGGAGTGATTCGGCCCATGCCATGAGCTCGTGGTCCACCTCAGTAACGCTCTCAACGTTGTCTAGCTGCTTGTTGGGGAAAAGCATCATCGTGCTGTTGGTGGTGTTTTCCGGCTTCATCTTATCTCGGATCAGGACCGAGTATTGTGCCTTGAGCATACGGCTGATGCAGACGCAAAGCTGAGCCTTGGCAATGCACATGATGGCCAATTCCCGTTGCATATCAAGGTTACGAACCAATGCGCAGCTAGCCGGAATAATGGTGTTACTCTCGGGGAGCATCTCGATTTCGAAATCGCTCTCCTCGAGCATAGGAACATCAAAGTCCTCGTCCTTGATACGTGTGGGACGTCGCATACCGAGTGCGATAAGACGGTCTCGCATGAAACATGACCACCAGATTCGTTTCCAGAGCTTCTGCTTTGCCGGTGCCATGCTCGTGGATCCGGGGTTGCGGTGAAGACCGATGGTGTGTGCCAGTGAGATGGCCACACCCATCCAATGCCATGTGTCTTTCTGGTCATCTGGCGTTTCGTACCAGTATGTCATCAAAAGCAGTGCCTGCACGAGTACAAGGCGGTCTGACTCGTAATCAAAGTCGTACAGCAACTATTGTTAAGTTAGTCCAAGTCGTTACCACATGGTCGGAATTGTCACCCACCCTTGTCTTCTGGAAGAAGGACTTGCGGGCTGCTTTTCGTGTTGTGTAACCGCCCTCCCTGAGGTACTTCATGTCAACGAAGGCTGACGCCGCAAACATGACGGCTTGGTAGAGGAACAGACTGGTCTGTCCATTCTGGCCGTCCCGGCTGCTGATAACTCCGAGGAAAGCGTTCAAGTCCATAAGCGGCATGTAAGGATGCACAAATTCGACGTAAGCCTGTAGTAAGGCATTCTGTAGTGGCAAAGTGGGCACAGAGAGTGCACCCTTGATCTTCAGATAATCGACATCTTCCGGTGCAATCTTATTCGGCAGAGGTCGTAGAAACGCAGGGAATTGAGGCGGAGGGATTTCCTTTTCGTCGAGAGAGCCGAGTAGCTGGTTGTTGCGTAGTGTATCGAAGAAGGCAGGATCCGGGATAATACTGGACCACGACGAACGATGAGCGTTAGATTCTATGGGGTGCACCTTGCCGAGGGACGAAGAGTCTCGGCGATAGCCAGATCGTTGATCTAAGGTCTCATGGTCAGCCAAAGTCCCCAAATTCCAACTATTTGTCTGATTTTCATGTGATCGAGGGGGGTAATCGAATCGAGTCGAGTAAGCGTCAAACTAAAGGTAAGGATTGTGGACAAGTCAAGTCGACAGTGGGGTACAGGGGGCGGCTGAAAATGCGGAGAACGGACATGACCCCCCAAAAAAGAAAGACAAAGAGCCCAGCCAATTGAAAGGGCTAAAGAGGAAGCGGAGCGCACAGAAAATGAGGGTTGAAAGCTGGAGGCGTAGCGTCACGTAGCGCAGTTCAGCGCTGAGTAGGAAAAAACTTACAGATCATGTGAGGAACATGGCTGTCGAGTGCGGAGCTGTTGAGGAAGGTGCTGGGACCGTCGATGCTGCTTGTCGAGATAGCTGAGCCGCTGCTTGGTCGTCGAAGATCCGCCGTGCTTATGACTGGATTGGCATTTTTACTGGGAGCTGGGCCTGAAGGATTGCTGATCGATGGTGTTTTGCAGCGTAATTGGGCTTCTGTGGAGACAGACTGGCCTGCAGTGCTCGCCGTGTAAAGGTTCTTCCTGGAGAGATGGTTAGCAACACAACATGCAAGTTGATTCAATTGTCATCTCTTTGCATGACAAATTCCTGATCATAATCCCCAATCATGCCGCCCAGTAGAAAGGGGAAATTGCAACAACGATACATGACCAGGCACAAGAGTTTACTCACTTTCTTCTGCGGCTCTCTTGGACAACGCACTGCTCAACTGTCAGTCACTGCTTTTAAACCTAGAGTTTATTGACTCTGGCGGTCAACAATCGAGATGAACAAACGTACCTCGACGTTATCCCAACGGCAGTTTCCACAAGGAGCTCCCTCGACCACGTCGCATCGAACTTTGCGTGCTCGACATGACACGCAAGCACGGGCAGCGCGTCGCTTTGTGATCTTCTCTGGTTGCTCTGAGTCGCCTGAAGGTGAGGAACGCTTCTTGCTGTTCTTTTCGGGGGCTGTCTTTGATGTTGATGTTGGCGATGACGGAGCAGCCGCGCCTTGTGATGCTTCTGTTGCCATGGCCATTATTGTGGTAATGTGATTGTGAGAGTTGTTTATCGCGTAGACGTGTTTACGTCCTCTGAAATAATTCTGAAACTAATATCCAGTATTTTGTATGTCTGAGCCCAATGTGATCGGATATGGCGGAAGTAAGGCTGGCAAGATTAACTTGAAGTGACGCGATAGGTGTCGTTGCGATAAATCATTGAACGTTGATGTAACTAAAAATGCGAGTGGTAGAGTGGAGATTTGTCTTGAGTAGTAGTTTTTGGTAGTTGTCGTTCAAGTTCAATTGAATTTATTGCCGGCAAGCCTGGTCGTGATCGTTGCTTTTCTGGAGATGAGCGGAGAGTAACTGAGTCTGGAAGAAGTGACGGCTCAAGAAGTCGACTTCAATGCTATAAGTTGAGTCGATGGTTGTAGTCTCGTCTTAGTTGTGAGACTTGTGACGCTTCACGATCAAAGAGGACTAAGAACAAGATCGAATTCACACCAGATCTTGTCTCGTGAAGTAAGTACGTAGGAAGATTATGAAGCCAAGGGGATGGAAATCCGGGGGAAGCAGGTGGGGGGTGTGGATGGTTATTATATTCTCATGGTTAGTCTAGTCTGGCTGAAGGCAAGGTCACGGAGCGGGACTCTACGAGTTTGATGGATGGGGAGAATCAACAAGGTCAAGAACAGCAACAAAGAGAGAGCGAGAGAGAATTAGAAAGAGAGCCAAGTGGAGGAGGGTGTGTACGGATGTACATACGAGGCATTTGAGGGTCTCTGGGTAAGGGTGTCGATGGCGTTTGAGCGCAGAGAACAGGGCTCTTCAGAGGGTGGGTCTATTGATTCCACAGCGAGGAACCTGGATGATGGATACTGTAAGCGGGTACTTGGTCCTACACACACAGTCTGGAGGTGGCACCGTGACACTGACATTGGATTATTGGGGTGCGTGTGGAGATTTCTATCGGTCATGATGCTGCGGCGGGCAGAAACGATGGGGAAGAGCTGCAACGAGAGCGTAATGTGAGCAATGAATCCCATAATAATAAGTTGAATAGCCATGAGCCAAGACAAGAATTGGGACCAATATCAGAGCAAACAATTGATAACAGGTACATAGCCTATGAATGGATCTTTAAACTTTGAGTCTCACATGGCCAAGCGCCTCAATATTCAAGGAACTCGAACCACTTTGAGTCTTGTTGGTTTACATGTAACCCTCGCTTACCGGATCTAGGATAATATTTATACATCAAGGTTCATTTCTTCTTCGACAATATTGACGCGATATACAGATACACAGGTACATCTTCGCCTATCACGCCAGATTTCCACCAACACGGAAACTTATGAATAATAATTCCTAGCCCACACACTTTGTGTGCACCCTTCGCTTCGCTTTTATTTTTCACTTTAATCAGCCACCAGGGCGTCGAGACCAGCCCTCTTGGCGCCGGCGGGGGACAAGATGCAAGTCTCTTCCTTGGGTCACCGTCTAGCCATGGATATTGGTCCGGGGGTTAGCGCTGAAATCATGCCCCGGTTATGGACGGACACGACCGGGGAACTCAAGACCTGGTGGTTTTTTCCTCAATGTTGTCCTCAACAATAGCTAAGTAATACAATAATGGATTCCGTCCTTGCACTGCCCTGCCCTGAAAGATCCGGGGTAAGTTAAAATTCCGCGTCGACAAGCTGCCCCTCTCGTACCTAAGACCGATATGGATACAACTCCACGCGAGAGTGGGCGCTAGGTATAGGTATGATATTGGCATCCAAGAGTTGACCGATGGCGAATAACTAAGACTGAGCAGCAATGAAATGTCAGTAGCAAATAGAATAAATGTTCTAGACGCCGTTACCGTATGTCTGGGACATCGAACTTAGCTTCAATCAAGATTCAGTCAGAACACGGGGTAGCAACGCGACGACGCTCCCTGACGCCATTAAGCTTGGATTTGGTCATTGCTCAGCTCTGGAGTAATGCAAAAAGATCACATGCTCTTGGTCAAACACCACACTGCTATCTGCCAAGCGAGAAATAAGCAATCGACTAGAACATGACCTAAGCACTGTCAGATGTCATTGTCCTGACTCGAAAGATTATATGTACAACAATAATAAGCCATCGTTAAATGTCGGTCAATCATGGTGAAAGTAAGAAGAAATACGATGGAAAAAGTCAAAACTTCTCCAAACATTACCCCGACTTGGAGGGAGATGTACCCACATTGTCCCTCATCTTCACGATATCAGGCACTGTATCCGTACTGTCTGTACCTTGCTGAGAACCAACTCCCCGTCTCCACTGGTAGCTTGATGAAACTGGGGTTCGAGTTCTGTAGCCAATGGCCTGCATTGCTTTGATGCTCTAACGCTGTTTCGATACTATTGAGCTAGGCCGACTTAACAGCAATCTCCCTGGTTGAGAAGCCCTGACCAAAAATGAAGAAGGTGCCGTCCCCAGCTCCCGATTGTAACTGCCCGATTTGTGCTTTCCGATCCTGTCTTGCTCTTTCCCCCACAATTTGTCAGTAGAAGTGTGGAGAAGCCAATCAACGCCAGTCTTGGTATCTTCTCGTCCACTTAATCGAGTCAGCCGCCCTAGAGCTTGGAGGGAAGGGGTGTGGGCGTTGTCTGTCTTCGAAACTGGAAAGGTTCAGTTCAGGTTGGCGCAGCCATATCACGAGGTCGTTGAAAACGCAGAAATGCGGCCTGTAAAGAATGAGGGCCCTACACAACTCAAATGTTTCATTTATGAGCAGTTCCTTTTCCTTCTCGTCATCGATTTTACAGTGCAGGTGGTCCATGATCCATCAAGTCAGGAGCAACCTGAAAGGACCGACGGACTTGATCTCTGCGGAGGGTGTACCCCAGAGTTGCTAGGGTCCTCATGGTTCACGAGCAGGAAGCTGCGGTCCATGCCAACTTCATTTCAGGTCCACTTCTACTCCGTAGTCTCGAGATCCCCTCACCGGCCCATCATGAAGTTTATCAAAGCGTTTCCATCTTCAGACCCACTCTCATTAATATTTATATCTGCTGCAGTGATCTTTGGCGATCTTCATTGAAACGTTTGAGCGCGTCGAATCATTGTTAAGTCAAAGACAATGACGTTCATGTCGAAATATGCAGCCTCAAACGGTTCTTGTCCCTTTGGTCCGATGCATCACTCTTCAACAGGGATGCATCTGGGCATGCATTCAACCAATCAAACAGCGTCCACTCCAAGCCTGTCGCGCATCTTGGCCAATGAAGGAGATTAGTCGGCTATGTTCGGCTATTCAACATAAAGCCAAGATGAGCAGGCTGACGAATCAAGATGCTGTGAAATCTCTGTCAAGCACAATTCTATACAGTTGAATTATGGGGGTGGACGGAAGAGCAACACCGCTGTATTCGGAACGGTGTGCACTTGGTCGGACTATCCCAGTCCGCAAAACTTATTATTCGACGGTTTGTTTGCAAATGTACAGCATCACATTTGGTCTGTCCTCATAGCAAAGCAAAGAGAACAAGATCTTGGACGTTTGGTCATGTCATACTGACCGAAGAAGTTGACCGAATACAACATGGACCCATGAACATACCTCATCGACGCTGCAAGTTCCTATGTGTCGCGCTTGCATGTGCATACAGTATCGACACGCAATTGGAAAAGGTACTGCCTGATTGTACCTGCAATTCGAGCTGATCCGAGACAGCAGATTATTCTCACTCCACCTGTTCTGTTGTGCCCTAGCCTCATCTCACCTCACCATTTTTTCGCTCGAGACGCTTGATATCTTGACCTTCACCGTGTTTATCAAGGTCATGCGTGTTCTAATAAGCTGGTGGGGAAGTTGATACACCAAATCTGTGACCGCCTCGAAAAATTCCAAGGTGAAGAACCAATTTGGTATAGGAAACGAGCTAGCAAAGGTGAGACGGAAGGGGAATGCCAGGGATATGATGCATTGCGGTGCCTGAATGCCCACAACATCGCGATGCAAATCAATCACCGAAGGTCTAAAGCCTCAGCGGAGCGCAATCCGCAGTGGGACCCATTCCGGCCCCGGTGCCTCCGGTCGGATCCTATCCTGAGATCACCTCCCCCATCGGCCATATACCGAGCCGTACACCTGCGGATGAGAAGAAGGGGGGCGGGAAATGACATCCAACCAATCTGGACCCCTACACCTCTTCTAGAGTCTACAGGTTATTTGTCCTTCTCCATGGGGTGCAGAGTGGACCTTGAGCCTCTGCAATGCAGCGTCTCGTGCCGGTTCAGAAAAAAAAAAGCCATCGTGATGCAGATGCAGATGCAGCAGGGCTAAAGGCACGACCGGCCCTGACAATTGAGCTTTGGGCCAGCGTTTTGTGAGGTGTGTTCTTCAGATTCTCGTCCATTACCGGTTGGATCCTTTGCGTCGTTTCGTCTTATCACAGGTCTGTAGTAAATGGAGCCAAAGAGGTAGTGGCGTGGACGATCTCCCGTCCTGGAAGTTCTTTGCACGAACCACTTTAAAACATCACGATTCAGTGACCTCTAGTCAGAGTCGCAGTATCAAAATCACAGAACATACATGCGGATGATTATGCGAATCCATCGAAGGACATTGCTTACGACTTCAAGATTAACAGATATGGGTACTCTGGTTACTGCAAGTAGGTATATTGAGAAAATGCCACGTCCTTCGCTGCATCCTTGGACATTTCCTTGACACACCGTCAATATATGTATGCCTCGTCCGCAGTTGAGAATTGACATATTGACAACCACGTCAGTGCTGCGCTCAACTTTCAAGCAAACCCCCCACTTGCTACACTACGGAAGATATCCAGGTGGTTCATGCGTCTGATCCGGACCCGGGACAGGCTTTGATCGAAGCTGAGAGTTAGCACCGTGTTATTCAACAGCCCCGTCATGACATGTACAGATATTTTGTACTCTGTACACGTAAAAGATTAGTGAAGCGAGAGCTTAACAAGTTCAGGGAGATTTCTATGACACAGTTGAATTGTCGTCGACCCACTGAATATTATTTTCGTGACTCGGGCTCTCCTTTGGTCTACGGTTTACAACGCTTGTTCTGTTCTGTCTTGATATCTCACTGTACTGCAATTGCTGGCCATATAACGACATGGTAGCTGTCCAGTGTCACAGCGGGTGTTATGCGCTATACAAGATCGTGGCAGATCCTCGATATCTTGCCATTCTCTCTTCAACCCCCAAGCTTCCCGTATCTTCCGGCATTAAACAGAAACTGAAAAATGGGCCCCGGCTCCGATGAGGTCCACTCCAGTAGTGATATATTCAATTTAGGTAGGTGAGCTCACCCCCAATATGTACAAAGTATGCCGTTGAAGAAACAACAAACAAAGATACCTTGCACCACCAGAAAAGAGAGAAGAAATTTTCTTCCACCCAATAAAATATGCTCTAACCTCTGTTTATGACCAAAATGTCTCGTCCCACACGCCCTTCTCCTGCATTTCAGTGCATTTGATAGCCCAACAGAAAATGGCAGGTCATCCCCTTGCTCGGCTTTTGGCTTCTCCCAAAACGCCAATCCCGAAGCTTCGAGGCGAGCTAACCCTCGGCTACCGACGTCCTGAAGCGGCAATCATCACTCTCCTCCCCATCTTACAACCGGCTTGTCCAAAACAAAATACCACCTGCCCCCAACATCCCAGATCTTCTATCTTCTGATCCCTACGATCGTGATCCTTATCTTTTCTCTTTCTTTCTTCTATTGTGCTGACTTTGTTTGGCGGTGATATCAACTCCTCTCTACGTACTTTGGTACCCCAATGCGGACATGGGAGAGCTTCAATCACTGCTGCTCTCGGACATTGATGTGCGGAGGGGTTTGACTGACTACCTGTTTCATTCTTTCCATGATATTTCAACTATCCAGGACTTCCCAGAAACAACAAACCGGATCAGGCCCAAGATTTTACAGGTTTATATGGTAATTACTTACCACTTTCGACACTCGTCCTTGGACCCGTAACAAGCTGGCTCGACATTTTACCAGCGGCTCTCAACCTTCAACCTCATCCTTCACGCCCAGTTCAGGCACTACAGTTGGTTATTTGGAGATGCCTTGAGGCCCTAAACCAAGGCTAACCGAAAGGTCCCCCTCCGCATTTTATTTGATAAAGGGCCAAGTAGCAAGGTCTCCTGGCTAGGGCTCGTCCCAAAGACCGCCCAGGACACCCAGTCTCACATTTACGACACTGTGGAAAACATCGCCATGCATCAAGACTGGATCATTATCGGCAACAGGCCTTGGACTGTGAGATATATCACCAGATTGGTACCCAGTCGTCAGCACTTGTCACCAAGACGACAGACATCACTGCCGTATTCAGCAACGAGTCGACATATGAACCTCACTACCCTATGCTACATCTGGGCGCAAAGCAATGAATGATCTTGCTCTCATGCACGGCGACAAAAGTTGACTTGAACCAAAAGTTCTGGCTCTTCGCATCTACAGCATCGATCATTCCGTTAACATTCACTCCAAATGAGACAGCCGTCATTCACACATCATGAGATCATGAAGTCATGATCATGTCTCCGTCACATCGAACAACGCAAGGTCCTGGTCGGTCATAGCTGTTTCAATATTCCATTATTGGTATAAAGTCTCCTTCCATCTCTTCTTTTGATTCTCCTCTATACCCCAGCCTTAATGGCCCCAGATGAAAACGAAAAACAAAATTAAAAGCCGTTAACACGTCAAACAGATTATCAAAAACAAAAAAGCCTATTACCAAGGCTCGCTCAAGAGAGTACTGATGGCCACCGACCTTAGCGTGTGGCATGAAGTCACTAAAGTACGCATATCCGCAAATGCGATCTCAACGACGAGCACTTCATGGTCGAGATACACACTTCATCATTTTTAAACCCCCAAGCATAGCATAGTTGTATCACATATACAAGTGTGTGCATGTTTACAACTTAGCATCAGCAAAGCAAAGAGGGTTGTAGATGCGTTGCTTAATGAAAGAAGTAAGGGCGACATCACCCCACTCCTCCCACTCAGCCCACTGAGACTCGGGAAGCTCAGAAACACCACCACGTCGGGCAGCCTTCATGACCTCACGGGCAACGATGACGCTAGCGTCACGGACACGCTCAATGCGGGGGTAGATGAGACCCTTGTGGACCTCGTCGGCATTTAGGGAGCCAGCGAGAGCGGCAGCAGAGGTGTAAACCATCTCGTCAGTGACACGAGAGGCCTTAGCCAGGATGGCACCGAGACCCAGACCAGGGAAGATGTAAACGTTGTTGCCCTGGTTAGGGTGGTAGACGGTGTGGTGAGTCTCATCACCGAACTTGGCCTTGACAGGGTTGAAGGGAGAGCCAGAAGCGAAGAGGACAGTGCCCTCAGTCCACTCAATAGCCTGCTCGAATGTGCACTCAGCCTTGGTGAGAGGGTTGCTGAGAGGGAAGAGGATGGGACGGCGTTCCAGACCACCCTCCTGGACGGATTGCTTCAGGGCACGGACAACGGGCTCGGTGAAGACACCGAAAGTGGCAGTAAGACCAACGAGAGCGCTGGGCTTGACATACTCGATAACCTCCTCGAGAGTACGGTACTGCTGACCGTTGTTATCGGTTCGGGCGAAGTACTTCTTGTGCTCGGCTAGACGGTCACCACGGTCCTTGGTAACAAGACCCTTAGTGTCGACAAGCCAGAACTTCTCACGAGCAGCAGCCTCACTCAGGCCACGGCGAGTGTAGTACTCAACGAGCTGCTTAGCAACACCGACACCAGCAGAGCCGGCACCCATAAAGACCAGGCGCTGTTCCTCGATGGGGACATTGGACTGCTCAACAGCACCAATGTATCCACCCAGGACGACGGCACCAGTTCCCTGGATGTCGTCGTTGAAACATCGGTATTGGTCACGGTAACGGTCAAGATAGCCAAAAGCCTTCTCACTGTCGAAATCCTCGAACTGAACAACCATGCTGGGGAAAACCTCGCGGGCAGCCTCCATGAACTCATCCATGAAAGCCTGCTGCTCGGGGTATGAGGGTCGCTTTTGTCGCAGACCCAGGTAGAAGGGGTCCTGGAGGTTCTCCTCGTTGTTGGTACCGCAGTCAAGAACGATGGGGAGGGTTTTGGAGGGGTGGATACCGGCCGCGCCAGTGTAGAGAGCGAGCTTTCCGATCTGGGGAATAATTAGCCAAGCACTGATAGGTAAGTTCGTAGTCAACTTACAGAGATACCGACACCGTTGATGCCGAGGTCACCGAGACCCAGGATACGAGAACCGTCAGTGATGACGCAGATCTCGGGGTCCTGGCAAGGCCAGTTTCTGAGCATAGCGCGAATAGACTTGCGCTGCTTGATGGAGATGTAAAGAGCCTCGGGGCGGGTGTAGATGCTGGAATATTGCAGGCAGACATCACCGATTGTGGGAGTGTAGACGAGGGGCATGAGCTCTCGGATGTTGTCGATGAGGAGACGGTAGAAGAGGTCGGTGTTCTGGTCCTTGAGGGTGGACAGGTAAAGGTACTTGTCGATGGGAGTCTGGCGGGTCTGGATCATCTTCATGGCTCGGGCGCACTGAGTGTCGAAGCTCTCCATGGTGTGGGGGATGAGACCGGTGAGGTTCTTGGAGGCACGCTCCTCGGGTGTGAAAGCGAGGCCTGAAGGGGAGGGATGTCAGCAAGCGCACCAAGAAATGCATAGCGATGGTTTGAATGGACGAAAAACATGAACTGCAGTGCCCCCATGACTTGGTGTCATGGTAGGCCATTATTGTCATGATATCGACAACGAGTGTTGTTGAGGGGATGGGATAGAGAACCGACTTACCCTTGTTCCAGAGAGGCTCGCGAACGACTTGGTAGCCGGCGGCGTTGGACTCGTCGACATATTCAGGAGTGCGCTCCTGCTTGACCTCTTGGTAGTGGTCTTGGACGTAGCCACGGTGTTGATCAAGGGCGGCCATCTTGATTTGTTGTTCGATCTTGGTAAGGTCGAAGGAGGACATTGGATTGGAAGCTGTGAGTCTTGGGCTGGAGGGGCATGGGAGGTTAGTTATAGTTATGGGAAGAGACGGGAGGAGGGGGGGTACACACGAAGAGGTTGTTGATGAACGAGAGCGAGGCGTGGCGATGTCAGAGCTGGCAGTACTATGGGACGAAGACGCCATGGACGTGGAGAAAGAAAGATGGGGTGATGTGAACGGGAAGAAGGATGAATAGGAAGACTTTTGAATTGAGGGTCGAGGGCGGCGATTATTAGTAGTCGCCGTGAGAACAGCGGCTGGGGTCAAAGTAGACGACGTCCTGGTCGCCGAGCGTAAGGGGCCACTAGCGAAGAAAAGTCGGTTTAAGACGTTTTGGGCGGAACCGGGACCCGAAGGCGAGGCCACCGTCATGGTCGAGAGCGTCTGGCTCAGGCCCATGTTTGGTAATGAGTGAGAGAGTATCGAAGAGATACCGGAGTATGGGGGAGGGAGAGCAGGGGTAAGCTCCGGGACGGGGGTGAAGGTTGTTGGGTGGTGTAGGGCAGACAAATAAAACAGACAGACAGAGAGAAACAGGGCAGGGTAAGAATGCTGGGAATTAGAATTCTTGTGCAGGCAAATTGCTGCGGCCGACGCTTATCTGATGATGATGTGATGTGCAGTGAGGAGTGTAGAATTGATCGAGTAGAGCAGATCCAAGCTTGTGAATCTATACTGTTTGATGGTATCTCGACAACTGGGAATATCGACTGCAACAGAACAGTCAATTCGTTGCGAAACCAAAAAAAGAGTTGGAGGTTGAGTGAGGAGATCCAAAACTCAAACCCAAAACCAGGACGGAGCAAGACGGACGGCAACGGACGGACAAAAAGCGGTTTCACTTTGCTTTCTCCAGAAATACGCCCTTGTCACTTTTTTCCCTAGACTCCAGAGTGGACTGTTAAGTTAGCATGCAATTCGGTACGGTACTGTACGGTAGGTACTCTAAGGCGCCAACGAAAAGTCTACGGCGCGGCCGAGTAAACGTAGCAGATCCTTGCAGCTTTTGATTCGATGAGGAGGGGGGACGGGGTAACGTTTGGAATACGGGAGATGTGATTGATGAGAGTAAGGAACAGGGCGTGAGCATGGGATCTATCCATGCCACGGATGTTATGCTAGGAAAGGGTGTGTGACCAGTATCAGAGTCATCATCCAGACTCGATTTCCCTCCAGATGAAAACCACTGAAGGAAAGTATTGAGGTCAACGGATTCCATTGACACCTGCGACTGCATGTACATCGAATGGATGGGGAAACCGCATGGGGGAATTTTCTTCTTAGGCATTGGGGCTGAAAGGTGAGTAGAGGGTGGAGCTAGTGGATCCCAACTACCTAGCCTGGGCCTAGACAGGGATCTCGCGTGGAACGCAGGAGGGAGGAAGGGGATGGGGTTTATTCATGTATCGAGGGACCGGGGTGTGGAAGTTGTTGAATATTGGCATGAAGCCAAGCCATCTCTGGTTGTGACAGAAATCTGTCCGGTACGTACCTTCCTTGCTTGCTTGATTGACGGATGGACTGGGGAGGAACGACCCAGACCCTGGCTGCGGAAGGGGAAGGGAAGCTGCAGGTTGAGCTTCTGTCTTCTTTCCTCTTGAGGCAGGACTCTAAACTCTGGGGGAGCTTGGCAACTGTTTCGGTGTTAGAAAAGAGTTCCGGATATGTATGATAATGGCTTGTTCAAGCTTTGCTGTTCCTCTCTCACCTTGATATGACTCACTTGAGTATCAATCAATTGAGCTTCTAATTGTTTGTCTTTGTGCTGTGGGGAGCCTTGTGTGCGAGCGGGTAGACGGGGCGCGGGCGAACGCTGCTTCACGATGTCCTGTCCTGTTCTAAACTATCAGCGATATGACCACTTTGCTGAGCAGTGTTGGTCAATGCAATGCGATAACTCGGTGAATTGATCCAGTAAATCAATCGCCCGTGTAATTGACCATAGCTTGCTTTCTTACCGTGGTGAGGCTCAATCAGCCAAAGATATCGGTGTAAATCCGTGTAAATGGCTTGACGATGGCTCAAATCGGGTGACAGTGGGGGTCACGTCACGTTGTCGAGTATCAGATGGCGAATTGACCGAGATTGATGATGTAGTTGCTGACAGGAATAGTTGCTGCTTTGACAGGAGACGTGAGATGAGGTGAGGTCAAAGCAGGCAAGTTGATTGTGTCACTCGCAATTGCCCTTTAACTAATGGTCTATATGCAGCCCTAAATGAATCGAGTCACTCTTTCTACGACACTACAGATGAAATGCCTATCATCGGACGCATTCTTTCTACTCAATCTTCATTTCTGCCAGGATTGATGCCGATGGCTGCCGTCCACAGTCATTGAAAAACTGAGGAAACAACGTTTAAGCAAACTCACGATATCGGAAAACGGAGGTACAGTAAGAGACACGGCGCCGACTACGGGGGCTAGTCCAAGTGGATCGCGATCATGGTCATGGTCATGGCCCTTGTTCGGTCGGTCAAGCTCAAGCCCTGGCTAGAATAGAACACGCAATCGCAATTAGAGGATTGGATGTTAGACATGATTGACGAGATGAGATTCAACGGGGAAGGGAAAACATGAGACTGAAAAGGATTAATGCCGACTGGACAGGAAGTTATATGCGACTAGCTACTAATACATCCATTGGTAGTCACAAAAAGTCAATCAAGCTCCAGGAGATTAATAACAGCCCAAAAGAGAAAGAGGTCAAAGCAAAGCCAGTAAATAACCCAGTATTTACCCGTGGACTTTTTGTTTTGTCTTATCTTACTGTTTGTTGCGACCCGATATTGATGTTGGGTTGAGTTGGGTTGTGCTCTTCGGAACAAGGTCTCGGTTCGCAATCACCAAACGGCCCCGGTGAGTGATCCACCGGACACCCGATGCTATCCACTCTTGGAGGCCCCTCCCAAGGACCTCCGGTTGAGGTTACGGGGCATCAACAGGCGCTACTGTTTTTTAATGAAGTTATTATTGGGTGTTTGATCAGTGTAGACGGGGTCGTTGAGTCTGAGTTTGCAACTTTTTCCTATTCTTTCATGTGAGAGATCTGACCTGCTTGAAGCATTACTAAAACACCCCGTATTGTACGGAGAATGATCCGCAGTTGGTTCATTACGGAAAGACCCTTACGCGTCGTGTTAACGCAGTGTGTTCAGTTGCATGGTTCATGATCAGCAACGATAAGATACATGGTAACTCATTAATTGATGCTTCACAGTTCCTTGTCTACATACATTATCAATCAACTACCTGATCAACTCCGGTGACGGAGCTTGACAAACTACAGTATACAAGAATAAAGAATTGCATCAGCGCTTAAACTAACATAGTCCAAAGTGGGTGTCCATTATACCAAGTCGAGCTTAGATGCTGTTGGTTTTGTTTTCGTTCCTTGTGCACTAACATAAAATCTGCGGAGTCTCGTGGGGCCAGGTACCATCTGCATGCAACTCGGCAAATATCACAACTTACACCAGACATGAAATCCCACGACAGTCATGCCCAGATCAGAATCTCATGATATCTGGGCTCTTTTACTTGTTTCTGTCTCCATTTCCATATAGACATACAATTAAACCACCGATAAAACGGGAAATCATACCATCCGTCAACGGCCCGATCCTTTTAAGGCCGAAAAAGGGGCAGCTGTATATCATGTAGAGAGCGCCAGTTCGGGACCATATTGTCCCTTACTGGGTCCAGGGTCTTCGACAAACGATGAACACGCTGTCTATCAACTGACCTGAAATTTAGTATCACCAATAACGGAACAAACGGTGTCAAGATGCATTGCTTGCTTCATCGGCGGGGTGACTAGACTATCACATTGGAGAAGAGTACGCATCAATGGTTGGACAGAGAAACGATGACTCCACTTTGGCTGCCGTTGTGTTTGCTTTTGCAGAGATTGGATCGATTTCAGCATCCATCATCTTGTCTCACATCCTGGCGTTGATACGGTGAGCTGCATTATCGTCTTTGCGCGCTTGGGCTTGGTCTAAGATACGGTCAGGAAGACTGCAGCCGCCACTTTGAATTCTATCGAGGTAAACTCATGGTTACAATTCACAGTTAGTTTATCTTCGTAAACATTTACAAGATTATACAGATGTGCTTTTGGCTTACGGAAAGCAATCGTAATAGGATACTGCTGGTTACTACAAGAGAATGGAAATGAGTGTCAGACGGTGTGTGCTTATTTAGGTACCACCGTTTTCCCCAACGTTTGTACATTTCAAGCCTGCCCAAATGTAAGATGAATGAGACAAGATGAAGAGCTATTACGTATCAGATGCATACAGCAACCAGTGGCTTTATTGGCATCAGCCATTTTGTTAGTTTACGTAGTGAGAAGAGATGTGTTTCGAACTGGGCAATAAGTCATGCGCATCTCTTTCTCTCTGATACATGATACTGCACTTCAGACGACAATCACATCAACAGCGATACTTGTTGACCCTATCCGTAAGTTTCATCTGCCGTTCGTTCCCCGGGCCCATACATACATAATACAATATGACTGCATGGGTGGTCTTTGGACTCCGCCTCCCTGGGTCAGACGAAAACTAGGAATGTCTCCCGTTCAAAAACTCGACAATGTATCAGAATGGAAGAGAGAGAAAAACAAGACAACATGTACGTACATACGTACTTCCTTCCGACTTTGCCCGAGTGGATACCCCTACTAGCCCCATGCCCCATCGATTGAGATGGTCCCTACTCCCGCGGGTCGCTCTTGCGTTGCTCAACACCCCCGGCCTCAAGCCGGCTTCCCGAATGGGAGATCCACTGACTCTTCCCCCAGGAAGGAATATGCATCTATCAGGTTAATCGAATAAATGGAACCCAGCGGGGAGGTAGCGCTAGCAGGGGTGGACGGGGATGGGTCGGGCTCGGGTACGCCTAACCTCTAGAGGTTCAAGGTCTCTGGCGTCTCACCACGGAATCTCCAGGAAGGTGAGCTCCACTTGACGGATTTTTTTTTCTTTCCTGAGGGTTTCTTCACCTTGACCTGAGTTCCACCCTGGTCCCTGGCTAATTGATTCAAGGGGTTTGTCTTTTTTTTTTTTTTTTTTCCCCTTCTCTGTGATTGTATTGGTAATCAGTTACTCTCTGTTCTTTGTTGGGCAGGCAATGGTCTCTGCTGCCACTATAAACTACAGAACATGTCCAGGACAAAATCTTCACCGTAAGTTGAGTCATTCGGATCAAGAAAAAGAATATGTACACACAAACACTCTACTGTACTTACCTAAATTTGTCCAAAGTAGCCCGCCTATTGGATGTCATGCCGTCACCCCGCATTTGTCCATCAACCGGGACGTCCTTGTTGACTTGACCTGGCCTGGCTAAGGTTGTCTAAATCGGGTCTGATAATGCAATGCCAAAGCAAAACGTCCAACAAAATTATGTGACTGAACTGAAACTCAATGACACCTCAGCACAACAACCTCTCACATGCTATCACAAGCTCAAGCCACAGATACTTGATACCGTATACAATATTTCCGGACAAGTTTCGGCCTTTTAATGATGCCATAGTCTTTTATTGATTTCAGCATACGATACACAGCATCCATCTAATGTTACCCTGGAGGGTTCGGAAGATACTCGTGCTGATCAACCTCTCATCCGCATCTACACCTCCAAAATTGAATTTGATGCGGGAAACTTTCCGCAATGCCGAAATGCATATCTCATTGCTTTGGCATGGGGTTTTCGCGGGGTATATGTCGGTATCACGGTGTTTGCACCGGGGTGGCACATCACAGTAGACCAGCTAGCATATGACGAGATGCCTGCCAGCTCAGCTTTGAAGACTACGAGGAAGGGCTAGTTTAACCGAAGATGAGATCAAATCAGGCCATTTCGATATAGTCTATGAATCACGAGGGTAAAAGCGTAGGCAGTTACTATGGGGACTCATAATAATCAATGTTGAATAAGCCCTGAGTATCCGAGATATCAACGAGATCTCTTAGCAAGTGGCTGAGGTCAGATCAGCTCGGCTTAGGAAACCGATAACTCTTTCTGTTGGGAAAGATAAACCCCTGCTGATCTTGACTTGAACCATCGACGAAACAATGCCATCTCATCAAGAGCCGCATAGGGAGATAAGGATCATGTCCTCTATGTCTGCCCGGCTTGCCTCGGCCCATCCAAGCTATCTCATCGCTGGACAATATCACGTCCCTGTGTCATGATACTTTGTCACAAAGGCAAGTACAGTGAGTATCATATGCCTGCCGCATAGTTTAGTGAGATATCCAGCTACTAGGTACAGTAGTAGACCGGGGTAGCTCCAGCTGCTCACCACACACCTCAAGCTCCTCGACATCCACATCCACAGATATCGACAAACTCTACAGCTTCTCCGTGTTCCTTTCCTCCGGCCTTATGAAAGCAAAGCACACTCCCCGAGCTCTCGAAGAACGAGCTAGCTACCCCGCCTCACGTGTTTTTGACTTTCAGGAACATCTCTGCAGGTTATTATTTCTACAACCGGTAATCCTCGTCCATCACTTACAAAGGAGGCTTCTTTCGACACACAACCAGAACCAAGACCTCATGATAGGTACAATACACCCCTCGAGCAAAGCCGATGTTTCACTGAAAATCCTAGGGAATATCAGAGGCGTGTATCCTGCAAATACATATCTACTTTTAGGTAAATTTAGTACCCCATGTCCACTCACGGACAGGTACCGAGGGTGCGGCTCCGTGCTAAGCATGTCGACTCCATAACCGCACCACCTACTTGTACCACCCAAATTCTTCAATATCTGGGGAAATTCTCCTGGGATTCCCTTCTTGCCGTTCGTCCTAGCTTCTAATTTACCCACATGCCTGGAGATCAGTGTCTCCGTTCCCCCAGATTCACATTTCGGCACTCTGTCAAACCTTGTCCCTGGCGCCACTACGGCTTATGACTCCTGACCTTGTCATATGCCATTCAACTTGCAACTACACGGGGTTTTCTGGACAAAACTCTCCAAAAAAGAGTCATCATCTACCGATACCGGCCGTCAGTCATTTCATACCTTGACGTTCGACAGCACGTGGTCCAACAGCCTCGGCAAGACAAGCTGTACTTGAACGTGCATGCATGATCACCCTCATTTCCTCATGACTGAATAGAATAACATGAATCCTTTTTGATATTTCACACGGTAATTAAAGATAATTACAGATAAAGACTATGATACATATGTAGCCATTGAATAAATGAGGACTACGTCTCTGTCATCATATCCGTTATATGCCAATGCCCGCTGGCTTCTTTTTGCTCCCAAACACCAACCATTACCCATATCTCCAACAGAGCTATCAATAAATAAATGCATTTATCCCCTTACTCTATCCCTGTCCCATTCTCCTGCCCATGACATTCCTTCCCTTGCAAGTCCACTCATTTGGTGTTTTCTTTACCCGCCTCGGTCACCTTCCGTGACGCCGTCTCGATCTTGTTCATAGCGCTGTCATCCTGGAGGCTCCACCAGTGCCGCAAACCCTTGGCATACTCGATCTCTTCTGGGGTAGTTTCGATAGGTGGACCCTTGACTTGGCTGAGGATTTGTCCATCATTCGGCTTGGACACGGCCCATGACGATGAATCTTCCGATCGGACGCCGAAGTCACGGCCTTTCATCGACACCACCTTGAACCGCCGGAGGAGGATGACATCTCCACTTTCAACTTCCGGCAGCGATGTCAAATGGGGCCGGAATATATGGGCCACACGGACTTGGGTCGGTGCCGTTGAAGGATCAGTCAGGCTCAAGGTGAGCATAAAGTCACGAGGACCATGTTTCGGTCGATGCGGTTGCGGCGGTGTTTGTGTCACCACTGCGAGAACATCCGTCATCTTGTTGATATTACCTCTGAGGCTCTTAAGCGACAGGAAGTCAGGCAGGTCCACCCTCAAGGTTTTAACTAGCCGTAGTTTGAGAGTCTTGACGTCCTCTTCAGCATCCTCAGGTACGGTAGCAAAAGACCCGGCAATCGACGGAGACTTTAGTGAAGTGAACGATGCGTCGGGGGACTCTTCTTGTAGTTGAAAACTTCGTGACACTGAACGAGTCTCGCGCCTAGGTGTCTCGTGCTTCGGGTCTGGTGTTCTGTGGCTTCTTGTTTGCCGAGTTGAAGGGCTTGATCCTTTTGCAAGCAATATACTGGGATCGCCATGGTCGTTTCTGGATCGCAGCACTCGCTGAGATCCAGGTGGACTGTTGTCCACACTGGCGATGCTCTCATCATCTGTTGCCTTTTTCTTCCGCTTATTCTTTGTGTCTGCCTGCACTGAAACGCCTGCTAACTGAATGCTGGGGTCATCGCGGTCCATGCTGGCGACACTTTCATCATCAGTTGCCTTCCTCTTCCGCTTGTTCTTCGTCTCTGTCTGCTCTGAACCACCTGCTAGCTGGATACTGGGATCATCACGATGAGTCCTGCTGCGAGTTCTGCTGCTTGGCCTGGTCGTGTCCGGACTACTATGCTTGCTGCCACTACCCACAGGTCCTAAAGCAGGCGTAGCTGTTATCAATGCCATGCTGGGGTCGTCTTGATCATCTTCATCGGATTCTGCGTTGTGCTTATGACGCCGAGATCGTAGGGGTTTGGAAGCAACAGCCTCAGGCGCTGGATCAGACTGTGAAGCTGACTTCCCTTGGGCTCCCTTAGGCTGCTCCGTCTGGGTAGGCGACTTGCTTTTCGAAGCCGCAGGAGAGGACGTGGTAGGGTCTATCTCTAGGTGCGTATCTGGCCGAACTGGAGAATGCTGCAGCATCTCAGACATTATTTGATCTTCTGGATCTGCATCCTCTTCGTCGCTGTGGTTTTCGTCCGCGACAGTTTGCAGTTTGTCAAGCACCTCCGGTTCGATCACCTGCTGTGTCTCGCCAGGAGTAGGAAGATGCTGATCGTGCTCATGACCTGAAACGTGAATGCTATCTTGTACGGTCTGTCCTTGAAAGATCTGAGTAGGTGGGGGCGAGATCTGTCCGTCCTTTGCAGACTGTTGCTCGGCATTTCCGTCCATGGCCTCACCGATGGGTTGTTTCAGGGCATCACCAGATGAGACGTCTTGCATGACAGCGTCATGAGATTCGGAGGATTCTTGAATCTCGCCCACTGCCTCCTTATCCAACTTTGCTGCAGCACCCTCCACGGACGAAGTCTCGACTGAAGCTATCTTTGATGGCTTCGCGCTGTCTTCTGAGGTCGTATGTAGCTGTGTGAGTGACCCCCCCTGGGTCAACGTGACTTGAATGCTTGCTGAGTTCTCTTCTTGGATATCATTCATCGTAGTTTGCGCCATCTGGCTGACAGTAACAGCGTTCTTAGCGAGCACATGTTTCTCTGTTTCCTTTTGCTCAGCAGTTTCTTGCAGGGGTACATCAGGCGCCGCATCAACATCCATAGCCTCGCTAGTTTCCTCAACAGTAAGCGCCGTCTCACTAAGTGAGTCCGTCTTCTTGGGTTCTTCGAGAGTGGTATTTTCGTTCTTAGGTTCTTGAGATAATTCCTTCGGAGCAGTTGCGTTCATCTCGATATCTTCTGATGCTGCGTCCATCGGCGATGGTCTCTTTTCGGCTTTCTGTTCTTGTTGGGGCTGCTCACCCGTGATCGAGGGTTCTTCCTGAGCAGGTACATCAATAGATTGCTGTTCCTCTTCAACAGACCGCTGGTTTCGGGGTGGGCCATCGTCTTCCGTGCCTTTCTGTGAAGGCTGAGGTTGTTCGGCTGTCTCATTGTCTGCCTTTCCTCCAGACGCTGCTAGTGGCTGCTCCTTTTCTACATTCTTTGGATTTGCTGCCGCCTCAACATCTGGTTTTGATTCACAAGCTTCAGACTCACGGTCTCCCTCCTGTCCATCTTCGTGTTTGACGGCTTCTGGTTCAACCTTGGGCGGCTGTTCGTTCTCATCTTCAGAGTCTGACAGCAAATCGATGAAAACAGGTTCTCGAGTGGCAGGCGCAGCAGGAGGGCGCGCTTGCGCATCCACTTCTTCATCTTCTTCGTCATCAGTGTAGTCCTCTTCCTCTGAGTAGTAGTCACCTTCCGCATCATCTTCGGAACCCTCGTAGTCTTCTTCATCGCCGCCGAATCGTTCATAAGTCTCTTCCCCATACTCATCAGAAGCTTGGTCAAGGTAATCCTCTTGATTTACAACGTCTTCATCAACATCTTCATCAACATCTTCATCAACATCTTCATCAACATCTTCATCATCTTCTTCAGGGTTCAAGATTTGTGTCTCGGGATCACCATTGTTCAGATCCGGGTCTTCTTCAGATGTCTCTATGTCATCGTCATCGTCGTGCGTGCGTGAGTATTTTCTGAGATCGTAGTCATCCCCAGGTTCGTCACCACCGTCACGATAACGCTCAACCTCACTTGCCGGATCCTCAAGCGTCGGTTCCGGCGATGCATTGGCTGTTACGTCCATATCCGTGTTTTCCCTCGAAGGTGATACTCCACGATCTGCGCTTGACTCTCTTGATGGAGATGAGCTTAGGATTTCTACCGGATTCTCTGCGTCGCTGCTAGCGTTTGCGGAACGTGATCTGGGTAGCATCTCAGTAGCCCAGGGGTTTTGGATTGGCTGCGCAGCAGTCGTGAAAGCCGGGTCAAGAGCTGATTCTGTGGCAAAAGGATTGTGTTGACCTGCGACAGATTGCGATCCATGGGCAGTAAATCCCATAAGCGTATCCACGGGATTAGAAAGATCTGGGTCAGCCTCCAGAAGCGCGGCCGGGTAATCTTCCGCTCCCGTAGTACGGCTGGGTGAGTTGGGGATATCGTTTTGTGCAGGGAAGAGTCCTGGTTCCTGAGGGAAAAGTACAGTTTGAGGCGTGAAACTGAAAGCCATGTCTGTATCCACGTCATTTGGCTGTTGGCCAAGCAGGCTTTGATGCGACTCAAGAGGTATGGCGTGTGGTGTTGTAGAGCCGCCTTCGAAATGCATTAACTGATTCATGGCTGGGTTGTCTGACCCGAATGGCCTCGTTCGAGCAAAGGGTGTTGGGGTCATCTGTGCAAAGCCAAAGCCTGGCCTTGCTTCGGCCAACACCTGGACACTTGCCATAGGCGTAAAATCCACATCTGCTGTCTGTGAACCTTGGTCAACCATTGCCGGTCGGGATGGTGTATCCATAACAGTGTTTTCAATATCGCCGTTCGTCTCTGTTTCTTCTTCGTCTTGCTCCTCAGGAACATCGTTGGGCTCAGGGCTGGGAGATCGACTGGCATATCGCCAAGCGTTACCAGGTAGACTAAATCGCGAGCGCTTCTTCGACTTGGTTTTCTTGCTCACATCGTCGTCAAACATGTCCAAGCCTCCTTCAAACAGTGACCCATAGGATACACGCGCTCGCTTGAGAAAGGCGGGAGAAGCATATTCGAACGGTTCAAGGGTCGATGTAGCGTTTCGTTTTGCAGGCAAGGTAAGCTCCGGGGTTGGCGGACCTGGCGTGGCTGGTTCCTCGGGTATGGTATCGACAGGATCGGTGTTCTGTGCCCGGTCGTTGACAGCAGTTTCGGGTTCTGAAGCTGGGACATCGATATTGAGCAAAGTCTCTTGTTCCGTATCAGGTCGACGGATACCAATCACCAAGCGATTCGTGAATTCAAGCTGCCATGCTATAGTGCTTCCTGCAATCTGTGTCTGCGTCTCGTTCTTCTCCCAATGGCCACCTTCCAGGCTCACACGAATCTCGTCTCCGGCACCCAACGATGCTTCTGATATCGCCTTGGCGGCCGCGCCATGGAATCGTACGCGTACTTGTCCATTTTCGCGTCGAAGGCGGAAGTCACGCTCGGCCAAGAGGAATGCGATAGACTTGGTCAGGATACTGAAAGGCCATGTGATGGTTATCGTTCCGCATATAACTCGGTTCTCTTGACCGGAGGATTCTGGACTCAAATGCGCAATAGGTATAGCCTCGCCCTGATCAAGCAGGGAATTTGTGGGTTGAGAATCGTTCATGGTGACCTTGTCGCAATAGTGGTCGCGTCGGCGAGGATGCACAAAGACCTGGGAACCTGGACGATCTAGGTTGGTTTATCTGCACATGTAAAAACCCCCAAGCCTTTGTGTCTATTAATTCGAGGTTCGGAGTTATTGCATCGCGAAGATTGCAGTTGGCGATGTCTTTGGTCGGGTTGCGTTTGGAAGTAAATGCTAAATTGGCTTGCAAGCTCCCAAGGAAGGAGGAAAGCTACCAGCTATGCTATGCTGTAGTGGGGATCATGCTAGGAGCGGAAGGCGGTGGAACAACGTGATGCTCTATCCTCTTATCATGGATTCTACCATTCATTTGGTTGTTAGCTTAATACCTAGGTACCTAGCATCAAGGTATCAGAAGAATTTATCGTTGAGAGAACAAGAAACGAAATATTTGATCACTTCATGACAGATTTTACCAGAGCTTAGCCTTCTTTACTTTAGCACTCTAATCTTTAGAGGACAATCATTCCGTTACCCAGTTGCTAGGTCGAATGCGCGGGATCGCCTTCCAATTAGAATTCTCCGAGACTCCTAGACATCTTTATTAACAGTTACTTAACTGAATCATTTGATAGAAGCACCTAGGCACTTAGCTTAATACCTACCTAGAATTGACCGAGCTGAGTTGAAATAGTTCCACTCCCCACTCAGAAGGAAGGGAGGGCAAGCAACTCTCTCCCGATTACAAACTACACATACTTGCGTAGACGCGAGGGGATTGGCCATTGACTTACATTGTTACACCAAACAGACATATCGTGTTTAAGGTTGAAGTTCACATTGTCTCTAAGGTTATATTATATTGCATTGGATTCCGAAATGGGTTCTCTGACTCAGCCTTTGTCTTTCGACGTCAACAAAGTCGCCATTATTGGCGCAGGTCCAGCTGGAATTGCTGCTGCGAAATACCTCACAGCACAGGGTATCCAACATATCACGATATTCGAGCAGCAGGACCATGTTGGTGGTATTTGGCGTTACTATGGGTTTGCCCCTGGTACTTGTCCTGTTCCCCAAGAGGATCCCCATTGTCCTCCAGACGAGCCTCTCCTGTGGGACTCGACATCAGTGCCAATATTTACATCGCCCATGTACGAAAACCTTCACGCCAACATCCCGAAGGAAGTCATGAACTTTTCTGACCGGTCTTTTCCCGACGATGCCAAGCTGTTTCCAGAGAGGTCCATGATTGAGGACTATCTGATCAAGTACGCAGAGGATGTCAAGCCTCTGATCCGTTTCTGTCAGCGTGTTGAGAGGGTCTCGTTGAAGCAGCAGGATGGCAGAGACAAGTGGGAGGTGGAAGCAAGATCGACCATGAATGACCACGACGTTACTACATCTGTTTTTGATGCGGTTGTCGTTGCAAACGGTCACTACTCCACGCCCCATGTACCCGACATGCGGAACATCAAGGAGTTCAATGATGCGTATCCTGGAGTAATTACCCACTCAAAGCAGTATCGTACGCCCTACACTTTTAAGAACCGCAGGGTAGTCGTGATTGGAAATGGACCGTCCGGCCTCGATATTGCCCTGCAGATCAACCAAGAGTGCAGAAAGCCTTGTCTACTGTCGGTGCGGCACCCCACGCCTCCAGATCGCCTGGCTCACTCTGGATGTGAGGAGACGGCTGAAATTGAAGAATTTTTGGTGGACAAGAAGGGAATTCGTTTCAAAAATGGCCGGATCGAAACAGATATTGATGCTGTTGTCTTTTGTACCGGTTTCCTCTATAGTTATCCATTTCTACAGGATTTAGACCATAACCTTGTTACGACAGGCCGCGGTGTTCACGGTCTATATCAGCATGTTTTCGACATCCGACACCCTACTCTCGTCTTTCCTGGGCTCAACATGAAGGCAGCCCCTTGGCCACTGGCCGAGAGCCAAGCCGCTCTCTTTTCAGCGGTATGGTCTAATGACCTCGAGCTTCCGTCACGGGAAGTCATGGAAGCTTGGGCTCTGGCTCTAGAGAAGCAGGAAGGAGAGGCCTTACACGTATTTGGTCCTAACGGGGACGGTACCTACATCAACAAGCTACATGATTGGGTCATGACAGCTAAGCGACCAGGCAAAGAGCCGCCATTCTGGAACGACGAGCTGATGTGGCAGCGTAGCGTGTTCCTTGATGCCAAGGCAAAATTCGAGCAACTTGGCTGCAGAGCGAGAACACTGGAGGAGGTTGGCTTTTACTACAAGGCTGACGCCCGAAAGGATGTAGGGCATGAGAGGAACCAACTATGAGTCAGGCGGTAAAAGGACACCAGAGTTCCTGATACATTTTGTCTACCCTAGACGGCTTCGCTGGCATTGACTGGTGGTAAGAGCATAATGACAGGGGTCTATCTGCACCATCCGACAAGGGTTCGAACAGCACTTGGCTCTCACACAAACTCGGTCAGTTCTGGGTAGGAAAAGTCGGGGAACGATCCGATATAACGGTGCTTTGATGGTGGATTAAGAGGCCAGAGGAGAAGTCGGTGTCAAATTTGTCATGCAAACTGGATCCAACATATGGCGGCAACTCCGCCGTCTGGAGACACGCTTCGATGCATAGAACAGCGCATCGAAACAACAAGGGTAACGTTCGTTAGTGGATATATGCCATCGTTAGGATAATGCGTTGGCGATATGTGAGGCAACGTTGAGAGTACTTGAGGAGGAGAATAGAACATGAATTCTTGTCTTTCTTGTGATTTCTTTTTGTTCCAAACTTATTCGTCTTCTGTTTTCTCATTACCTGACGTTTGACAACATCAGTTCCTGACAAGTCAAGCTGAAGAGGTCTTCATCATGGCCTCGTCTAGATCTGATAGTACCGCCTCGTCCATCACCGCGACAAAAGGTGCAGCTCGCAAGACATTGCCTCAACCAAAAGACCTGTCACATCTTTTCTCAGTCGTGGCCAGAAATCGAGAGTCAAGCGAAATCAAGGCCTTCTACAAATTTATGCAGATTCCGGGCATCAGCAATTTTGCTGGAGGTGAGTCATTCCAAGCTTCGGCGGCTGATGTATTCTAACAAGCGACATAGGAATGCCAAATGTGAAATACTTTCCATTCGACACTTTGGAAGCCCAAATAGCGAAACCAGACCGATGGCAACCTTCAGCCAATTATCCCGATCAAATAAGGCCACCAACGTTAGAGCCTGTGTTGTCCTCGTCATCCAGCATTAGTGGCTTCATTAACAACCAGATTCAAAAGGCGGGCAAGAACATCCACAAAGATTCCGAGCACAGCAAGACATCGTCATCACGAATTACAATACCCAAGGTTGTTCAAGAAACAGACCCCACCAAAAGAGTCGACCTTGCCACTGCCCTTCAATATGGGCAAGTCACTGGCTACCAGCCTTTGCTCTCCTTCATCAAGCAGTTCACGAACCAAATCCTCTACCCAGACATTCCCTACAAGGGCGGAGTAGATGTTATTCTCAGCAGTGGAAGCACTGATGGATTCTCAAGAGTCCTCCAACTCCTGGTTGATCCCTGGTATGAGGGATTACACCCTCCCACCGAGAGACAAGGCATGCTTTGCGAAACCTTTGTGTTTGGAAACGTCATCACACAAGCGAAGCCTCTGGGGATCAACATTGTCCCTATTGAGACTGATGAAGAAGGCATGGTGGCTGAAGGCCCTGGTGGTCTGAGAGAAGTGCTTGAGAACTGGGACCCTCAGAACGGCCTTCTACCGCATTTCTTATACACAGTAACGTAAGTCATCCCGACGAAAGGCTCAACATTGATATATGCTAACCAAACGCCTTAGTATGGGAAATAACCCCACAAGTGGCGTTATGGGAATAAGGAGAAGGAGAGAGATATACGCGCTCGCAAGCAAGTTCGACATCATCATTGTCGAGGATGATCCATACTGGTTTCTCCAATTCCCTTCCGCCGCCGCACACGAAGCCAGGGCCAGAGGATACGGTGATTTCCAGGAAATCAAAGTCCGCAAGCCAGTCAAGATATCTGGCTATGAGTTCATTGATTCGCTCACTCGCTCATATTTAAGCATGGATGTTGACGGCCGAGTCATTCGTCTTGACACATTCTCCAAGACAATCGCTCCTGGTACTCGACTGGGTTACATCACTGCTCAGCCTGCAATCATAGAGCGCCTTACAAGGTATGACAATCTCCTCCTTCTCTTCATGATATCTTGAACAGTACTGACTTTCGACTTACAGAATCGCCGAGACCGGCTCTGGCCAACCTTGTGGCTTCGCCCAAGCACTTGTTGCCCAAGTCATTCTGGGCCCACACTCATCTACCCTCCAGAAGTTCTTCTCCCTCCCGTCATCAAGGAAGTCCTCGTTCACCGGCTGGAAGGTCGATGGCTGGGTACGATGGCTAGAGGGCCTTCGTGGAGAGTATGAGCGTCGCATGATACGAATGTGCAAGGTCCTCGAGGAAAACGCATTCCAGTTGAGCAGTTCTACTCCCAGTAGTCCTGACTCTGAATGGAACATCATCACCAAGACCCGGTTGATCGATTTCGATTGGCCTCGTGGAGGCATGTTCCTGTGGTTGAGAATACACTTTGAGAAGCACCCTCTCTACCAGACCCAGGGTGGTAAGCTAGCGCCAACAATCGATGGTCCTGCTCTTTCAAAGGCGTTTCTCATTCACAGCACTAAACCACCCCATCTAGTTGTGGGAAGCCCAGGTAGCATGTTCGGTGCTACACCCCAGATCCGGGATGAGCGTGGCTGGCGATATGTACGCATGTGCTTCGCGGCTGAGAGTGACGAGAACATCGATGCTGGTTCATTGAGGTTCACAAGAGCTGTGCAGAGCTTTTTCGAGATCCGGGAAGCTGGTCGGATTGAAGAGTTGATTGATGAATTGTATAGTTAGAAGCGAATGTTTGGATTGGGCAGGCAAAACAGGATATCATAAACTGCCGGGACTTTTGATAAAGCATTATACCACAGATACGATTGAAATTGAAACAAGACAAACAAACGAGGAAGCTTAAGAATGTGTACAGTTAGACGTGAACCTGATTATTGTGATGAGCTGTAAACTCAACCAACTATTATGAAAGCGAAGAATTAAGAAATCCATTGTAACATGCAAACTCAATTGATCATTTCAACCAATCAATGTACCTAAATGAACAACCTAATATTTTTTTTTTTCTTTTCTCGATGTATTACTGTTAAAAAAAAATAACTTTAGTTGCACAACCATTTGTTGATGATACGAATGATACACTACGACAATTCACGTCGAATCGCAACATGTTTCACAGTTACGTAATTAACATAGAATTAAGGAACCAATGCCGAGTCTGGCTGTAATTCATATCAAATCTCTGATTCATTTTTAAGAGAGCTCAACCTTCAGAGAAGCCAGTACGCCTCAATATCAAACCATGCTAGACCCGTCATTTAGTTCCGTCGAAACCCGCTGCACACCCAGCAAGTCAAGTAATCTTTTAGTTCTGCTTCTTCTGAGCCTCCTCAGCGAAGACCTTGGCGTAGGGGTTCAGGCGAAGCATGACCTGCTTGTTCTTGAGAGGGTTCTTCTTCTGGACAGCAGATCGGCGAGTGACAGCATCTCCCTTGGGGGCGTTGAGGGAGCTCTGGATTTCAGAGCTGTTGATCAGACGGGTGAGATCGGCCTGAGAGACAACGTTGGAGGGGAGGAGGAAGTCACGCTTGTGGGCGGAGGCCTCGGTGGTGGAACCGTAGATGTCGTCAAGGGCCTTGAAAGCAGCAGAGGTCCAGACGATGAATCGGCCGAGGTGACCACCAGGAGCAAGCTGGAGGAGGTTGAGAGCGGTAACAGAGCAGGTCTCAACACCGGTGATGTTGCGGAAAGCGGTGACGAGCTCCTTGCCATCGGTCTCGGGGGAGTAGATGACAAGAGGGCCACGTCGCTGGCGGTGGCGGCGGCCACGGAGCTTGCCCTTACCGGCGCGGAGCTTCTTGGAGTTCTTGACCTTGTTGACGTCCTCACCGGCACCGACAGCCTTCAGGAGGCCGAGAGCAGCGGCGGTCTTGGTGATAGCGGCACCCTCGAAAACAGCGGAGTCGATAACCAGAGGAACCTCAGGGACGGAGTTGACCTGGTGTCCGCGAGCCATGAGCAGGGGAACGGCAGCGGAGGCAGCCAGGGCAGAAACGACGGCGTATCGCCTATTTTCGTGTTAGACAACAAATTTTCACTAGATCGTCACGCAGCATCTCCCGTATTCAACTTACTTCTGGTTTTGCGATACCTTAATGTGCCACTTGCGCCAAGTCTTGGTGGGGGCGAACATACGACCGGAACGACACATGTTACCGAACGCAGCTTGACCAGCGCGATGTGTACCTCCACCAGAAACCCTTTTTAAAAGTTAGCATGCATGTCAACATATCCTGTCAGAATGGATATGACCTACCTAGGAATACGAGCAACGGCACGACCTATTGGTGATAATGTTAGCTAGTGTCCTTATCCGAGTTGTGGTCTTGTCCCAAAAACGCAAACTTGAAGCTCGGGTTTCGCCCAACGTCAAACCGACGGGAGACCGGGAGACAACGAGCTTGCCCAAAGTCTGCGCCACAAGTACAACAACCTATGCCCAGAGGTCGACAAGTGTTGCCAAGTCTCCGTGGTCGAGTGATCCTCCTCGAAAATATCGAAAATTCACGTACCGGTACCCCAAGACTCAGCAGAGGTCTGGTGACCAGCCTTCTCGCTCACAGCATAAGGCTGACGCTTGTTCTTGGCCATGCCAGTGTGAACCTGCTGAACGATATCGGGTCGGATAGGGCTGGTGAAGACAGCAGGAATGGCGTGGGTGGCTCCGGTGGCAGAGCCATCCTTTCCGAGGATGGTGACGGTAGGTCGCGAGGCCATTGTGAAGGTTGAGACTTGAACCTGTGATGATGCTTGAGTTAGAAACGATGCAAGGAAACTGCAACAGCTTCGCGTTGAGTTCTCACCTTGGGCGTCGTGCGGCGTCGAAATGGGTGATGGAGTGGGAGGTTGCAAGGCTCGCGAAAATTCACTGTAGAATATTTTGCACTCAATTTTGGTGGGCGGAAGGAGAGACCCTAACTCTGCCCCGCTCTTTCGCAAATCGCCCAAAAGCGTCCACCATTTTTCAACGCTGCACACGTGACATTGAAGCTCCACAGCGTAGCCTTTACTACCTACCTCTAAGCGAACGGCACGGACACAGTGCAGAGAGACATACAGTAGAGATCGCTAGGTGCAGAAGCTGGACCAATTTGCACCACAGTTCAGCTCAAAAGTTGAAGAGCCAATCACAAGACTACATTATCTCAAAGAGAATGTCTCAATGGCTTTATATAATATTATCTCATTCTCATCATGGCTCATCCAAGTCGCTTCGTCGTAGCATACGTAAGGTAGTTAGTTACATATCATCGTTATGCCCCGTCTAGGTACTCCAAGATGCAGATATCCAAACCCAATTCCTACCCGTTTATTCCCACCTCTTCCATTCTTGAATGTACTTGTCCACCTGTTCCTCAACCCAATCCTCGTCATCATGCTTCGATCTCTCCAACTTGGCCAGCTTTTCGTGAATCATGGCCTCGACATCCATGCGTTCGAGTACCTTGGCCTCCAGGTACTTGGGATCGTTCCATCGACATGCCTTCTTGAATATCTCTCTCATTCGGTTGGAGTAGAGCTGGCATGTTGCAAGCGGTAGCTTTTGCGGCTTCATGTAGAAGTTACGAGCGATGACGTTATCATCCTTGATCGAGGGCTTGACCACTTCGTCGAAGCATTCGCCACAAACTGTGAACTGCTGAAGGTATTGCATAACGTGCCAGTGCCCATTGGCAATTGGCTTATCTTCCTGGCACTCGCTCACTGAAGCCATCTTCTCGACGTCTTGTGCAAGTGTCTTGACATCTGGTTCTTCTTGCTCGAGCCGAGCTTGATCCGACGTTGTTTCCAAAGCGTCAAAGTACATAACAAAACGTTTCCGTTTTGGCTTGAAGCGCATTGCGCAAAGTCCCCTGGTAGGTTCTGAACGGGAGTCGACAGGAATGAAGGTGCTCGCGAGGTTGGGAAACAATGCATAAATTATCTTGACACATTGGGGACACACTGTAAAATCGTAGATGGGCTGTCGTGTGTATGGGTTCCAGAGCGACTGCCAATTGCGTGTGGTGACTCTGTCCCCCGGACATGGAAGTCCCTTAGTGGCAGCAACGGCGCTGGCAACTTCATGGAATAGTCGCAGATCGGGCAATTCATTCTTCAAAGTGAGAAGCCATGCGATGCGGTACCACGGTCCGACACCAAAGTCACATGAAATCGCTTGGGAAGCGGGACGAAGCATAAGCTGGAACATGTTTCGATACTGCGTCTTTGCAAAGACAGCACCATAGCAGTCCGGGCAAATGTTAAAATCCGTGCGAGGTAGTGTGAGCCAGTCCACCGAGCCTGCAACGGGATGCTTGCGGCGGCATTCGGGAAAGGTGGTGACACCTGTCGCTTCTTGTTGTTCTGAGTGACGCCGGACGGATCCTACTGGCTTGTCTAGGCGAACCCCATCTCGAATGGGATCAAAGGCGGGTGGTTTCCAAGATTGTGCAGAAGG
This sequence comes from Fusarium camptoceras, assembly GCA_004367475.1. Lineage (NCBI taxonomy): Eukaryota > Fungi > Ascomycota > Sordariomycetes > Hypocreales > Nectriaceae > Fusarium > Fusarium camptoceras. Next base: position 37,872 of record QGED01000127.1, on the reverse strand, counting down.
TGGAGGACGATTAGTCGATGGGAAAGCCGATGCAGGCCTAGACTCGAGTGAAACACCGGAGCCATTGGCTATAGGAGCTGGCATGCTAGGCATCGACACGACCGAGTCTTCCTCATAGCGAGACCGTGATCTGCCCACTCTTTCTGCATTGCCCCGTACGTCAAAAGGGTCAACCAAAGGATCATCGTCCATGGGGTAAGGGAGCTCCGACTTTGGCCTTTCAGGAAGGGGGTGGTGATCCCTAGTAACTGGAAACGTTGAAGAGGGCCGTACGGTTGGAGGCACGTCGCCTGATGCAGTTGATCCACTTGGAATAGGGATTGGGATTGGGATGGGTATTGTAGGTCCTCGAGTCTTCTCTCTGGGACCGCTCGGCGCATCGACCTTTTCCAACTTTGGCTGAGAATCTCGTTCATCCTGCAAAACAACAGACTTCTTGCGTCTTGGATGAAGCTCTCGCGGGCCCTTGGGATGATCGTCCCCAGAACGACTGTCATCGCCACGATCGTCACGGCCATCACGGCGGTCGTCCCGTCGAGTTGTGGACTCTCTCACAGGCTCACGAGATGAGTATGTCGAGGATCGACCATATTCCTCACGTTCCGGTCTGGCATGAGGGGGGGAGTTCTCCTTCCTGCTACCTCTTGATATATACTCGCTTCTGCAAGAGGGTTCCCCCCCAACTCTTTCTTTCGACAAAGGACGACTGGGCTTCTCGTCAACACGCTCTTTCGAAAGCGGACGAGTTGAAGTATCACCGACTCTTTCCTTCGATAAAGGCCGGGTCGACTTCTCAGGCTCAACAGTTGTACGTTTTGTAGTGGATGTAGTTGAAGAATTTCGAGTATGACCACTTTCATACCGTCTTTCATTCGGTATACTGGACGCAGTGCTGGGCCGAGTAGGAGACCGGCGAGCAGCACTCTGAGACTGTCCATAGTACGCTTGATCACGGCCGCTGGCGCTGCTCTTAATAATTTCGGGTGCGAGCGAGGGATCAATGGGAATTTTAGGGGGCCGAGTGGGAGGCTGTTCATAACGACTGCCAGCGGGTGCTGAAGGGCGAGTACGGTATTTCTCTGGTAACTGATCATCTCGGAACTCAGTTTCCAGTCGAGGTAAATCTTGTCTGCTGCGCCGTTTCTCTAGGGGCGGTCTGCTACGTTCCCTAGTTGTTGGTGTGTCGGCTTTCAAGTTGGTGTCATACTTTCGGCTTGATCTTGTGTCCGCATAGGCGTCACTCAACGGCCTCTCCTGACGCTCAACCCTCTCAGTGCGCTCGGGCCGGTCTTGTCGCTCATTTCGTTCACTTCTTTCGGGTCTATCCTGTCGTTCAACCCTTTCAATTCTTTCTGGCCTCTCTTGCCGTTCGACCCTTTCGCTTCTTTCAGGTTTGTCTTGTCTTTCAGAGCGTTCGATCCTTTCTGGTCTGTCCTGTCGCTCAGCACGCTCATTCCGTTCTGGTCTCTCAGATCGTTCAACTCGTGAAGGCTTAGGTTCCGGTTCGACTTTCCGTTCCGGTTCAGTTCTTCTGCTAGGTTCGGTTCGTCGAGGTCCTTCCGTCCTTCTCTCGGGCTCACTCTTGCGGTCTGAGCCGCTCTTCCTGTCGGGTTCGCCACCCTCGGAACCGCTCGAAGAGCCTGTTAGAATGACGAATCGTCGCTCTGGATTGTATTCATGAACCTCCATAATCACGGGGTTCTGTTCGGCGTCCCCACGTGATGGGGGCTCTTCCTCCTGGTATTTGGAGGATGACGCCCCATGTTCCCGCTTGAGTGAGACTTCTTCATCTTCGACAGACGGCGCTGGCGGTCGAACTCGGGAAATTCGTGGTGGAGCTGCAGACTGTGGTCGTGGTATTAATGGATAATAAGGCAGCTGGTATGGTTGCTGCTGCGATGGGGGCTGAGAGGAAGGACGATCCTCAATCTGCGATGGTGGACTATTGACCGTTGTAAGTAGTCTTTCAGAGACAGGACTATAATGTACATACGGTTTCGGACTTTTAGCTCGGGACGTTGTAAAGTACCCGGTCTGGAGTAGGTTCTGAATGTCAAACGACTCGCCCATGATGCGTCTCTAAATGGCTGAGCAGTAAGAAATCATGATACGCTTTCGATAGATCGACAACAGGAAATACGCCCACGGAAATAAAAGCAAAAAGATGAACAACCGAGACAGATTAGGTCGGAAGGCTGAGATCGTTTGCTGATATGTGTTTTCTATGGTGTTTGTTGTCGCACAGGCCTGCTGGAGACGGGGAAGGTTGGGTTGGGTTGGTTGGTTGGTTGGTGCGGCGGGCGTTCCAAAAACAGGTACTATACCTATAACCGTAACTCTGATATTGATGTCGCAGAGGGTGCTGACGATAAAACAGTAGACACTAATTTACAGAAAGCAGAAAAAGGAAGGAAAATAATCTGCTCTGCTCTGGCGCTGTTTTCTAGGCGGCGACGTCAGAAGAGAAGCAGAATAGAAGGTCAGAGACACCTTGGGGCGCAGTTTGGATCGGGTTCTAATGGAACCTCACTCAAGCAGAACACCTACCTTAGTACTAACATTAGCATGGGTTACTACTAGCCACTAGCCAGATGACATAGTACCTAGTATTACGGGAGATACATAAGCATCCACCCAAGCCACCATATAAAACAATGTACTCCAAACTCCCAAGTGGGCGGCTGGGCATCATCCACCCCTCCTCTCGTCATCCTCAGACCTCCAATAGCCCCGCCAGGTTGCCCCTCCTACGTCCGGATTGATCATGCCGATTAAAGCCATGGGCCATTGCATTTCATAAAATCACCGATTTGCTCCAGTGCAAGGTATCACCATCAATCAAGAGACGGCACTATCATGTCTCGGTAGACGGGCATAGATTTTGATGCAGAATTGAGTTGTAGTACAGAGTACAGATCATGTCCTTCCATGCCCAGTACGACCACAACAATCAGAACAGAACAGAACAGAAGAACCCTGCTGTATGACCCTAGCCACCGCTTTCGTTTAAATCACCCCAGACATCCATTGACAAGCCAACAGAATGCCATGTCACCTAAAACTTCGACAGACGTATCCTGGTATCGGTATTGGCATTTGTAGGTGAGCAACATACTATCGATTTAGGTATCTTATTAGCCCTGAAGGTAGTCGTTGAAACAGACTCGTTCAACTTGAAGGGTATTTGTGGATAACCTTCAGCCATCGAATATCATGAAACAATCCATGGCCTTTGCAGATCATAAATTCAAGACGGTCCCGCAACCCGAGCCCACAATTTGACAAGTCATCTAGTTTTCTCATAGGCTTCTCTCTTCTCTGCATGATTATTCGTAATTGCAATGAGCGGTAAACATGGATATATCCGCGATGGAACCCATAGCCCAAATATCTTGACAATAGGTACTGTCAACGCCTAGTGTGGATATCTCTAGTTGATGAGTCGATACATATTTTGTTGTACAAACGAGAATGGGCTATAGCATGTAGTTCTCTGGGGCTCTCACTCACACCGATTGTCAAGCGACGACAAATGAGGACGATTGCATACATGCGGTGTATTTGCGATGCTTCTTACGGGAATGCTCAAGGATGAAGACTTGAGAACTCTCGGTCAGTGTTACTATCTACCAACCGGGAGGCTTGGAAGCACAGTCCAGCTGAAAGCGCAACTTGGATTACATGGTATACCATTGGCTTTTACGGTAAGCGGTGCAGTAGATTGCAAAGGTAGACTGGCTAGGGTGATAGAAGGATTATATTGAAGGTGACGAGGAAATGCTCAAAGTACCTATATGGCTATTTTTCAATAACTATCTCCAGCAGAAATCTACATCTGCATATTCCTGCTTTCCAACACAGTCCCAGATTATCTTGTTGTCTGTGCTTTAGTTGATGATATTATCTTCTGTTTATAAGAAAGCCAAGTATCTATTGACGATGACAAGGCTGAACTTTTGAAAGTTCGAGCAAAGGCAGTTAGATACAAATCCCATGCTAATTTCTTCAGCATTGGGTCTGATTACTAGAGGTCAGTCGCGAAGAGAACAAGAGACCAAGTGCTCAGTGTTCATAGTGAGGACTCGGGATATGGAATCTGATGCGACAACGTGAACAAAAACTCAGGTATCATGCCCATGCCTGCTTTCCATTTCTCCAGTCAGTCCAAATGACCTATTACCCATAACACGATACTCCGTCCATGATCAAGATTCCAGACTCTGACTTGTCCAAAAATCTCCAGAATAACCCAACTAACAAGACGTCTAATCTTCAAGAAGGTCTGCAATATCCTTGTCATCCTCCTCCTCTTCCCTTCGTCGTTCCTCAGCTTCAAGGAGGTCCTTCAACATAGTTCTCTGTCTCACGCGAGCCTTTTGACCCCAATCAGCACCGGTGCCGTCACCATCCTCGTCAATTTCAGGCTCATCCTCGGCCAGCCCACGTAGCTCATTTGGAGAGATTTGAGCCTTGCGCTTTTCCTGGGCGTCATCATCCTCCATCTTTTGGACAGCTCCTTTTGTGATAAACTTCAGAGCCAGAGGACGTAGGAGCATGTAGCCGCCCACAATGACGACAAGACGGAGCCAGGCTTTTGTGTCCATTGCATCGAATGCAGTTGAGATATTGTTGGAGGCATTGGCGCCATACTGCAAGAACTGAGCAGTGAGCTTTCCAAAGGCATTGAGTTCAGGCTGCTCGCCCTGGTGTTGTTGTTGGGCCATAGGATCCATTGTGAATGTGTCGTCTTTGTGAGAGTGAAATTTGCCGTGGCTTTGAACGAGTGATCTCTTTCAGAGTTCCTTGGCTATGATGCGTTTCCAGGTGTAAAGGGCCTATATGCGAAGCTTGGCGTAGATGCAAGGTGGCTTTTGCTGCAGTAATGAGATAGAGTCGCGCTAGGTCAAAATCCCACGTGAGAAATGAGTGCCGAATCGCAGTTTGAGGTTGCTCAGGTAGGTGTAGAATTGGGAGAATAGGAGAGGAAATAACAGAGTTGGTGAGTTAAGACCCTGAGTTGAGTTTTATATGGCGCGCGCGACTCGGGGGAGGCTCGTTTCGTTTTTTTACTTGCCCGATGGAGCCGGCGCTCACTCACTGGCCAAGTTCTGGAACCTGTCTTGTACGGAGTACCCGCTAGACAAATGAGGGTAGCAACCTCATGAATATCGCTGTTTTAGAGCGCATAAATGATAATTATGCTATGAGCTAATTAAAATCAATATCAATGCTCTTCGGTGGACATCTATGTAATTTTTAGAACTACCTAGTATACACACATACATGATTTGAGAAGGTTCAAATAAGTTAGTAACTAAGAGACGTATTGGGTTCTTTTATCTGTATCCTCCATAGGTACAGGTAGGTAGTTACTAATATGTCCTGAACTACAGAGTACCTCCATAGAACCTCAACCGCTATGCGCTTGATGTCCCAGACTCAGCAGTCACCATGTCACGGAGACATAAGAAAAGAACAATTCTTGATGTAGCGTATTTTACAAATGAATTCTTAATGTATTTACCTATCCATTGATGATCTTTCAACTACAACACCACGTGACTGTTTTCTCCCCAGTATCTAAGTGGACGCTCCAATCCTGAATGGTTGGACAATGGCTCCACCAAGGACAGACCCAGACAACTTTGGAGCGAAGCAGAGCTCGAGAAATTTTCGAGGCCTCATCATAGCCGTTTCCCATTTCCACCTTCATCCCCCACCACTCTTGATAGCACCATCGCGTGTTTTTCTCCCTCTCCTCTCATCCCCTCTTCTTCTCCTCCTTCTCGTTTGTTCTTTATAATACCCATAGGGAGTCGCCACCATGTCGACCGCTTTCCGATCTATTGCGCCTTTCCTGCGCACCGCCCGACAAGGGCTCCGGGCTAACCCCGTCAACCCGCTTCAGTCCGCCTTCACCAAGCAGAACGCCTCTGGTGTCCTCAACCTCTACCGCACATACGCCGTCTTTGAGCGATCAAAGCCCCATGTGAACATTGGTACCATTGGTCACGTCGATCACGGCAAGGTACGACAGACATAACCCCTCTATTTCACATGGACCAAACCTCAGCTGACACTATATCTCTTAGACCACTCTCTCTGCTGCCATCACCAAGCGTCAGGCCGACAAGGGCCTCGCCAACTTCCTCGAGTATGGTGCCATTGACAAGGCTCCTGAGGAGCGAAAGCGTGGTATCACCATCTCTACTGCCCACATCGAGTACGCCACCGACAACCGCCACTACTCCCATGTCGACTGCCCTGGTCACGCCGATTACATCAAGAACATGATTACTGGTGCTGCCAACATGGACGGTGCCATCATTGTCGTTGCTGCTTCCGACGGTCAGATGCCTCAGACCCGTGAACACTTGTTGCTCGCCCGTCAGGTCGGTGTCCAGCGAATTGTTGTCTTCGTCAACAAGGTCGATGCCATTGACGACCCCGAAATGCTTGAGCTCGTCGAGATGGAGATGCGTGAGCTTCTCAACACCTACGGCTTCGAGGGTGACGACACCCCTGTCATCATGGGTTCTGCTCTCATGTCCCTCCAGAACCAGCGCCCCGAGATTGGTACCCAGAAGATCGATGAGCTCCTTGCCGCCGTCGACGAGTGGATCCCTACCCCCGAGCGTGACCTTGACAAGCCTTTCCTCATGTCTGTTGAGGATGTCTTCTCCATTGCCGGCCGTGGTACCGTCGTCTCTGGCCGTGTCGAGCGTGGTGTCCTCAAGCGTGACCAGGAGATCGAGCTTGTCGGTAAGGGTCAGGAGATTATGAAGACCAAAGTCACCGATATCGAGACCTTCAAGAAGTCTTGCGAGCAGTCCCAGGCCGGTGACAACTCTGGTCTCCTCATCCGAGGTATTCGCCGTGAGGATGTTCGCCGTGGTATGGTCGTCTGCGCCCCCGGCACTGTCAAGTCTCACACTCAGTTCCTCGCTTCCCTCTACGTCCTCACCAAGGAGGAAGGTGGCCGACACACTGGTTTCCAGGAGCACTACCGACCTCAGCTCTACCTCCGAACTGCTGATGAGTCCATCGACCTGACCTTCCCTGAGGGTACCGAGGACGCTCACAGCAAGATGATCATGCCCGGTGACAACACCGAGATGGTCGTCACCATGGGTCACCCCAACGCTATCGAGGTCGGTCAGCGATTCAACATCCGTGAGGGTGGTCGAACCGTTGCCACCGGTCTCTGCACTCGCATTATCAAGTAAGCGGTGTTATAGATGGGTAAAGAAAAAGTTTACGGGGTTAGTGTACGAATTATTACGCTTATGTACAATCTGGCAATGTCTGTTTCTTTGAGTCCAATTGGCTCTTGTATATTTAGGTGGCCCTGGGGCTCAAAGATCTCCGCTCTGCTTCCTCCCGTTGTCTTGACTATTGTAATTTAGACAAAAATCTAGGGAACCTGGAAGGCAGTAATATGACTTGTAAAACCAGCACGTCAATTGCGGTATGTGAATACTCATCCGTTAGGGCTACATGGTCGGTAGACTTTGCTCATTGCGGACGGATGCAGGTGACATTGCGTGATCACAGGAGGGAGTCAAGTTGGGCACAAGGGACCGATGGTTCACATGGAGTTTTTGATTGTCATAATTTCACATTGACCCGATACACTCCATTGCCACAGGCTGGTCATGCGGGATAGTGCGAGGATAAGACAGGACACATAGACATTTCGAGGTCCAATGCAATGGTATTCGTCTATCCTCGGAGGATGTTCGTCAGACGCACGATCTTCCTGAGGGACCCAAGCAAGCCATAAAACTCCTGTTCCAAGCGGCCGCCCTCCGAGTGCTTTTTTAACGCGAGGCCTTTGACTTCCTGCTGAGAGTCCTTCCCCTCCACACAATACTGTGCTCTCCAGCAGACCCCCCCCATCCCTTAAACGAGAAAACCGGGTGTCATGATGATTGATCGTTTATCGGTACTGTAGACGCAACCGGGTCAGTCCTATTTGTTCCGACTAACGCAAGTCGCTGAACGGCCTGGGCCTGGGCTAGAACCCCCCACTGCGCTTTCACTTGATGCAAAACTCACCTTGTTGAAACCGATGTCCTTGGCCTTCTCACGGAAGCACTGACGGCACAGGTTGAGGTCGTACTTTCGGATGAGACCGGCCTTGTGCTTGCAGACACGGCTGGGAGATTGGTTAGCACAAATAATATTCGAATCGTCTATCGAGAAACGCCGTCGGTGGCATTTTTTATTTCGCATCCGACGGACGGAGAGGATTGTAGAATTATTCGTACCAGCTGCGAGAGCCCTTGCCGTAGTTTCGGGGGCGGGAGTTCCAAACGCTTTCGTGAGACATGGTGTCGTTGTTGGGGGTTGAAGGCCGAAAGCTCGAAGGGTTGCGGGATGGTTTGGATTTCGCGAGATGGAAGGAGCTGGAAATTTTGTGTGCGCTCTCTGACTAGGTCCCGCAGCCCCAGTTTGGGAAAGAGCGAGGGCTCAGAGGCTCGGCAGACGGAATAGTGGTTATTCCGCTATCAGTTAGTCTCCACTCTGAGCTGTCCAACAAGGTGAACTTATATCCACTCGAGGGCACCTCTAAGCAAACTTGGAGGATGATTTAAATCGTTGTGAAATATTAATTGGTTTAGGATTTGTTATAGTTCGATACATGAGTTTATTGAAGAGTTTATATCTATGTTGTGCGCCCTGGTGGAAAAAAAGAAAAAGAAAAAAGAGAACTGGTGTCTGGCGACATATCAGTCCTATCATAAAATTGGAGAAACTTGTTGGTAAGGAGATTGTGGTTATGAGGATAACCAACCATCTAGGTAACAAACACAGCTATCAAGTGAAAAAGAAATGCTTGAAAGATAAGAGAATGAATTTGTTTCTCTGAATTCGAGCTACGTATCTCCTCTGCGTCAAGCAAGAGAATTAGACACTCAACTAATAAGAACCAAGATCGAGACAGGAACTAACGGAGAGTTGTTTATGAGGTTATACTCTGAACAGCTCTAGAGGTTCCTTGAACCACCAGCTGAACCTTTTCTTAATTAATGATTTTGTTGATCTATCATCAATTCTGTTCAAAGATCTGGTCTTGAGGCTATCAATAGACAGACATTTCGAGTATAAGTTACCAACGATGGCATCATTATTATTCAACATTCCGAAGTGCCAGTGCAGTCGATAGGAAGTGTCGTATTAGATGTTTAGATATCTCACCAAAAGTTGAACGTGAGCATAGACTTGCTGACTATAACAATATGAACTACTATAGACCGTAACAATTCCTAGAAACCACAGCTGCTTCATCCCAAGTCTCAAGACAATGGATACAGTGACAGTCTCACGACGTAATTGGCCGACTACCCCAACCAAGGTGGCGGTGGGAGCTTGCCTCAGCTCTCACTAGTCCCGCTTTACTTTACAGGGATGTCCACCTACACCGGACATTCCTATGCAAACTGGCATCTTGGACTGATTTCCAAGCAACCATCCAGAAACAAAGCACATCTCTTCACAAAGATTGTGCTCTGGTTTGTCTTGTTTCCGCTCTTCTCTCATATAAAAACACCAACCGAACCAAGGTCCATCCAATATGGTTCTCATCAAGAGCTTCGTGCTCGGCGCTCTCGCCGCCACCGTCGCAGCTAAATCCGCCGTCATCGAGCTGCTCCCCTCCAACTTTGACGACATCGTTCTCAAGTCTGGCAAGCCCACCCTCGTCGAGTTCTTCGCCCCATGGTGTGGTCACTGCAAGAAGCTTGCTCCTGTCTGGGAGGATCTTGCAAACACCTACGAACACACCAAGGACGTCCAGATTGCAAAGGTCGACGCCGATGCTCAGCGTGAGCTTGGCAAGCGATTTGGTATCCAGGGTTTCCCTACTCTCAAGTTCTTCGATGGAAAGAGCGCAAAGCCTGAGGAATACAAGTCTGGCCGTGACTTGGAGAGTCTGACCAACTTCATCGTTGAAAAGACTGGTGTCAAACCCAAGAAGAAGCTTGAGATGCCCAGCGAGGTTACCTACCTCAACGATGCTACTTTTTCCAAGGCCATTGGTGGTGACAAGCATGTCCTGGTTGCCTTCACTGCTCCCTGGTGCGGACGTCAGTTTTGTCTTTTCCCTGATACTCAACTATGCTAATCGTTTCCTGTACAGACTGTAAAACCCTTGCCCCTACCTGGGAAGACCTCGCCACCACATTCGTTAACGACAAGAACGTTCTGATCGCCAAGGTTGATGCTGAGGCTCCCAACAGCAAGGCTACTGCCGAGAAGCAAGGTGTCAAGTCCTACCCTACCATCAAGTGGTTCCCCGCTGGTAGCAAGGAGCCTGTCGCCTATGAGAGCGGACGTACCGAGCAGGCCTTTGTCGACTGGATCAACGAGCATGCCGGAACCCATCGTGTTGTTGGTGGTGGTCTTGACACTATCGCTGGTACTGTCGAGTCTCTGGATACCCTCGTGGCCAAGACCACCGGTGGTGCTACCCTCGCCGAGGTCGCCGCGGAGGTCAAGAAGGAGGTTGAGAACCTCACCGACGCTGCTCAGAAGACCTACGCCGAGTACTACGTGCGTGTCTTTGATAAGCTGAGCTCTAACGACGACTGGGTCTCCAAGGAGCTTGGTCGTCTGGAAGGCATTCTAGCCAAGGGTGGCTTGGCCCCTTCCAAGCGCGACCAGATCCAGCAGAAGACCAACGTCCTTCGCAAGTTCGTGCAGAAGAAGGCCGAGGAGAAGGTTGAGGAGATCAAGGATGAGCTTTAAGTCAGCAATTGCATTGCATTATAGCCAATAAGCAAGTATAGAATCGTGGACCTCGTATGTAGTTGATTCTTGGGCTACTCGATGTAACGATATAATGAAAATACCGTAACAATGAGACATGCTGATTCTTCTATTCCCATGATGAATCGCAGCTTCGCAGAGATAACCTGAACGCCCTAAACTATTTATCTACATATGAAGTTCATGAAGCTTTGGTTGAGCCTCCATCCTTGGGCTTGTTACTCTCTTGAAGAGCTGCCTCAAGGTTATCTAGCCTTCGAGACATTTCGTCCACTTGTTTGCAAGGTTAGTGTGGGGCATTTATCAATACTTGGAAGCGAGTGCACCTACTCTTAGCAAAGATCTCTGAAGAGACACCAGCAAACTTGTTGGATAGAGAGTTCAGAAGCTCCTCAACGGCCGCTGTGACATCGGCGCGAGCATCGTCTGAAGCCTATAACAAAGGAATCAGTTAGTTAGTGGCGCTGTCCAAGCCCGGCCGAGGTCAAGGCTTTGATGCTTTACAACCCAACGTATGCAATCTTTGTGTAACACTGCATGCGTCGAGTCTGCCGCGAGTAGCCTGAGTCGGGAATGAAACGTACATTTTCCGGCTTGTTATTCGCGGCGGTGTCAGGCTTAGGGTCGTTGCTAGCCATGATGGAGTTTAGGTGTAAGAAATCAGGACTTGCCAATGTATAGAACGCTGGAAAGGAAAGGAACGAGTATGTTGAGGTGAAATTAAATGGAATTACTGTCCACAAACGTGTATATGTGGTTTGGTCTGATGTTGATTCGTTTGCTGGGTAATAATAAATCAATGTTCCATGATATCAGGTAGAAGTCCCCTTATTCGTACTGTGTCGGAAAAGGTACGGCATAATTTTATAGGACGTTGGAGGGCAGCCACAGCCACAATTGTCTTGATGGATACGTACCACTTCCTTGACCTGGTCGATATCTCACAGGAACGAACTCCTAAGCAGTCAGTACTTACTTCCACTGCTTATTATATTCATAACTCAAACAACATCTCAAAGATAAAATCACACCAACCATCAACTATATCCACAGACTCCCTCTATCTTCTCATTAACCCTTTGGTCTTGGTTATTGTCATCGTCATCACGTCGCCGTTGGTCGACGACTACAGCAGACCCAATGTCAAAGCGATAGGCGCGCTTACCATCGTGGGTCATGATGCCTCAAGCCCAACATCCGATTGCTACCATCATCTTTATTGTTATCATAATCTGGCTCGTTTTCCCCGATAGCGACTATTCGGGTCAATCTCTATCTCTCTCTGATCTTGCACAGGAGAGGCTTGAACATTTCCAGGATGCGCTCGACGTGCTGAACGCATCGCACTGGGGCGATTTCACACCAGCTCCAGAGAAGGATTCTACTGTAAAACCTGCTTTCCTCAACATCACAGGCTTTCGTGCCGAGGACAACCTCTCATGGGGCGACTTGAAGAGGTTCCGTGAGAGGAGTCTCGCATTCAGTCGACATGCGGTACCGCCAGTAGGGGGGCAAAACTTGTGGGACGCTGGACAAGGTGAACCCATGTGGACGAACGCATCAGGGATTGTCCATGGTGAATGGGTCAAGAAGAAGGGCTCAGTATCCAGAGGATATGATAGTTACAACCTGAGTAGGATTGCCCCTGACTTGGACTGGATTGGTGATCGTGCTTCCTGGGCACGTAACATCACTGGCCGCACCGGCCGTATAATGCTGCGTCTTGAGGGGAACAAGACGATCAGCGAGTATGAGCAACTACCAGCGCAAAGTGGAATACCTGTCTCCGGTGGCCTCATACGAAGTGTCAGAGGTACGACAACTATTGAAGACACATATGGTTCTGGCCATGACTGGGAAATGAGGCTATGGGGGGTCCATTGGCCTCGTCAGGGTGTCATTCTGATGACCACCACCAGTGAAAAGTTCGAGGGTATTTTCGGTCTACCACACTTGGCCCCGAGCGAGGACTTTTTCCAGTCCAGCCAGAAGCTGCTGAATGAATCGATTGCCCGTACGCTTGCCAGAAAGAAGGAAAACATCTACGCAGATCAGACATTTCCTTGGACTTCTGATTTGGAAAACCCATTATACACTAATAACCCATCACCACACTGCGAGTATGTCATGTATGCGCAGGTCTACCCACCAAGTCGAAGTCGTTTCAATATTGATTCTGAAGAATCGTCCAGGGACATTTTACAGTCAGCCATCAGCACCATCGAATCAGAGTTACAGTCACCGGTAGGCGCCCCTATTCCTAGGATTCCCAAGCTCCAGATGTCGGCCGTCATTTATTCGCCGGACTGTGGGTTCTTTCTTGAAAGTAAAGGTCCGCCAGACTTTGGTCCAAGTGAGGCCCAGCATTTGACTGGCATGAAGATGGAGGTTCAGGTCTATCAGGTGAAGGCATGGATTCTCATATACGCAATTGTCATGTTTGCTCAGGTCTATATACTTAAGAACCAGATGCGCGAGTCTTGCACCCCTTCGACAATGGGTCGTGTGAGTTTCTGGACCATTGCCATCATGCTCGTTGTCGATGGCATGACCTTCACTGCTGCAGCCACTTGGGTGTCCTCTGCTGGTGCTACCTTTCTTCCTACCCTGGCTCTTCTGTTCGCAGCGTTCCTGTCCATGACGATTGGTGGGAGTTTCTTATCCAAGGTACACGAGGTTCAGATACCCGAGACTCGACCTCGTAGAGAACAAACCTCCAGCGCGAGCAGTTCAGGGAATGGCCCGAGTGCAGTAATCTCGTCCGCTGCAATGCCGAATGTAACTGGCCCTGCTTCTCTTTTGCCCAGCCCTGTTACGGCGCGCCAGCCGGCCAGACCTCTGCCTCAACCACAACCCGTCATTATCCCGTCCGATCAGGATATTGATGCTGAAATTTCTGCTTCAGCAAATGCCGTTCCTGGTGCCACGACCGCACAACGGGCGGAGGAGCCACCGCCATCCTTTCAAAGTATTATTGGCCGCCTCATTCTCTCTTCTCTGTGCATTATATTCCTGGCTATTTCTTCCACAACATGGTACCCCAACCTACGATCTCTCTTTTTGAACCTTTGCATTCTCATCTATCTCTCCCTCTGGGTCCCTCAGATTCATCGCAATATCAGACGTAACTGTCGTCGAGCCCTTGGGTGGCCCTTTGTCATTGGTCAATCGATTCTACGTCTTCTTCCCGTAGCCTACTTCTGGACGAAGGAGGACAATTTCCTCTACGCTCGCTCGGATCGTCACGCATTCCTGGTATTCTGTGCCTGGGTTTGGATCCAGCTGATTATCCTCGCTGCGCAAGATATTGTCGGCCCTCGTTTTGGGATCCCTGCTGGTTGGGCCCCTGACGCCTGGGACTATCACCCTCTTCTTCGCGAAGACGGTCTTGAAGCTGGCGGTCTACCAATTGGTCTTGTTGCGGATGACACACCCGGTATTGAGCGTGCTCGCTCTTCGGGTGACGACGGCAACAAGAAGCAAAGCTCAATAAGAAGCATTGACTGTGCTATCTGCCGCGAGATACTTGAGGTGCCGGTGCTTACAGTCGAAGATGAAGACACGGGCGTTGCGGGCGTTTTTGCTCGTCGCTTATATATGGTGACGCCTTGCCGGCACATATTTCATAGCGGTTGCCTGGAGGGCTGGATGAGATTCCGCCTTCAGTGCCCCATATGTCGGGAGGAGCTGCCACCTCTATGAACTTTCTTGTGTAAGAAGCATTTGTGTTCTCGGGTAGTAAATACCATGATTTTGTTCCTAGTTTCTTGGTCAAAATGTAAGACGGCATACATAGGATACACTATTGGCTGGTCTGCCAAGATGATTCTTGTTTAGTAGTATGTTACAGCAGGCATTAATGTAATATCTAGGCATTTTCCCTCCAATAGTTGAATTCTCGGTCCGTAACACCTTCTCCGCAGTAACTCACGTCTACATTTAAAACAGGGCACCTATCATACATTGCAAGTGTTGGTGCAAGGCTCGGTTTGATGAGCTCACCAATTCAAACGGGTTTGGCGGAACTTTGGGTCCGGCACACCGGGCGGGAGGCCGCGGGTGCCAACATGAAGGTCTGCAACACGAGTCCTCAAGTCGAAGTCCACAGATCGAATCGTAAAGCGCTTTCCTTCTGGTATGATACGGGGTATAGGCCTCGAGATACCATCAGCAGGGTATGACTCAACTCCCATAGCGAGCGCCTCTGACTCCTCTAGGTTCATGACCCAGGCACTGATATTGGCTACCATCTCGCTATCCCACATGCCCTCCCTGCGAGCACTGCTGCGAAGCAACTGAATAGCTCGGCGCCGGGTGCCTGGGTCGCGACATTTTGTAGCCACGACGAACAGCGGAGCAACAATCCCAAGATCGGCAGCAAACCGGGGCTTGATGTGGGGGGCCGAGAATCCCATTGCTGGGAAGAAGTCCTGAGGTTGCCAAGTTTCGCGTTGTCGATGCTGACACTGCCCAGGATTCGGACAGTCACGCGCAGCGGCTCGTCTCTCTTCGTCGCCAACTATTTCGATGCCCAAGTCGACTATGGTTTGGAACTGAGGAAGGAAGTTGTCGAAATCTGACTCCTTGTCACTGAACATCATGAGATACAAGATTCTCGAATTTGTTGCCAACATCTTCAAGGCTGCAATGCCTGCTTTTTCTTGTAGACTAACAGAAGGGTTATGGCGCGTGAAAAACAGGTTATCAAAGGCCTTGGCCCACGCATCAAGATGATTCTTGAACGAAAGACCATAGTCGAGCCAAGATGGGGGAAGTGTACCCCTCAGATCCGTCTTCATGGAAAAGAGTTCTTCGATATATCGCATGATCCGAGCATTTAGCGTATCACAGGCTACTCGAGCTTCGATGACGGAAGTGAAGTTTTCGGGGATGGAGATAGGCTCTTCTTGCAAGGGAGTGTTTGTACCACTATGACTAGGGGATTGCGTTTGCGATTGCGAGCTTAGCCGTATGCTGAATGGTTGTGGGAAGTGGAAAGCCATGTCGTAAGACTTTGCTTGGATTGCCAGTCGGGTAAAAATGGTGACGAGTTCCTCCTCGAGAGAATGTTCTGAAGCTGGAAGCAGTCGTTGCCTTTGCTGGGTGCGGAATATATCGAGCAGACCAAGTCCGGTCTGGATCTGATGAATAGCCTGTCTATGATCACCAATAAAGGAGTCGAAGCAAGCGAGAAGGACATTGGCCATAATGGAAGTTCTGTGTGATCTCTGATCCTGGGTATTTAGCTTTACTAATGCATTGCACGCATCACCATAACGTCTGATGGCCACTTGCCAATGACTCCTTACAACCTCAACACGAGCATCAGAGCCAGCATCATGCCCGCTACGCAGGTTGAGCGCAGCCGTCTGTTCCAAAGTCTGATATAAGGCGCCCAGGGCGATCACAGCACATTTAATAGCATCTTCAGAATGGCATTCCTGTAAGACATAATGGGTCCAGAAGAGGTTATTGAAGAAGCCGGATAACTCATGGGCCGTGTGCGAG
Source organism: Fusarium camptoceras (assembly GCA_004367475.1). Taxonomy (NCBI): domain Eukaryota; kingdom Fungi; phylum Ascomycota; class Sordariomycetes; order Hypocreales; family Nectriaceae; genus Fusarium; species Fusarium camptoceras. The sequence goes on along the minus strand of QGED01000127.1, from coordinate 21,594 downwards.
CGGAAAACGTCAAAGTAAAAGGTTTCGTTGGGTTGGATTTGAAGGGCCACGGACGGCTGGTAAGTAGTAGGTGACGGAGAAGGGGTTCCAGGGGAGGCAGCTCTCAGAACTGCTCGTTGATGTACTCGGCGTGGTAGAAGATGGTAGTCGCCTTGCAAAGGTGCAATGGGAGCACTCGAAGATGCATGGGCATCGTAGACCGGCATCGGTTTTGGGGCGATTCGAATTTCCTCAAAGGGACGAGAACTACGACTAGGAGGCGGGTAGCCAGTGCAGTTTTTGTTGCTTCGTACGCATTGTGTACAAGCTGGCCGAGCCTCGTCACATTTGATGCGTCTTTGCCTACAGTTTTATCCGGGTAAGATTATGGATGGCATAGTGTCGAAGTAAGGTTAAGATGAAGCAAGGGGGAAGGAGAAGGGATTGGGCAGACATACTTGCAGTTGGTACATCCTGTCTTAACTTTCGGTTTACTTGTCCTGACTCGTTTCGCTTTGACCTGGGAGGAAGCAGACGTTGCAGTCGGAACTCTTGCGTCTGATGAGGTCGAAGCTGAAGGAGCTTTAGTCGAAGAGGCCGAAGAAGTAGGAGCAGAGGCAGAGACAGACGGGCTGCTCGAAGCCGCAAGAGTGTCAGCAGCAGCACTTGGGGTGGCCGGTGTACTAGTTGATGCGGGAGAGACGTTGCTGCTGCTGTAATTACTCTCTGTGTAAGGAATATCGATGGTGTTGAAGTTGTTGATGGCGATAGGGTGTAGAGAAGAAGACGGCTGAGTTGTCGAGTCGGTTGCTGAAAAGGATGGGGTCGTGGTTGCCAATGATGAAGTTGATGATGGAGCCAACAATGTTGGTGTTTGTGCTTCCGTCGATTGACTCCTCGACATGGAGGAAGGCACGTTGGCGGCCTGATTCATATTTGCAAAAGTTCTAGAGGAAAATACATCCGGGCTTGTTTGTGCATGTACTTGGACTTGGATTTGTACCGGGACTTGTGCTTGTGCATGTGCCCTTGCTCGTGCCTGCGCCTGCGCCTGCGCCTGCACTTGTGCCTGCGGTTGTGACTGTGACTGGGACTGTGTTCTTCCCCCCGCTCTCTCGGAATGAGGCGATGAGGTCTCTTCTTTTAACCAACTTTGAGCCATGGAAAACAGACACGACACAAAGTCAAGGCACCTCAGCTACCACCAGCCTGGCCTTGACAGGACAGGGACAGTGCCGATATAGGCAGTAGCTAAGGTAAGAAACAAGTAAGGTTGTCGATTTACCTGGTCAGATCGCCGTTAATATGTTATTCACCCCCGCGATAGCTCCACGACTACCACGTTTTTTCCTGGGTAGCGAGCGAACCGCTTCTCGGCCGAGAAGACGGAGGGTGGATGGAAAAAGTAATCTTAGTTGGTATAGTCGGGAATCAGAGTTTCTGCGAGGAGAGGGTGGCAGAGGGCTAAGAAGTAGCCGGAGATAATAAAAGAAATGGAGGGACTAGAAGACAAGCAAGTAAAAGGGACTAGCAAGTCGTCACAGAGGTGAGCACAGGGCTAGGTTGATACGCATATGGAAACGCATCAGGGCAGCCTGACTGTGGCGGATATAGGTAGTAGGTAGTGTCAGTGTCAGTGTCAGCCCCGGTCATGTCGTCGGGCGCAACGATGCCTTTCTATACGCAGCTCATTACTCCATGTATTCTGCAATTGTTTCCCAGGGGCAGATCCAGCGTCTACTGTACAGTGCTTACAAGCATGAATGGGGCTCATCTGTTCCCTGATATCAAACACCACTCCTATCTAGGAGGAGGAGGCTGAAGCCATGCCATACCATGCTATACCATGGCGCATGGCTATCATTGCCGGGGAGGGGGGCATGAACAGGCCGAACCTAGAGAACAGACAGGGCACTAATTCGACAGCAGATAGTAACAGATCCCGAGTAAATCTGGTCCGTTGTGGAGAGAGCGGCCGGAGCATTGTAGCAAACAAGAGGTCCGGGGGTCCCCCCATGGAAAAAAAAGAAGCAAGCACAAGCGCCAGCAAAAGTAGAGACGGACAACAGATCGCCGGTGGGTTTAGCCTGGGCAATCCCATATGGCCTGTCATGCTTCGGGCGAGCTCTGCCAAACTCGGAGTAGCACGCCTCTGTGTAACCATACCTAAGATCAAAGCTGGACATCCGGGACTGGCGAGACAGCCGCAGCATAGCTTCCCGTGCGAGAAGACATGGGATGGTCCCGTCAGACACTTGCAACAACTATTTAGTAAGTAAGTGAATCAGCCAGTAATGATAGTTGTCGGTCCGGGTATGGTTTTCCAGCATAAGACAGGGCAGGACAGGACCAGGGTGGCAGAGATGTCCTGAATAGTCAACTGAAAGACGCCAATGCCATATTGGCAAGTGGATTGAATAGTGAAAATCCATTCTATAGACTGCATTCTGCAGGGCGCCCAAAGTTTTCTGTGCAGCACAACACAGCAGTGCACTGACACTACTGAATAGCCAGCAATGAAAACAACCTGGAAGCTATGCAGGAATCCCGAGGTCCCGAGTTGACCTAGCAGCCCCAGGTACGGATACTGTGCTGCTGCAGTGAATGTCCATGCCAGCCTGCCAGCGTACATAGTACATGAATGGATGGATATCAACGAGAGCGAGAATAGGGATGGCTGATTAGACTTGGAACCAAAGCTGGGACCAGATAGTGCACCGTTCAAGCTTCGGGCTCTCCCCCCTTCAGCGTCGCCCTAGTGTAGACTCACGCTCGTTGGTGCTTGAACGAGACTTACTTACCCAATGAGGAGGAAGGTGACGTTTGACAGGGGGAGCGCTTGTGCGTTCCTGTTGTTGGTCGCACAAGGGAGGGCTAGTAGGGAAGAAGCTTGGCTAAGCCTCGTCGAGAAGGATTGACGCTCGGCGCTCTGCATCTGCATCTGTATCTGCAGGGCTGGTAGGAGTGTGATTTATTAGCGTGGTGGCGGCGGGGGATTCAACACAAGGCGAAGGAGCTGGAGGGGCTCGGGGCCATCTGACGTTTTGTTTCTTTGTCGTAGCATAGATACTCCTTGGTTAGAAAGAGCTTGTCGATTCTATGAATGATCAATAATCGATCAAGGATTGTGGTTGATGTTCTGTTCTGGTGCGGATAGGCTGGAGCTCTGGCTGCTAAGGTAACTAAGCTCAGCACCTGCCCAAGCTAGGACGGACTAACCTAACAGGACGCTCCTGTTGTGTGGCGCTTGTGGCACACCCTAGATATCTGGGCAGGCTTAGCAGGTAGCTTCTGACTACATCCGAACTATTCCCGCTCGTGCAGAGATATTCCGAGTAATATTATAACAGGTTTCTCTCCACCGAACCCTCATCACGAATCTAAGGAAACGCGTATAGGAGACGACCAACAGGCTTGGCTTCGTCTCTGGTGGAGCTGACCATGTTCTTCGCCACCGGCAAGTCAGTTTGAGGCCTAGGACATCGGGTCGATATCGACCCCGAGTGAAGAAAAAGCAAATACTAGTACATACAGTACCTACTAGACCTAGCAGCTACTAACCTACTAACCTAGGTACTATTAATTAAAGCCGTTTGGTTACAGTAATAACTACCACCGTCCATAGTCCAGCTCATCAAGGTTATATGATTGCAACTCAAAGCAAGGAAGGCACGGCAGTCTCTGTTCTGTTCTACTCGCATTCGCTTAATTTCTCTACAAATTTCCTCTTTTGTAAACGAAGCTCCGATCTGTCTTGTGGCACTCTCCCTCTCCCATCGTTATCGATCACCAGATGCCATTTGACCCCATTCGATGCCGCAGCTTGGGGTTTATAGTGATCACTACTCTATGCTACCTACCTCGGTAGGTAGGTATGTTTAAAGAATGGCCACTTAATGAACTCCTTGCAATGCTGGTTGGTGGTACAAATGTTATGTCTTTGTAAAAGTTGAACTCGCTCTCCATGTCTCAACAGTCCGGCTGGATCAGATGTACCTACGCTGCGATACATTCTCGTCTATTCTCGAGAATCTAAATCTCGATAGCATGACGCCGAAGCATCTCATAGGGTAGTAGTACTTTTACTGTGCTATACCCCGATCGAGTACACTGTATCCGTACTCCGTACTGTAGACTACAGATTCGTATCCATTCTTGGTTCTTGGCCTTGCAATCATGCGGCACGGTTGCTCATTAAACTGTCTCGTCTTTTCCACTTGTAGCAAAGATCCCTTGCCTGTTGAAGTCTGTCTTGCTCTGCTCGGATCTGCTTTGGATCGGGCTTGTCTATGCCCTGTGAGCAAGCCGTAAACCTCAACGCTCTTAGCCAATCGTTCTGGGGGGGGTCTCACGTCTCACTACAGGTATTTGCAAATTACAGATGGCACAGGCGTCGCCCATCCCCTGATCTGGTCTTGGTGACATGGTCTAAGTTCAGAGTTCTGTACTAGGGACTACTGAAGTTAGTTCGTGATTGTTAGGTCGCTTCTAGTGCCAGGGGAGCGGCAAGGGGCGGTATCTTCCGTCTCTGGAAGTAAGTGTTCGCATGATTATCAATGCTCGGGGGTTTGCCAAGACGTGAACCTGGCTTCCTGGTCCTCGTGGCCTCCCAGAGTCCCAGGAGAAGGGTTATCCGGTGCCACGGTACAATTTGCAAGACGTTAATTTTAGTTTCATTTTCGTACTCCCACTGCTAGGTACCTAGATTGTTGAGGCGGGGGTTGTCTAATGAGTTGAGCTGTGCGAGTCGTGATGATTACCCTCAAAGTTCAGATCTATTATCTTCCAGAATTCAACATGATGGTTACCTATCTTGATGATTGATCGAAGTTGTATCACAGCCAAATGCAACGTTTGCTGACTGAGTTGTTGTACCGTACTCGCATAAACGTCCATTAGACATACTACCCTACTCATACCATCATGCCGTGCTCCGTATCATGTCATCTATCACACACTTTCAGCCTTATAGATAGAGATCTTACAACACTTAGCAAGACTGGGTTTAGGTAGGTAGTATTTTCTCACTGCAACGGCAAGATGAATCCTTCCCATCCCCCCCCAATTCTACTCCGTAACTTTTCCTCACCCCTACAAGACCCCTGGCTTTCGGGTCGGTTCCTCCACACCAAGTATGGAAGTCGACGTTGCAGTCGTGAAGATCGCCTTTTTTGGTTTGAATGGCCGTGGGCGACGTCTCCTTTCGCGATCCCGGTACGCGGCTCTTGACCTTGTTATCCAGACGACGTTACCCAGCCTGGTCCGGTTATCTTACATGCAGTCTTGTACCGTACGATTCCTACGTAACTAATAGTGACTTGGAGGAATCCATCATTTCCCACTTCTGGTGATGGCCGTTATTTTCTCCTATTCGAGGTAGATTCCAGTGGGCTGTAGCCCTCCAATATTCTCCGAAGTTATGGATACCCATCCTGCCCTTAGGTGTCAGAAGAATTAGCCCCAGAGAGCATGAGACGAAATAAATGAGTTAACTTGTACATGTTTAGACTAGTAATCAGGCTACTTTATTCTGTAGCCTAAGCCCTAGAGGATAGTTCTTCTGATACCCACCTGCCTGCCTACCATCTTGATCCATGATCCATCCCATCCCACCCATCTCATCTCATCCCATCGGCCACACAGTTGAGGATGCATACAGTAATTGGCACAACGCAGTACGCCGATCCCCTCAATTTTGCTAAACCTTTTTTGGTCACTGCCCTCTGAAGTGCGCTGGCATATAACGTTATTCATCAGGGATCAGCCAAACTCCCCGGTACTTATGCAATAGCTACGTACTGATTAGGGCATTGTTTCAGCCTCCAACTCAACTGTGCCTCCCAAAACTTTGGGTGCTAAGGCCCCATTTGTATCTAGGTGTATAAGCACCTATGTCGATGAACCAAAAGAGAAGAGGCCAGACCAACATATCACGGGAATCGCCAAGACTCTCTATTCGCCAGACTCAGTAACCAGGGCGTGATACAGCCCTCCACAAGCACAATGCTGTTATGCATGTCTTACATATCATTGTTCTCCCGGTCTCGGTCTCACTCTCTGATTACTCGGCTCCGAAAGGCGATGGTCACCAAGATCAACGGCCGATAGCAGTATTCGTATGTACATACTCAGAGCACGGGCTACAAGGTTGCCGCCGGCAAGTGCTGGATGCCAAAGCAGCAAGGGACTGTGGAACAGTGTTCCAAGGGATGTGTACTTCCAAGGGATGTGTACTTCCAAGGGATGTGTACTTTCTTCACAGGCGCTCTTGGCGTGGTAGCCACGGATATGATACACGTAATTGGCCGTTTTGTTGAGGCCCACAGAGGACATTTCCTGGCTTCTGGAAGGACTTATGTCAGTTGATGACATGCTTGGGCCTTTACCCAAGTCATGTAGACAGCATTAGGGTAAGATACAGTACCTAGGTGTCTACCCCGTACCCGAGGTATCTATCATCTTCGGCAGTGGATCTAACATGTAATGATTCGTGATTGGCAACGAACTGCGGTATACCTCCGAGGTGAGAGACTGGTTAACGAACATAGCACGGTATTAGTGTCTAGTGCCTAACGATAACGTCTAACGGTGCTGCAGTGCGCATGTGCTGCATACCTATACCTGGTCTGGCCCATCCTCAGCGACGGGAGACGGGGAACTTGGGTCAACAAACTAACCTTACCTTTCCGGAAATCATCCTTGAATGCGATGGATTGGGACCTTGACCTTGAAACAGGGGATGGGGATGAGGTTAGGGATAGCCATAGCCTCGCCCTCAACGTTAGGTTGGCGTTGTGTGATTTTTTGAGAATTAGGCGATGCTCAGTACCGGGACAGACTCTAAGCCGACCTGACATTGGATGGGACCAATTTAGTAATTTAGTCTCCTCCCGCTAGCCCAATTGTGGATTGACTGACAGTCGGCGATGTAACCTCATCTGGTAGCTCCGCAAGAACGTGCAACAAACAACGCCTACTACTAAAGTAAAGCCAACACAAAATGATTGCGAACAATGATGACTCGGACTTTGCCAAAAACCCGGCATGGAGATATTATGTCATTTTTCAACTCAACTATCCGTACCTATTAGATAATAATCGACTCACTGATCATGGTGGGATGGATGGTCACGCACCTGAATCATGAAAGACCTTTTTTCTCTTGATACCTTAATCATGCATGCGTTGCGGAGTACATTGATGTTATGTAGGTACTAACTAAACCAGCTTACACACTGGATGCAATGCGAGTACCAGTACCAGTACAGCCAGGCCAGGCCAGGCTATTCTTTCCATCCATCCCATCTATCCTGTCCCGTCCCGTCCAGGCTTAGTAACTCAACTTGGCACTCTTGGCCAAACACATCCCGAGTTCATCTGCTCACTTCCTACTCGCTGCGGAAGGTTCCGTGCGGCTAGCTCGGGTATAAACGAATCAATCGTGACCGAGCCATGCTGGCATCTTAAATCAACCAACAATAGTCGCAGAAACTAGCAGCTTATAATTAGCAGAGTTTCCGTTCACGTACTGGATTATACGTAGATAACTCATCGGAGAAAATTTCGGTAAGGCTGTCACCGTTTGCTGTCTTCAGTAAAGAATCCCGAGGCTTAGAAATGGCTACCACTCGGTTAACTTCGTCATCAAGTTCTATGGCTTGCCCCTTTGTGTGGTGGATAGTTTCACCTCTCCCTGCTGAAACTTTTGTATTATTCATTGAAGAGTCTGTAGGAACTCGCAGCGTCGGATTGACCTCAAAAACCAGAAGTGCTAGAACAAAGACAGCAGGCGTATCATGAGACAAGATACAAGACTCTTGGTCCGTGACCTACAATCTAGTATTTAATAAGTTTCTACATACGTGCAACAGAAGAATTACCGGAAACTCAAACAGCTCTTCCACGAATCATAGATTGGTATCCGTATTAGTGTGAGGGAATCGGAATACAGTACCCATACCAGCGCACCGGTACAGATACAACTTGTTGGTTCGGCAGTACCCGAGCAGTGTTTCAGAGTACAGCTACAAACAATCGGAGGAAGATGTATCGACCTGCTGATTTAGGACGGAGTTCCTCATTTTTGATGCTTTGAGTTTCGAATTCTCCGGTTGACTATGTGAGCGTGTAAAAGGGGAAGGTCAACATGATTCATATCTTCACCCTGTTTTATGTTTTATGCGTTGTCTGGGCGTTATTAAACCCCCTGCATGTCTATGGGCTTGACTCCATCGGCAAACTTCAAAAGTTTGAGTTGAGCCTGGTTGGGCTTTGCTCTACCGCACTTCATTCTGTTAGGAATAGTCGATGTCGGCAGACCAGTAGTCTAGTCGATACAAAGGCACAGTAGAATTAACTTACAAAGGTGATGGCAGCCCGGCGTGTGAAACTTTAGCTTTATTGAGTTAGTGGAAACGCCTGTGGCTTGACTATAGTAGATACAGTTCAGGAGGTGAGGTGAATGAATGTGGGTGCGGATAGCCGGTAGTCCAACGTTCAAGACCCGTCATTGTTGAGAACAACAATCATCATGCTAAATTCTCTCGTCATCCTTTCCTTTGGCGATTAATTACAGTTGTGGAATCAAGCTTTCAGTATTTACTTGCAGCATTTTAATTGTTATTCGATCGCAGGAAGCTCGATTCTATAGTGCTTTCTTTGCAACCTTCAGCGACGGGTATAGCGACGTATCACATAGCCTATCCGCAGAACATGATCTGATATCTTTTCCCAGGGTCTTGGCGGCGGATCAGAACTTCACAACGGCTTTGGCGAAGCTAGTTCCTACACAGTCTAGGTAGCGAGGCACATGCTGGATCTGTGCCGTGCCTCTTCCCTCGGATGCCGTGCAGGGCTCCGGCAACTTACCCGGCCGTCCCTCCATGCTTTTTCGTTGACGGCTCAATCCTGCACAATTTATAAAGGATTCAACTATCACTGGCGGACTTTCAACTGTCATAAAGTACAGGGGGAGAGTATCCGGGGTCAAGGTGATATGATTGTTCTCAATATGTGGTATCCAACTTTATGATTGACCACAACGACTGCCTGTCAGTTCCACTTTGATTATTGCATATAGACAGTGCCGAGGTATAACTCACAACTAAACAGTAGCTGATTTAAGATGTCGAATTGACACTGTTTCGATCTATTTACTCCCTGGCAAGTCATTGCGATCTGCAGCCTGCAGCAGCATCCAAGCTTCTCATCATGCATGATCCGGAAATTATCACGGGTATTGTCATGTACTGAAAACCTCCACCGTTATCCAGGGACACTTTGCCTCTTCACAGTGCCTTCTTTAACATGTGATTAAAAATATTGGCGTTGTCCATCGATTACGCCACTCAATAATTTCTAAAATTCAATAGCAGTGGTGGGTGAGATTCTTCTATCCGGAAGAACAACACAGCTGAACGTCTTGTTACACATGGATCATCCCGCCCGCAGCTGCCACGACCAAGCATTATTCGAATAACAGTATATTCGTTTCCTTGTATGATATCGTGATCAATAATGCCGGAGTAAATAGATGTTAAATAAATAAATAAAAAACACCCCCAGTTGCAAGTTGATACAGCACCATATCTCGATCAGCGTTTACGTATTGTAGCGTCACATCTGTCTCTTTGTGGTGGGACAAGCCATCAAGTCCACAACTGCCAGTTGCTTTGAGAGTACCTTAGATATCCATGAATAGACTAAGTGTATTGACAGCCTGTTTTACGATCACTGTCAATTTCAATCCAACCCTCCCGCTGATGTTGGGTTACCATTATGGAATGATGTCTACCCTATACCTACAGGGTATGATTCGTTAGAAAGTACCCTGAACTCCACAGTCACTGTACGATAAGATAAGTGCTCCCTAGCAGCACTCAATAACCAACCAGACTCCAGGAAAAAGTTAGTTGCGAATCAATGCATCCTTGACTCTATCCCAAGACTTTCGCGATCACGACTCTATTACCGGACGACGTTGTAGGAATTAGACCAGAACTTCCAAGACAACTTCCCAATAATCGAGTGATCGAACTTGAACGAACCGCATCATACCAAAAATGTCACAAGATCAAGCTCAAGCTCAAGTGCAACCGCCGCTGCCTCCCCGCAATGGCTTCATTCACAATTCTGCCATGGCTGGTGCCATCATTCTACCCCTTGCGATGCTCCTCCCACCACGAAAGATAGACTTGAGGTTCTTCGTTCTCGCTGGCGCATGGTCGCTTGCCACAAACCAGCTCGCCTACGAGTACACAGGTTCATCGATCTACTCACGCTTCGGCAATCGGGTGGGTTCCATGATGGGAACCGAGCTTCCCGAGGGTGCTCAGCGCACACAAAAACTACTACGAGAACATCGCGAGCGTGAGGCGGCGCGTAGGGCCAAGGAGGGACAACCGACCGAAGAAGAGAAGCCCGGTGTGGTGGCCAAGACGCTCAACGACGTATGGATGGGAGGCGAGGAGAAGGGCTGGAAAGAGAAGCGTGTTAAGGAGCATCAGCAAAAGATCGAAGAAGGCAAGGGAATTGGCGATATCATTATGGACCAGGTTGCCGATGTCTGGTACGGTAATTGGGGGAAGGGTGCTAAGAAGCAGGACGACGAAAACTCGACCGAGAAGAAGTAATGACGACTACGATACTGAGTGGGTTCTCTAAGAATCCCAACCTGACCGTCGACAAGAGTCGACTTGTACAAGACCAACTGTACTATTATTGACGAAAAAAGGCGGAGGATAGCTGAAAGACAAAACTCTTGGAGCGTCCAGCGAGGCGGACTTGATGAATATACCCCAAAACAGGGACGATTCATTCTATGTATGAAATACCACATTGTATATTACGATTGTATCATCTATTCAAAATTTCGATGACCCGAAACAAGCCATATGCGGCGCTGACCGTCCATGCAGTCAGCGTCAACAGTGCCATAGAGCCAGGAGTGGCAGAAGAACGTCAAGACGAATATGCTGCTGACATACCAGCCCTTACCAGGTCTCTGTCTACGTTGGTTCAGATGCGCGCATGACGTTTTGTTTGCTATTGGTAATTTGGTGGCTGGCTGCGTCGATAGACCGCAACAAAGAGGCACGGGGAAGGCCATGAGAGGATTGTGCTGGCGATGATTCTTGGCATGGAGGTTAGCTGTCAGATTGAATACTATGCAAGGCCTCCTATGTAAGATCGGTGAGAAATTGCCCGACATGGCTTCCAAGAGGCGGCGTACTGAGCGTCCAAGGGCACTGATGGAGCACACTCTTGTCTTTCTATCTCCGCATCTAACAGGACCAAGAGGTTCGACACGAAGCAAAGTGGGCATCAAAAGACCTGACCGTCAAGAACACCGGAGAACCAGAAATGGAATAACTTGATCATCTGATGTTAGTTTAGACCGGTATTCGAGCCAGTTATTTCCATCGCTTGGAGGATAGCTCTTCTAATTTCCACTGGGTACGGTACCTAGGTAGACACTGGAGTTGTCTGGTAGAAGTCAAATCGGAAGTCGTACAGCAGGTGATAATTGCAATAAAACCCCGGGGCTGGGCTACATCAACGAGTTCCACTTCGAACATGGAATATGGGGAAGATTCGTCAGCTTCGGTAGTGGCTGTGGTTGGCTTATTTGCATCAGCCACGAGGACGCATAATTCAATATGAAGCGGGAATATGGACTGCTTAATGATTGTCAGTCTTCAAATTGAACGGTTTGGATGTGATAGAAATGATTACTGTCGATACATTTGGTGTGATCTGTGCAACATGAATGTTGCAGAACGGGTGTTTGCAGTCGATGGACGGTGCAAAGAAGTTAACTCAGTATGAACCCTATTTGGACTAGAAGTCAGGAATATACAGCAGGACACTAAAAGTCGCACAGCGAATTACTCGAGAGATTAACAAGCCAATATACGGTATTTGCGTTATTTAGATAAGTACTCCTTCATCCCATTGAAGATCCATGGATGTATCAAATAAGGCTCAGGGCTGCCAGGAAACGACCTAACCGATAACTTACGTTAGGCAATTACTGTTCTAATTTAAGAACATGTGGCGCTTAAACCCAAAAGGAGTGAGGCTCAACGGCTCTCAAGTGCCCTCCAAAAACCCTTCAGACGACTCAAGTCCCAGTGATCGACCTTTCAGTTGCAGGGATATATGGCTCACAGCTGTCAGCACAGCCCCGGTACTGTACGTCACCGTCACTCACTATGAGTTGTTTCGTCATCTGTTGCATCCAGTCAGCACAAGAATTTCTGTTCACGTTTGCTGTAATGCAGCAGTGTGTACTGTAGCGTATTGTAACAGGGTTGTTACCTAACCTAGGCCAAGCCTGCCTCAATGGTGAAGATACATACCTACTTAGGTACACGTACACCCAAGAAACATTTCCCTCTCTGTTCTTCCTGTCTATTTTCACTCTTTGACATCTCTCGTTTTTTGGGCGTTTGTTACGAAACGACCTATTATCAGCGGGACCAGTTTGACGAACTCGAGACCCGCTATTTTCCACGCGTAGTCTGTGCTTTAGACCAATCAACATCAAGCTTCCACGCAATCCAGACCAGTCTTTTTACGTCTCTGGCGACCCTTGAAACAGCCCAGCCCAGTTGAGCTGAAGTTCAGGACGGGACCTGACTTGGGATTCTCAACTTACCGACCAGCCACTTTCGTATATTTTCTGGTTCAACATCTTCAAGCCTAGAAACGATAACACTTTTATCGTCCACGGCCATACTCTTTCTTTGGGATAGCATAGCGGTACTTTGGAATTCGTCACTTGCTTAGCACTTAGATAAGCGAATTTGCATCTGCGACGCTGTCTCGCTGCTCTGAAACAGCTTGTTGCGTTGCAAATAGCATCCCTTTCTTTTCGTTGCCGCTCGGCGGCTTACTCTTACGTCGGCTACGTAACCTCTTCTCGTCGCCCGATAACCTCTTCTTTCTTTGTTAACCATGGCTTCACACGGTTACTACGGCGGCGACCAACAGGCCCCCTACGGCGCCGGTCAACACTCCTCGCCTTATTACCAAAACCACGATACTCCATCGCCGCAGTCAACACCAGCACCACCCTACGAGCAAAACTCGTACAACCCGAACTACGCCCCCGACACCTCCATCTACCCTGCCGACTCTACAACGCACATCGTTCCGACCAAGCAGACACCGTACTCACCAAATGACATACAATATAACCCATCAAACGCTTATGGTAGTCCCTCTGGTCAGCACAACCAGCCTGGTCAAACTGGTCAGTCTCCTTTCGACACCGTCTTTGACGATCATGTATACCCAGCGAACCCGAACGCGGGCCCGACTCCCGGCTCCAATACGGCTGACATTGGTCAACAAGGCTTCTATCAAGATACAAGCTATCATGGTGGAGCTTCAGGTACAGCTGGACGGCCTTATGGCCAAGAGGATATTCCTCTCCAAGACCGGACCCCAAAGAATGATGATGTTGAGATGAACGACCACGTTTACGATGCCCCTGGACGACCTAAGAAGAAAGGCAAGAAGGGCAAGGTTCGTCTCGGTGAACTTGGCATGATAGGGTCCGATAAAAAGAGAATCCCCTGGGTTGTCTACATCTTTTCTGCTATTCAAATTGCCGTTTTCATAGCTGAAGTGGCCCGGATGGGTAAGTAAAGGAAGAAGAAAAAACGGTGTGAGGAAACGGTCTTGGCTAACTTAAACTCAGGTGTACTTACTGGAACTCCTATTGCGATCAAGCCACAATTCAATGTCTTTATCGGCCCATCGCCGGGGTTGCTCATCAATATGGGTGCACGATACGCACCTTGCATGCGCAATGTCAAGGGTATCCAGAGTGTCGACGCAAGTAAAGATGCTCTCGTTCCCGGTCTTCTCTGTCCGAACGCTACTACGTCGGACAGCTTTTGCCCTCTTCACGTCGTATGTGGTTTCGGCGGCGACGTTCCGGATCCCAAGTTCAATGGCGATATTAACCAGAGTCCCGAGCCCAATCAGTGGTACCGATTTATTGTTTCGATCTTCATGCACGCTGGTCTTATTCATATCATTTTCAACCTTCTTTTGCAGCTCACGATCGCGAAAGAGATGGAGATGGCCATTGGATCAATCCGGTTCCTGCTAGTCTATATGAGTGCTGGAATTTTCGGTAACATCATGGGCGGAAACTACGCGCCACCTGGGCAACCATCTGTTGGTGCTTCTGGCGCTCTCTTCGGTATCATTGCTCTGGTTCTCCTCGATCTTCTTTACTCTTGGAAGGACAGACGCAACCCAGTCAAGGACCTGCTCTTCATCATTCTTGATATGGTGATTGCGTTTGTACTTGGACTTTTGCCTGGATTGGATAACTTTGTACACATCGGTGGTTTCTTGATGGGTCTTTCCCTTGGTGTCTGTGTTCTGCACTCCCCTAACTCGCTGAGACGACGGATGGGCGAGGGGCTCTCATATGCAGCCGTATCTCCCCAGACGGGTGAGACCCCCCCTCACTTTTTCAAGAACCCTGTCGGATTCTTCAAAGGACGAAAGCCACTCTGGTGGGCTTGGTGGCTCGTTCGAGCGGCCTTTCTTGTCATGATCATTGTTGTTTTCATCGTTCTCCTCAACAACTTTTACAAGTATCACGATACCTGTGAATGGTGCAAGTACTTGAACTGCCTTGTAAGTTTCCTCATAGCCACGAAGAATTACACCAACTAACCTACGAAAGCCCATCAATGATTGGTGTGAATGGGGATCATTTGAGAACCTCAAACCCACCAAGTAACAAAATGCTTCTCATGATTTCGAGGAGCCGTTACGACGGTCACATACTTGCCAGCATTCAATTCAAGAATGCACGGTTTTGAAACAGCGACATGTACGTTAATTATGCAACTTGTACATTGCACAGCATTGGCGTCGTTAGACAAATTTGATATTATTCTTTTGACTTGTCAGGGCTTCGATGGATGCTAGGCATTGTTCTATTTATAGTGTTAATTCATGAAGCAACGAGATCTTCGATATACATCTCACTTGGATAATTCTAGTATTTGAATCTGTGATTTACGGGAGGGGGCATGTGTTAAATGACGACCGTCTGCCCGATGTGCTGTCAACTCGGGACAAATCAGGCATTTCTCTAATACAACAAACTCCTAGACAAGGATTTAAGACAAGGGTTAGTAATTCTGTTACCTGAGGTTGCAGCTCTTGGCTGTGATCAGGCTCAACCAACATAGCAATCATGCGATACCCCGCATGCTGTGACTCGTGGAACGGTGAAATGGATGCTATACATTGTTCGATGATTGATCACTTGATTGTGGTATAAATGGCACTCCCCGCCTCGTGTCTTCTCCCTACACTTGAGACTACGTGCAACCTCTCTTGTGAGGATCGAAGGCGGCCAAGTGCCTCTGCGAATACAATCCTTCCATAGCCTACTCTTTGGTGCAAGAGCAGCAATTCCCCAAAGTCAAGTAAGTCTTTTGAAGCTTTGGCTCACTTTATGATTTCATGATGAATCTTTTACAATGCATGGCTTAGCTGAACATCCCAACAGGGACTACGGATGCTTTTAGAATGGATGTCTGAATATGTTGTCTTTTCTCAGTTTTATTTTCTGTTGTTTTGTGATAGTACACACTTGCTAATACGACAATTCCTAGGCGTCAGCGGAAGAACAAGCTGTGATCATGAGAGAATTGACGAGTATTCTGTTTTAGCCGGTACAAGTATCAAATAGAAGTGTTCTACTTATTTAATTATGCAAATGTAATGAATCTCTGCATCGTGACTTGTCTGTGGTGTTTCAAAGTTGGTGCCTTGCTGTTAACATCCAGTATCAGGCAGGAAGAGGCGACGCCAAATCACGTGATAAAAACTTGCGCGGCGTAAGTGGGACTAGTCACGTCACGCTTCTCGAGTCGCGCTACGCGGTGGCTTTCAATTAAAGTCGTGTCGTCGATTCCAAACCCACCAGAAATCTCGCCTGTTAGAGTCTCCCCTCCAACCGTTTAGTGTCAACAATCACAATCTACCAGAGAACTCCCTAATCACTCTTCATCTTCGTCTCTGTGGATGCGTGCATGATTTTTGATTGACTCCGTTCCTTTTCTCTACTTTCTTTCTAGTTCTTTGTTCCACAGTATCGCATTTGCCATCGCCCGTCATCATGGCAAGCGCAGTCCTCTCTCAAAAACGAGTTCTGGGCGAGAACAACGCTCGTCAGAACATCACATCCTCTCCTACGTCAGCGAAAAAACGCAAAGTTGATGCCATTCCTTCATCTCCCGCTACCGCAAGGGTTCCCGGCTCTCAGAATGACCACCGATCCAAGATGGCTGCGAGCCAGCCAAAGAGTGCTTTCGAATCAGAAGTTCTCGAAAAGCTCAGCCAAGATTTGTCGGACAGGAAACGAAACAATACCGAGAAAGACCAAGCATGGGATCGACCACCTTTAGTTGACTTCGTACCCGAGCGTGACAGTCTTTGTTTCCAGTCTATCGAGGCAGAAGAGGGTACATTGCATGGTGGAAGGGCTACTGTCAAGCTGTTTGGTGTGAACGAGGCAGGAAACTCGGTCATGCTTCATGTGACTGACTTCAAGCACTATCTCTATGTCCCTGCCCCCGTCAACTTCCAACCTCAGGATTGTGCAGCCTTCAAGGCCTACCTAGAGACACAGGTTGCCCAGCATCAACCTACCATTCACTCCGTTGCTTTCGCCATGAGAGAAAACATCTACGGATTTCAAGGGAACCAGTCCAAACCTTACTTGAAGGTCACCGTCACTGATCCCAAGTTCATTAACAAAGTCCGCACCACTATTCAGAGCGGCAATGCCAACTGGAAAAAAATGTGGAGGAACGATGGCGAAGTTCAAACATTTGACAATCTCCAATATTTGCTGCGGTTCATGGTTGACTGCAAGGTAAGGACCACCCTGTCGCTCTTTAGTTTGATTTTTAACATTCGATAGGTTCGAGGCATGTCCTGGGTTGAAGCCCCAGCAAAGACTTATAAGCTCGTCAACGACCACATCCGCCAATCGAATTGTCAGATCGAAGCTGAAGTTAGCTATCTTGATCTCATCGCGCACGAGCCGGTCGGCGAATGGTCGAAAATGGCGCCGTTACGTATTCTGTCCTTTGATATCGAATGTGCTGGTCGCAAGGGTATCTTTCCTGAGGCAAACCACGATCCTGTTATCCAGATCGCCAACATCGTCACTAAATATGGAGAGAAGAAACCCTTCGTCCGAAATGTTTTCTGTTTGCAGGAGACAGGCTCTATTGTTGCAACCCAGATTCTTGAGTACGAAAAGGAGGAGAAGATGCTCAGCGACTGGCAAAAATTCCTGATCAGGGCCGACCCCGATATTATCACTGGTTACAATATTTCTAACTTCGATTTTCCATACTTGCTCGACCGGGCAAAGCATCTGAAAGTACCCGGATTTGAGTACTGGACTCGAATCCCCAGCATGCAGTCTAAAGCTAAGGAGACCAACTTTTCCAGCAAGCAGATGGGTAACAGAGATACCAAAGCCACCAATACTAACGGCCGATTACAATTGGATCTTCTCCAGCTGATTCAGCGCGACCACCACCTTCGAAGTTACACTCTGAACTCTGTTTGTGCCAATTTCTTGGGCGAGCAGAAGGAAGATGTGCACCACACCATGATCACCGAACTCTTCAACGGTACCCCTGAGTCTCGAAGACGTCTCGCTCTATACTGTTTGAAAGATGCATACCTTCCGCAGAGACTGATGGACAAGCTGTCATGTTTGGAAAACTACACTGAGATGGCAAGAGTCACAGGTGTACCCTTCAATTTCTTGCTCTCTCGAGGTCAACAAGTCAAGTTCATCAGCCAGCTGTTCCGAAAAGCACTGGAGCAGAAGCTCGTTATTCCCAACCTCAAGTCTGAAGCTTCTGATGAACAGTACGAAGGTGCCACGGTTATTGAACCTACTCGAGGTTACTACGATGTTCCAATCGCCACGCTGGATTTCGCATCTCTGTATCCCAGTATTATGCAGGCACACAACCTTTGTTACACCACGCTAGTCAGCAAGAAGGCGATCGAAGCTTTCAATCTCCAGAAGGATGAGGACTACATCGTTACTCCAAATGGCGATACTTTCGTGACAACTAAGCAACGCAAGGGCTTGCTGGCACAGATTCTCGAGGAATTGCTAGCTGCACGTAAACAGGCCAAACGTGAACTGGCCGTTGAGACAGACCCTTTCAAGAAGGCTGTGCTGAATGGTCGACAGCTGGCTTTGAAGGTCAGCGCAAACAGTGTTTACGGTCTGACAGGTGCAACGACAGGAAAGCTTCCTTGTCTTGAAATTGCCAGTAGCACAACGAGTTTTGGCCGAAAGATGATTGAAAAAACCAAGGAAGAAGTAGAAAAACGCTACAATATCGCCAACGGTTACTCACATGATGCTCAGGTCATCTACGGTGATACTGATTCGGTCATGATCAAGTTTGGCACCAAGGACCTTCAGGAAGCCATGAAGCTTGGTGAGGAAGCATCAAAGTTCGTGTCAGAAAAGTTCGTGAAGCCGATTAAGCTTGAATTCGAAAAAGTGTACTTCCCATACCTTCTCATCAATAAGAAGCGTTATGCGGGTCTCTACTGGACCAAGCCGGAGAAGTATGACAAGATGGACACCAAGGGTATCGAGACGGTACGACGTGACAACTGTCTTTTGGTGCAGACTGTGATCGAGAAAGTCCTACGGATGATCTTAATCGATCAAGATGTCCAAGGTGCACAAGAGTAAGTCCTCCCTTCACTCACGCTTCATCATGCATAAGGTTATCAATTCTTATCTGGTGGCGCAAGGCGAAAGCGGGATGCTAACGGTAGATTCAACTAGGTACGTCAAAAAGACGATTGCAGATCTGCTGCAAAATAAGGTCGACATGTCGAAATTGGTCATCACAAAAGCCCTTGCAAAGGATGATTATGCCGCAAAGCAAGCCCACGTCGAGCTGGCGCAACGGATGAAGAAGCGAGATGCAGGCTCGGCACCGGGACTCGGTGACCGAGTAGCCTACGTCATGGTCCGAGGCCCTGCCGGCGCCAAAAACTTCGAGAAATCGGAGGACCCCATCTACGTGCTTGAGCACAACGTGCCGATAGATACGCGCTACTACCTGGATAACCAGCTAGCGAAGCCACTCGGCCGTATCTTCGAACCGATTCTCGGGGAGACCAAGGCGCGCTCTCTACTTACAGGCGACCACACGCGAGTCATCTCAGTAGCGGCTCCCACCGTTGGAGGTCTCATGAAATTCGCCAAGAAGACGCAGACATGCATGGGTTGCAAGAAGCCTCTGACAGGAAAAGAGGAGTCCGAGGGAGCAGTATGCTCCAATTGCGCGCCTCGAGTGGGCGAGCTTTACAAGAAGACGCTTGATCGCGTGTCAGACCTCGAGGTACGCTTCGGGCGACTGTGGACCCAGTGTCAACGCTGCCAGGGTAGTATGCACTGCGAGGTTATCTGCAGTAGTAAAGATTGTCCCATTTTCTATATGCGCATGAAAGCTAAGAAAGATCTTGAGGATGCTGGCCGCGAGCTCACTCGTTTCGATGCTGACCAGGCGGCCATATGGTGAGGAAAGCGACCACGAGTCGAAGTTTCTATCTTCAAGTGTGGTTTGGTAAAGACTTGTATGTTCGGTAATGCAAGAGCTTCTCTTGGAAGAGTGATCAGTCATAGGCATATTGTATGGATAGTCGCAAGATACGGTTTGGTGCTGTATATCATTTTATGTACGTAAGGCGTTTCGGGGTTTGGAGCCAGGGCTCAATGTTGTTACAGATAATACCATATTTATGTCAGGCAGAATAGAGCATATGGCATTGGACATCAATCTACAGTTTATGTTGTGTGTATTGTATTTCTTTTACCAAGACATAACCAAGTGATGGTTAGAAATGTCGTATACCGCTCACTGTTAAAGAGTACTAAATCTCTTTTTTGAAACAGCGAAGATGTGAATGGCACGATTACTCTCGATTCGTGCGTGTTTTGAGGGCTTTTATCCCATGTTCAACCCAAAGGACCCATGAGATTCTCCGCGGAAGGGAACCCTGAGCAAGACCGTGGATAGACCGACGACGGCGAACTAACTCAATGTCTGGTGTTGAAGTTTCCAAAAGAACGAGCAATTTACGGAATTGGGAGAAATGAACGGGACAAGTCGGAATGGAGCAATTATGTGCGGTGCCCAAGGATAAGGATGATGGCATGAGGGGTGCAGATGGGGGTCAGAGTCATGATGGGTGGGGATTGATTCTACAGGAGAAAGTGTTCATTCATTCATGATGATGAATGTGGTCAAAGCCTAAACATCGGCCTCGGAGACATGACCGTAGGTGGCTCGGTGATCCAATCCGGACGTTTTTACTGTAAACGGTGACACTCGGAGGGGATCCGAAGTGCAGGAGACTGGGGGATTCGGGTGGACATGTAAGTCCGAATGGGTTTGTGAGATCAGATCCGTTAACGGCAGCACAGAACATTGCCTTGTCTGCAGTCAGTACAGTGTTCGTAGTGAGGTAACCTCGGGCAAAATAGTAGCGAGGAGTGAACCGGGAGACTAAGGGTTGCTAATCGGTCCGGGGAGACGTTGATGAGAGAATATTGGTCTCCCCAGATTCTACAGTCCTACTATCTCCACCGGCAAAAGAGGCAAAGAGAAAAAGAGGCGATGTTGTGGCTCGGAAAGGATTTCGGCAACATCTCATGGCCTGGGGTTGGCTTCCAATGGTCATGGCTTGATGGTGTAGATCTTTTTTTTTTTTTTTTTGTCAAAGGAAAGTATCAAAGAAGATCATTGGTTGGAAGGTGAATTGATGTCAATTCATTATTCAAACAAGATGGCAAGGCGGCCAATGAGAATGGCCTGATAGTATATGGGCTACTGTACTTCAGGGTCTGGGGGG
The DNA here is from genome assembly GCA_004367475.1 of Fusarium camptoceras. Lineage (NCBI taxonomy): Eukaryota > Fungi > Ascomycota > Sordariomycetes > Hypocreales > Nectriaceae > Fusarium > Fusarium camptoceras. Next base: position 660 of record QGED01000127.1, on the reverse strand, counting down.
AGTGTCGATATTTGGCTACGAGCCAAGTCCAGGATATACCTATTATCCATTTTACCAGCGTCTATCCGTAAACAACTGCAGGTTTCCATTGCATGGTCGGAGGAAAAGGCTGGGGACAGTCAGTACAGTAATTCAGGGACTAGGGTAGCATGCGCATTGTAGATGCAGCGGTATTCCCGCATCAGCAAGTCAATTCTGATTCGACAGAAAGCAAGATTGATTTCCTTTCCTGGATATTATAATAGTTGTTTGGGTTCAGAATTGGTAATGGATTGTATGATTTGATGCGCTTCGTCGGACTAAGATCCCGGGAGCTTGGCCGTTGATGCATTCGACACGCGACATGCGACAGGCAGTTTGATGCTTAGATTTAGGTTGGTCATAGGTAGTGTAGCGAAGAAAGATATGTAGAGTGTGGCGGCTAAAGGCACAGTCACTCGAGATTCGTATAGTGATCAACGTGGGATACTGAACTGTACAGCAAGAGACATTTGGTGATAATCATGACAAGTGTGGGGTGAGTTGTTATTCTTTACTGGAGCCGGGAGCGCTTGGTTGGAGAGAATGAGTGAGACATTATTGAGAATATAGTCTATCAAGTCAGCTCAAATTGACGCTGAGCTGAAAATTGATGAATGAAGATGATGATTTCATCGAAAC